>BTPH01000057.1:0-184663 GCA_036245725.1 Mrakia hoshinonis
TTGTCGGGACGGAAGAACGCCTTGCGCGACGAGTCGGAGAGGACGTCCGCCAGTTCGTTGGGTGCGTGGGATGAGTCGGGGTGGAGTGGCAGTCGGTGCGAGGAAGGTGGGAGAGAGAGGGTAGATTCGAGGGTGGCGAGCGCGCGAAGGGTGAGGATGAGGATGGATTGGATTGAAGATGAGCGAGACAGAGAGTCGTTCCCTGCGGCGCAGAATTGAATAGGTCAGTATACGACGGGAGAGCTGCACCAAAACTGCTAGATGAGCCCACAGTCAATGAAGTGCCACCTCGTCTGGTCGATGGACTCGAAGTCGGTCGCCTCCTGGACCTGGTACACGTTGTGCTCATCCAGTCCGAGGAGGACATAGTCGAACCTGGAAGCAAAATCGGAGGTGTATCAGGCCCGGTTGCGGATGGGCGACAGTTGATGTGTTGTACTGACTGTTTGAGCGCAGTCTCGTACAGGTCTCGTCCGGTGTCGAGGTCGCCGCTTGCCTGAACGTACTCGAGCAGCGCACACGTGTACAGGATCGAGTAGTCGATAATGTAGTTTCCGGACCGGTACGGCTTTGGAAGATGGAACATGCCCGCGGCGATCTGGAAAGACGGACGAGAGATGCTGGGTCAGTCGATGATGCGAAAGTCCGCGCTCATATGGGCTGTGCTGACCCTGCCATCTGCGAACGGAACCCCAGCATGGAGGTAGAGGCAGCGTTTGGCGAGCTTGGTATCCTTGAACGTCGAGTAGGACGTCAGCGCTTGCAGTCGCAGGTCGCCGATCCTGATGGGCAGGGGAGGGAAGCAGACGTCAGTACATGGTGGCCGAACAAGAATGACGAACGGCACTTACCAGACACGCTGATCTCTTCTTGGCCCGTCCTCAAACACCCCTTGCATACACCCAGACATGGTCGCCAGCGAGACCTCGTCGATCCTCTGGAGCCTCTGACGGTCCGCCTCAGAGAGCGACTGCCACCTCGGGTCGTTGAACGTGAGCGGTCCGGGTTTGGATGTGGGGTCGCATGAGGTGACCGAGTGAGCAGTCAGGTTGTCGAATCGGACCTTGAAGTTGCAAGACACAGCGAGAACGTGGATCTTGACGTAGCGGAAGCTGAGCAAGAGACGCCAGAGAGTGAGCGAAGGATCCAAGGTCTCCGGGAAGCCGCGAGAGAGGCAGAGGGATGATACTTACCTCCATCGCCTCGGCACACGAACCTCTTGAGGGAGATAGTCGATGGTGATGATCTCCTCGGGCAGCCATGCTTTGGACAGCGCACCGCTGCAACAGGATAGATGGCACGAGAGCGTCAGACGCGGCCGTGGTAAACTCGAAGCTGAGCAGACATCAGATGAATAGACCGACGTGTAAGGCTCCAAGCTCTCTGCGACGTCGTTGAGGACCTCCCCGAACGTGAGCTTGATGCGAGCGGGCGAGTCGGGCAGCTGGCCATCGTTGCCGACTCCGACGAGGGTGAAGGTCAGATGACCCACTCGGTCTGGTACATCGAGAATCGAGCGAGGCTCGGGTCAGCATCATGGCGAGCCAGTAGTCTAATACTAGAATGCAGTGGGACGACTGACGACTTCCAAAGTCGACGGTGATCTCCTCGCCGTCTGTCAGGAGCTGGCTGAGCCCGTCCTCGTCAGGTGGGCCTGCTGTCGACCATCCCAGGACGGCATCCTTAAATTCGACAGGTTTGATGGTACCCAGAGGCTGCTGAGGTGTCGAGTGGAGTACCGGGTCCAGCGAGGCAGCGATCCTGGACAGCGGCAGCGAGGTCAGAGCACGAGACGCGGGGACGAGCGGGGACGAGGGAGGTCAGCTCGTCCCGATAGTTGAGCACGTACGCCAACGGAAGCGGCACTCACTCGAGGAATCTAGCGTTCTGGTTCTCCAAATGAGCCATGGCGAGAGCTTGTGGATGTTGATGCGCAGAGAGAGCGACTGTCGTAGGGAGGCACGAGAGCGGTTGAGCTCTGCCACTCGGGACGTGTTTGCGCCGGAGAGCCTCACCCCCTTTGGGCCCGCTCCTACGCGACTGGATCTCACGCGAGGATCGTGTGCAGTGCTGCGTACATTGTACGTGCTGATGAGTCCAGAACGCGAAAGTCGGGTGCAACGACAAGTCTGGGCTGAAGGTCGTCGGTGAGGGACGACCTGAGCTCCGAGTCGCGCTCGGAAGTCGAGATCGCCCAAGGTCGTACAGGCAATGCTAGTTCGCGGACGATTTGTAGGGTTGAGTATCTCTTCGTACTGGCCTCTTACCATGCCATACAGTATCGGAGTGGAAGATGGGTGCGAGCAAGAAGTTAGTAACCTGCAGATCGCTGGTCCGGCGAACGGCGAACAGAGGCGATCTCGTGGCCGGGGAGAGGTCTCGCTTCTCACGCCCAGCTTCTCTTCTCGCAACTTGCCAGCCTTTGGTGAGTCTTCATCTCGCTCTTCCAACAAGCTGAGGCCTCTGAATGTGGGTCATCCCTGATCTCAAGCTGCATGACGGACGAGGGGGAACCTCGGCGGAGTTGCGAGCTCGCTTCTTCCCTCTCCCTCGAGCTCCTGTCCGAGCCTGCCTTCGACTGCCCGCCGCTATACTCGGATGTGTGCTGACCATCATCATCATCTGGCTGTCATGCTGTTCCCTCGCAGACCGTCCCTTCCTCCGTCTTCGTTCTCGACGTTCTCTGCGCTCGCGGTTCCGTCGAGTCCGACCTCGCCCACGCGGTCGTCCCTCACCTCGCCCACAGCCGACAGCCGACCGCCTGCGACCCTCCGGAACGTCAAGAGCGTCCCCTCGCTCGCCATGAGCACTGATCCCGCCGCCGCTCCTCTGCAGCCCGACTCGTTCGTGGCTCCAGAGGGAGAGTACTCGTACGCGCCCGCCCTGTTCACGACCCAGCAGATGCCTCAGGTCAACGTGACAGGACCCGTCCCCGTCCTGCCAGTCAAGCTGTCAATGGTGACCGTCCACTACCCACCCAAGCGAGACGGCATGCCCGGCTTAGGGAGTTTGCTCGGCATGGGCGGAGGAGGAGGAGGCAACGGAGGAGGCCAACCTCAACAGACTCCCCCCGCAAAGGACTCGCTCTCCCTCTCCCCGCTTCTCACCACCAACAACGGATCCAACTTCCCTCCCTCACCAAACTCACCAGGAGGAAACAATACCTACGAGCCGTCGCTCTCGTCGTCGGTGTCGGAGGATCCGCCCTCGTCCGACGCGGCTACCCAGTCGCCGCTCCCCGTGCCGTCAGACCTGTCACAGTCGTTCGCTTCTTCGAGGTACGTCCACGCCCGCCTATCTCTGCGTCTCGACTCTACAGCTGATCCTTCCTCCTCCTGCTCCGTCTCGTCTCAGATTTCTCGGGGGCGGCGGTTCGAGCCGACCTGCGGGTCCTCCGCCCCATCCTCGTCCAAAGAACAACATCAAGAGCACGAGCTCGAGCTTTGTGACCCGCATACAGAGCATGGAAGGACTCAACAAGGTTCTCGGCGAGCGGTCCAAGACTGGGGAGGAGGCAAAGTGGGCGTTCTGGAACTTGGGGCGCATCCTCGGTTGGGTAGAGTGCGGAGGAAAGGCAAAGGTCAGCAATAGGTCGCCTTCGAGCTCGCAAGAGGGATGACGCTGACACCTCTGTGACTCCTGTTGTCGTTTCTGCAGGAACCGCTCGCGCGGATCACGTTCTCCGTCGCCATCACCTGCCACTCCGTCCAGACCCTCACTGCCACGCCCGAACGCCTGGATGTCCTGATCGGCTTCGTCACGGGCGACATTGTCTGGTTCGATCCACTCCCCGGCCGATACACGCGCTTCAACAAGGCTGGCCTCATCCACCCCTCGCCTGTGCTGTCGCTCATCCCCCACCCGACCAACGCGCTCATCTTCTACGCGCTCCACCAGGATGGACACGTCGTCACCTACTCGCTCGATCGCGAGGACCCGCACGCAACGTTCGTGCCGCCTTGGCTCGCGTCCTTCGCCACCCCTACGTCGACTCCCCTGCTCGATGGATCGGGAGACAACTCGGCGTCGGCAGGCATGCACATCTGGCGGAATCCGCCAGCAAAGGAGGGCGACAACAAGGACAAGGAGCGGTCCAAGCTATCTGGCAAGAACCCGATCGCGGTATGGAAGCTCAACGTCGGCACAGGAGGGAACCCGGCCTCGATGTCGGAGCGAAAGAGGTCTGTGGCGACGGAGAAGCCGACCTCTGTGGCCGGAGCAGCGGCGCAGGCTCACTCGATGAATGGTGCGGATGGAGGCAAGGGTCTGACGAGTGCCAAGATCAGTCCTGACGGGAGGATGATGGGTCTCACCGGCGATGATGGTGGTCTGCGCATCATCGATCTCACCGGAGAACGGTCAGTCTTCCTTTCCGATCGCTTCCTCAATCTCTGTCAGCTGATCAGCCCATCCCTGATTTCTGATCTTGACAGACTCGTCGACCACTACGCCTCGTACTTTGGCGGCCTCACCTCTCTGTCCTGGTCGCCCGACTCGCGCTTCCTCCTCTTTGCAGGCCAGGACGACCTCATCACCATCCTCTCCCCGCGCGACCAACGCATCGTCGCTCGGTGCCAAGGGCACACATCGTTCGTCACCTCTGTCGCGTGGGACCGAGAGCGAAGCGACTCTGGCAAGGGCCGATACCGCTTTGGCTCCGTCGGCGAGGACGGCAAAGTCCTTCTCTGGGATTTCAGTCCAGCGAGTCTGCAAAGACCCAGGGGTCATCATCATGTCCGTCCTATCCTCCCTTACTGTGTCCCTTCTCACCTTCTTTTCCCCATGCCTCGCTGACCAACCCCTCCTCTACTCTGTCCATTCTAGTCCTCCTCCAACCGCCGCACCTCCATCTCCTCCACCACCTCCTTCGGGCATCAACTCCGTCGGCACTCGGACGTCATGTCCACCTCCAACCTCCCGCTCTTCCTTCCTGGCCAAACATCCGGCACTCGCTTCCATCCTGCTCCGCCACGGGCAGAGGTTGCGCTCTTGCAGGCGGTCATGACCAAGACGACCGATCCGTCGATCCTGATGGATATACAGTTTGTTGGGGATGCGATCTATACTGGTGCGTCTCTCGTTTGGACTCTGTTGAGCAGTCAGTCGGGTCCTGCGTTGCTGACGATCACCTTCTGTCGTTGCTCCCTGAAAGTCTCTCGCTACGCGCAGGTCAGGTTCTGGTCCCGTCCAGCGACCAAGACCAAATCGCCCTTGCACGACTCCCGAGGCGGGCTGGGGATCAGGAGAGGGCCCAAGGCGGTCGGGGTCGTCGCCTAGGTTGCTCTTCCACCCTTCGTATGTCGACCCAGTCCTCTCCTTTTCGCCCTTTTTAGTTGTACGGTTGCCTTCTCCTTGCCTCTGCCCATCATCTTCTGCTGTTGTATCTTATGCATGCTCTTGCCTTTCTGATCGAGCCTTTGTTGGCGAGAGAAAAGGATCATGACATGCGAAGAGGATGGGGACGCATCTGGACGTGTGTGGAGGATTGGGATAGGCTCGCAAAAGCAGAAGGGCTCTTACGACCCAGTTCTGGGATGGTCAAGGGCAGGTGGTAGTGTCAGTCTGGGTTGCGGGATGTGGAGGCGAAGTAGACACCGACCGCAGGAGCGCTTCGAGAGAGCTTGGGAGCAAGGGGTCCGAAGGAGGGCTGATACAGTAACAGCGGGGGGAGTCAGCGGTCGAGATGATCGGGGAAAGGAACGGTCTCGAAGCGAGAAGACTGACCTCGCATCGAAAGCCTCCAGGTCAAATCCGATCGCCTCCAGTGCGGACCTGACCTCGTTGACGGGACACTTCTTGAGCGCGGTAACGGGGTCGTCACCCTTCACCTCTCCGCACCCAACGCAGAAGCAGTGCTTCACCTTCTCCGCCGTCGGGGTGAGCGCATGCGTGTCTCGCTTCTAGACGAACTTCTCCTCGCTCCCGCAGATATGCTCGCCTTCAACCTCGGCAACCTCGTCCTTGCCGGAGACACTCCAAGAGATCTCTCCGTAGCATCCTCCGCTGAGCATACCGACCGTCCCTTCGAGACGCACGAGGTTGAGCTTGTGAAGGACGTCCCAGACGGCGAGATTTCCCCCCATCAGATTTGCGTCCACGATTAGGGACGGGTGCGTTTGAGCGAGCTTGAGATAACATCCGGGCGAGCAGGCGAGGGTCGTCGACAACGTCGGAGTCGGGGTCAGAGAGCACTGGAAGGCGATGAAGTTGAGAAAGAAAGGAGGGCTGTGGACAAGGCTTCGGCGGGACGCATCCTGAGCGTGAAGGTAAACACTCTGGGTCAGCGAGGCGCCCTCTAACAGCTAAACAAGAAGGACTCGGTTGCTCACCCAGTCAGACCATCCCACCTGCGTACCGATGACCAGCGTGCTGAGCCAGTACAGTTGCGGGACGAGCGTCTCGATCGCGTCGGGCGCGAGGATCGCGCCTCGGACGAAATCAAACCTGACCCGCACGACGTCCCTCTCATCGTCGTCGAGGTCAAAGTCGTCGGCCATGTCCTCGTACTCCTCGTACAGCCTCACGCTAGCCATCTTGAGCCCGTTGAGTCCGATTCCGCTCCACGCCTTGGCGAAGGACTCGCCAGCAGAAGTCGAGCCGAAGGGGACAACAGTCCCGTGCAGGTGCTGCCACTTTGGCCACGCCTCGCCGAGCGAGAAGGTCCTCCCGTCGCCAAAGTCGATGAAATTGAGTTCGATCGCGCTGAGACTCGGCTGGGCTTCGGAGACGTCGGGCACAAAGTCGAACGCCGTTTGGAACTCGGATGGTACGGCGGTGATCTCCAGGTTGTAGACGTCGGAAAACGTGGTCTCGTTAAGAAAGTCCGGCATCGGCTCACAAGCCACGAAATCGAGCGTCGGAAAGGCAACTGAGTTGGACCCTAGGAATAGGAGGAAAGACTCGCAGAAGTCGTAGTCCGAGTCGCTCAGGAAGAGGTTCGGAATCCTGAGGGGCGCCGAGCGAGGAGGGCGACCGGCGGGATCGGCGTCGATGTATGCATGCACACCAGGTAGCATCGAGACGTCATCGAGGGCCAGAGTGAAGATGGTCGGATGGCCGTGGATGGCGTCGAAGACGGGCTCGCTCAAGAGTGCAAAGGGGATGCGGATCGACGTGAGGTGATTGAGCACGGGTGTGACCGAGGCGAGGATGGCACTGTAGCGACCGGCCTGGGTGGCAGTGAGCCTAGACTTGACACGGAGAGCAAGATGCCTGATGGGAGGAGCAGGTAGCCGCACGATCAATCAAAGAAGACGAACAGACGACGCTGGTTGACTCACTCTACGATCGACGCCTTCTCCGGCTGGTAATTCATCGCCTGCAGAACGTCCAGACTGGCCAGCTTCTCAAGCACGAAGGCCATCTCATCATCAGAAGAGGGCACGCGACCTGCAACAGAGGAGGAGGACGCCGCTCGTCAACTCGAGCTCAGCTCGTCAACCCCGCTCTTCCCCGCCGGGGTGGGTGGACTCACCGCTCGCAGGTAGCGACAACTCCCAGCGACCGC
Source organism: Mrakia hoshinonis (assembly GCA_036245725.1). Taxonomy (NCBI): domain Eukaryota; kingdom Fungi; phylum Basidiomycota; class Tremellomycetes; order Cystofilobasidiales; family Mrakiaceae; genus Mrakia; species Mrakia hoshinonis. The sequence goes on from BTPH01000057.1 coordinate 7,508, forward strand.
TCTCAGGTCCGCTCGACTGATGCCGTCATACTTGAGGATGCTGGTGAGGACCTCGACCGGCACTCTGGTCACAACGCAGTGCTGCAGAGAGCACGACGGGCGCAGGAGAACAGGCGAGCACGGGGGGTGAGCTCAACTCGATGACCTCCTCCACTTCGAGCCAAAGCACGTTCATACGAGGAGAAGAAAGACAGTCGACTCACAGAAGCGATAGCTTTGGCTCGGGTCCTCATGATGCTGATGCTGATTCGGCGAGAAGATGACGGAGCGGCAAGAAGGCTGGAGGATGGGTCGATGGGTGTCGGGAGGTCATCCGCGTCGAGCTCACCGCCTCGCCTGCCCTTCTCACCCTGGCACGCGTCCTCCTCGACCCTGCCTTCCAACGCCCGACGCTCAAGCAACTCGCTAGATGTCTTTGCTGGATTCGACGAGGCTACAGCAAGGGAGGTCTACTTTGACAAGAGCGCCAGCCCGCCCAAACTGGGGTATACCAACAACCCCCAAAAAGATCTGTCATCAAAAGTTAGTCGAAACCCACGGTTCGCCGAGTGGTTATCGCGTTTCATTTATAAGACATCTTGCATAAAGCCTTGTCGCCTGATAATCAAGCCCTTCCTAGCCAGCGCAGACCGGCGCGGGGACAGGGCTTCCCGATCTCAAGACACCCCCGAGCGAGACAGCACGGGCGATCGGTTTTTGCTGGCGGAGCAGCGGGAGGAAGATTTGCCCAGGGAAAGGAAAAGGGAGACAGGAGTGGGGTTTGAAGGCTTTTGGCGCGTGGGAGAGGGGGCGGTTGGGATTGGATTGTGGCGCAAGAGGTCGTTCGAGCAGAGTGGCGACGCGACGCGTTGCTGTAAGTCGACTGTTCGAGATGATGTCCTGAATCTCGTCACTTCTGCGAGTCGCAATACCTCGGATAAATCGAGGATGTCATGTCATCGCTCTAGTGGGAGAGAAGGAGTGAAGCGACTGCGACGACATCGGGCGAGGAAGACGGCATCGGGTGCACGGTCGATGCGACGAGGAGAGGCTGAGGACCTACGACGTGTGCGAGAGCATCAGGATTGGATGCAGCTGCCATCAGTGTTGGAGATGAATCTGGAGGATGCAAGGAGGGGGATCGAAGCCTGGGTCAAGTGGTGCAGGCGGCGCCGCGTGAGGCACATAGTGCTCTGAAGTAAGTGCCCAGCAGACTCACCTGTCATCTCCCCGCGCGGTCCCGCATATCCTATGATAGCTCCTCCTTTCCCGCATCCTGCTGCCTGACCCGCGCGGGCCTCCTTACTCGACTCGATCCGGTCCCTCTATCACTCCGTCGACAAAGTGCGGCGAGGTCGTCTCGGGTTCGACTGGCGGCCGGTCTGCTGAGACGACACGATGGCAGACTAGAACCGCAGGTAGGCAGGACTTGAGTGTGCTAGAGTCGGATCGCTGGGTGTCAACAGGTTCTAGCGTAGGAGACAGGCGTCGGCGGGTTGGGACGATCGAAGCCCGTTCAAAGGCTGGGTAGGAAGACGGATGATCTGGCTGTACAGAAGATGTGAGAGACCGAAGAGCGTCAGTTCATGCATCCGGGTCTGGACGATGGACAACCTGCAGATGTGTGCGAGAGAGACGTACGATGGCGGCTGCCGCTTCCCGCCCCCATCCTCTGGCCGGTGAATCCCCGTCTCGGCGAGACCTGCCCCATCAGCCGCCCGAGCACCGGCAGATAACCCTCCAATCGCACAAACGACGTTCTCGAGCACATCGGCGAGCACGACGACGTTTGAGGAGAGTCCAGCCAGGTCGGTCCAGATCGGTCTCGCGCTGCGTTCAGCTTCAGCTCCACTGGGAGAGTAAACGACGACGCTGAGCTCTCGCATGGAGATTGCCAGCGCGTCTAGCTGCGCATCTCCTACTAGTGCGCGTCTTGCGCACGGACGGGTCGACTGCACCGGCGAGGACGAGTGAGGCCACCGAGGGAGAGGAGCTCACTCGTCCCCGTCGAGGTCGGCGACCACACTCTGGGCAACACGCGCCACAGACCAACGTGCACAGCTCGACGTCCTGCAGACCTTCCCAGGCAAGAGGACCAGAGTCGTCTCATGTAGGGTCGTGAAGTTGCCGTGGATCCGGGCAGGCGAGATGGCGGTGAGAGGGAAGGAAGGGAGATTGGGATGAGCTCGAGCTCAACATCTCCGCAGCGCCCGCCGTCCCTCCTCTTCTTCCTCGTCGCATCATCGCAATCTGGACTGGCTCCCTCTCAGACGCTAAAAGCCTTCAATCCGCGCTCGCGTCAGTTCGTTTTGCCCATCGGAGCAAGAAGCAGCAAAAAACCCATCACCCGACTCCCCTTCAGTCAGGCTGCCTGCGTCTCTTCGCGGTGGCTTTCAGGGCAGAAACTGTCGGCGTCGCTTCACTCGTCGTTTCTTATATCAGATGGTACACCAGTGTTTCAGGTATTGAAAGGCGATGCCTTAAGCCGCTGTGCTAACGCACAGGGCTTTTTGGGGGGTTGTAGGTGACTTTCCGGGGGTCGGTGTTATACCCCCCCCTCAGTACTGATGGCCTTTGCGACGTCAAACTGCAGTCGATCCATCTAGCAGTCTATGACGACATCTAGTTATCCGAGCGAGCAAAGACCGTTCACTGGGCAGAGACAGCCTTTCCTCGAACGTCTGCAGCGCGAGAACAGAGACGAACGAGAGTCAGCTCACGCTTTCTCGCCATCCGAACGGAACGGGACTCACAGGTCGAGACGATCTCTCCAAACTGCTTTCCCTGGTACTCTGCGACGTTCTTGTCCTTGTCGGTGACGGGGAGGGATCCCTTGGCTCCAGCGACGTAAGACGCTCCCCAGGCCGATCCTCCAATGACCTCCTTCTCCTCCGTCAAGATCTGGTTTCCGTATCCGAGGGGGATGTAGATGATACCGTGGTGGGCGAGGAAGGGGAGCCTGCGTTGAAAAGACCAGGATGAGCACAGGATGGGAGGAAGATGGGATGGTGAAATGGGACGAACGAGGTAAGAACGGTCGTCTCGTGTCCTCCGTGCTGTCCTCCAGCTCCGGTAGCGAATCCACCGAACTTTCCGATCAAGGCCCCGGTAGCCCAAAGACCACCTGTCTGGTCAAAGAAGGTCGAGACCTGGGCTGTGGAGGGAGAAGAGGCGGCAGAGGCAGGTGATCAGTACGAGCGTTTGACGCGGAGCTCGCAAAGTCGAGCCCCAGTCAGACTGGCGACTGCTCGAAGGGATGTTAGACGTACAAGGGGCTCGTCCGTACCTGCACAAGTTGAAGAGGGAGAGGAAGCAAAGGAAAGGTCAGCCTCAGCCCAAAAGGTCCGAGCTCAACCAAACGCCGACCTCGCTCCGCAAGCTCCCTTTCCGTCCGCCGCATGCTGCCTTCGGTTCTCTGACGCAGGCGAAAATATTGCAGAATGAAGGCGTTGGACGTACCTGGTTCCGAAGGCGAAGATGTAACCGTCAAAGTTCTTGAGGTCGTCGGGCTTGATGACGGGGTACTCGGGCTTCGGCGCGGCGTACTAGACAAGCGCGAGGAGCACAAAACACAGCGAAAGCACGTCAGCATGCAGAGTTTTGCTACACAGTGGCTCCTGCCCAACAGAAGATCCCGGTCTGTCAAGGATGCACGCCGGGCAGGAGAGGACTCGGTGACTGACCATCTTGGTGAGGACCTCGGTGGGGAGGGTCTCAGCGAACTGGTAGATCGTGGCCTTAGCGCCGGACGACTCGAGTCCCTTGACGAGTGACTCGGCGAGCGTGTTGGTGTGGCCCTAGTAGGTGAAAGCGTCCGGACGAGAGGCAAGGGAAGGAGGGAGCAGCGTGCGGACAAGCAGGATCGGAGGGAGGAGCGAGCGAAACGTCAGCTCGGAGCGCTTCCTTCTCCTCGACGAGCAAGCAGACAGGCAGGACGCACCCAAGTCGAGTAGGTGATGACAGCAATGTTGGCCATGGTGAAGAGTAGAGACGGGTAGTGTGGGGTTGAGGGAGTGAGTAGAGTAGAGGTGGTTGGTTGATGCCAGCAACCGGGCTGAGGATGCATTCATCATGCTCGTCGCCAACCGCAGCAACCACGCGACCGCTTTCGTAATCGCGTTCCCAGGCCTCCTGGGCGAGATGACAGAGACCGACAAAGGTCAGCATCCGACGTGGGACGCGTCCGAGAAGACGTGATCACCACTGACAACGTCGAGCTCAAGTCGTACAGAGGGCCGTGCGTGCACTCAGTGTGGGACGGATGAGGCAAGATCGCGTCAGGACAGTTGAGCGACGCGTCGGACCGAGGCAGGCAGGTTGCCCTGGCCGGCTCTCTGGCAGCAACAACACAAGGATCGCATCTCAGTCGTCGTACTCGATGTAAGAGCAGTGGATGTAAAAGCTGAACAAACAGGGTAGCAGGAACTGCTCACCGCCACTCTGCGACCCAATCCAACCCATCACTTCCGTCTCTACACGCCCTTGTTTCCCTCCTCATCGTCAAACCCGAACCCTGCCATCCTCTTTACCTGCAACCACCCTCCCTCTCCCACGTCGGCCTCGACGTCTGATCCCGGCTTCTGCCACTCGAGCGGCCTCCTGATTGGGAAGGTGGGTCTCCCTCGGTCGGTGAAGAGCGACGATCCAATCTCTGGCAGCTGGGCTGGGTCCTTGACGAGCGACATGTACTGGTACACCAGTAACGCGCCCGAGGCTCCTCCGTACTCTGCGCTCGAGCTGGGAGGGCAGGAAAGGAACGCGATGCGGGGCGCGTGCGGGGCAAGGACAGGGGAGATGGGTGAGCTCGACGTTTCCCTCGAGTCTCTCGGCTTTGAGCGAGACTTGTCTTCTAGCCGTCTCTGGACGACGGTGCGGAAGAGCAAAGGGGCGATGGGATGTGCTCACCTGCTGTAGAGTTTCTCTCCTGCGAACCACTGGGACATGTTGTACCCCGAGACGAGCCCTGCCGAGGTCCCTGGGAACAGGGCCCAGTACGTCTTGGCCTTCCATCCGGGCGTCACACGAAACACCCCACCCGCTCGACCGAGTCCTAGCATGAACAGCGTCGCCACGACGACACCCACCTGCAAAGCGGAGAGAGAGTCCGTCAACTCGAGCTCACCGTGAGCTCACCTGTCTCTCTCCCCCCCGTCCCGTCATCTCCGCCGTCTGTTCAGATATCAGAGAAGTGTGACTGACCCCTAGTCCAGAGCGGATGGTCCCGTAGCTCTTGTGTACGTTCTCCACGTCCTGTCTGGAGGTGATTCCCTCGCTGACGAACCGGTCGACGACCTTTGGGTCCGGCCGGCCAAAGATCAGCCGACAGGTGTCCCACCAGTGCCGATTCACAGCATTGAACGCGAGCTCGTCCTGGTAGTCCATCAAAGGAGACGCCCTCGGGTACTGTGATGCAACGAGCTTGGGGTCGGGACCGTCGAGGAAGCCCATCGCGAGGAGAAGAGATGAAGGCGCAAGGGAGAGGGTGTGCGCGGATTCGGGTGAGGGCGAAGGGGTCGAGCACGCCAAGCTGCAGAGGGAGATGGGGTGATGGAGGAAGGATGCGATAGGAGCAAAGTAAACGGGGTGTTATTGGGGGCTTGTAGAGGCAGTTGTCGTTAGGGCGAGCTCGAGGAGGAGGAGGAACGGTGAGCTCGCCGCTCGGGCCAGCCCGGACCCGGCGCTCCCCTTCGAGGAGATGGTGACACAAGATCGCATTCGATATCTCGCGCAGAAAGTAAACGACACTATATAACCCGCATGATAGACACTTTATAGATCCGAGGGAGATGACTGAGCCCTCGTCGCCGGACGAGCTCATCGCCTCCCTAGGGTCGGCACGACGACCGCGTTGAGCTCGGCCTTACTGCCATACTCCTCCTCGTTCATGAACTCACCACCCACTCCGACACCGAGCCCACTCTCTCCGCCGTCGAGACTCTTCCCGTCGAGGCTGACCATCGAGATGTTCTCACTCCCTCCTCCGTTCCCAGCGCTCCACGCACCCCTGTTCTCGTCCTCCCACGTCTGGGCCGCCACCTGACGGGAGATTTGATCCGACGGCGAGGTCTCGGTGACGGTGACGACTCCGATCGAGATGCCTCCTCGGCCACCGCCGTACGAGCGCGACTTGGAAGGATTGTGAGACGACGACGGGTGTTGTCGGTGGTTGCCAGAGTTGGTGCTGATGAACTCGGACTTGGGCTTGATGATCCGGAGGGACTGAAGGATGTCCCTCTGCGAGCTAAAGATGAGGAACACGACAAAGCCTGCGGCGGCTTGATAGATCGAGGGCACGTCCGAGGCCGGGACCAGCAGCGAGTAGATGGCCATGGCCCACGCTCCCGCACAGTAGCCGCCAAAGGCGAGTACTCGTACGACGAAACCAGCGTCGAAGGGAGAGCGACGGGCCGGCTGAGCGGGGTTGCGGCGACGGTTCTGGTCCGAGGACGACTGGCCGGCACGGAAGAGTCGCGGTTGCAAAAAGCACGCGAAAAGCGTCCACATCTCGAAGAAGATGGTGATCGAGAGGAAGACCATCGACGTGATCCGCGAGGCTTGTACCCTGAGAGAAGTGAGAGGATGTCAGCGAGGACGGTCGCCTGGAGGAGGCGAGAGGCTGTGCGTACAGGTGATGGTCTCTGTTGAACGCGCCCAGCGCCAGCACGACGATCTTCTCGGGATGCTTCGCGGACGACTGACACAGAAGAACGAGGAAGGATGGTCAGCTCACGCTGAGCAGGCCGTCAAAGTAGATGCCTCAGACTCACTACGACGGTGGCGATGAGCATCACACAGAACGACAGCCAGGGGATCGCAATCAGCTGCAAGACGGATGAGATCAGGAGAGTCAGTACGAGCGTATCACTGCAGGTGCAAGCGGCAGTCACTGACCGCGATGTCGAGTGCCTGTTCGATCCGAAGGGCAGTCGATAGATCCACGACGACGATCGTCCACATCCGGACGACGATACCACATGAGGATCCTGCAGATGCCAAGATCTGACCATGTCAAGACGGAAGATGTCAGCGATCGAGAGCGCAGGAGGTCAAAGAGAAACGCACGCACCCCTGCGAGCGAGAAGGCCGATGCTGCGATGGCGAGGCTCTCTGACGGGTGGGCGGGCGAGTTGATGGTCACCAATCTCAGCGAAGAGTTGACAACCAGCGCGACGAACAACTGGAACAGCCAAGAAGAAGAGGAGAGGGGATACGTTCAGCGACAGAGAGCAAACACCTCGGGGATGTCCGCTGTCAAAGGGAGTCCGAGCACTCACCCTGAGGAGCGACAGATGAAGGCCCGCAACCGAAAGAAGGGTCAGCACAAAGTTGACGAGCCAGACAGAGACGAGAAGGCGGACGTACGAGATCATGGTAGGATGACGCTTCTTCTTCTGGACGAGGAAGAGGACGAGCAGTCCTGCGAGACTTGTCGCGGAGAGGACAAAGAGCGTGTAGAACGGCGCCCGAAACGCCCGTTGAGCGGCCGTCGTCGGAGCGACAAGCACCTGGTACCCCATGATGACGCGGTTGGAGAGGGAGACGGGAAAGGGAGGGTGGTGGCGCCCAAAGAGGAGTCGTTGGGCGAAAGAGAGGACGATGAGGGAGAGAGACGGAAAGAAGGTGGTTGGGAAGGAAGAAGGGTGATCGTCCTGGCAGAACGTCTCGCTTCAAGCTCTTCTTCCCGATGCGCAGGAAAGCGTTCCATGATAAGCACACACTCGCATTGATCGACAGGGGGAACGGTTTGTTTGACGTTCGAAGGTTGGAAAGGACGGTGAGCCAAGGGAGCGACCGAACGCAGGATGCAAGCGACCTGTCGAAGGCCACGGGCCTCCCGATGCCCCCGATCCCCTTCATTCTTCCCCCTCGGGACCGATATCAATTAGTCCGCGGTTTGGTGAGACAAACAGACGGTTCGAGCACACGACAACATGTGTGTCGGCACGCCGAGAACGGGTGCCGTGTGGTGCCGTGGAGCTGGGCGACGAGGCTCGAGAGCTCGGAGGGACCGTCAAGGAAGCGAGTCCATGCGTGCGCCCCGTTCCTGTCAGGCCAGCGTACTGGTACCGGATCCGAAGAGGGGCGGAGATGAACGCGAGGAAGCGCAGACAGGACTGGAGGGGAAGCACTCTATCGGAAGGCGGCCGCCCGAGAGAGAGGGGGATCGAGGGTGGGGAGTAGTCTAGGGTGAGCTCGGACGGCGAGCTCACCTTCTTGTCGACTCGAAATTCGCCCTCTGCCGGTCGAAGCCTATCCTTTCCTGCGCCTCGGTAGCCATATGATCGGCCCATGAGCGAGTCACAGGTACAAGCCATAAAATGTGAGAATGGTTGAAAATCGACTCACGCAAGGAGGGGTTCATCAGTAACCCTCAGAAAGACCCGTTCAGAAGTCAGTCGAAACCCACGGTTCGCCAAATGGTTATCGCGTTTCATTACAGACATCTTGCATAAGCTTTGTCGCCTGATAATCAAGCCCTTCCTATCCAGCGCAGACCGGGCGCGGGGACAGGGCTTCCCGATCTCAAGACACCCCCGAGCGAGACAGCACGGGCGATCGGTTTTTGCTAGCGGAGACGAAGGACGAAGTTTTGCGCGGCGAGAGAAAGAAAAGGGGATAGGTGGGGGATTCGAAGGCTTTTGGCTCGTGGGAAGGGGCCGGTTGGGATTGGAATGTGGCGCGAGAGGTCGGTCAAGTGGAGACGCGACGCAGTGTGCTCCTGTCCGTCGGCTGTCTGATATCATCTCTTGACTCTCGTCACTTTGCGAGTCGCAACACCTCGGACGGAGCAAGGATATCATGTGATCGCTCTAGCCGGAGGGAAGGAGCGAAGCGACCGCGACGACATGGGGCAAGGCAGAACGGCGTCCGGCGCAAAGTCGGTGCGACGAGGGAAGGATGAAGACCTGCGACGTGTGCGAGAGAATTGAGGTTGGAGGCAACTGCTTCGCAGAGTCGGAGGGGGTCTGAGGGATGCAAGAGGGGGGATCGAAGCTTGTGTCAGGTGATGCAGGTGACGCTGAAGCATCAAGAAAAAGTGCTCAGCAGACTCACCTCTCGACGGTTTCTCGCGTCTCGACATGTCTTATCGGCAGGGTCTCCACTCTCACCCCCCCTTCCTGACTTGATCATATCAGTCATCCTCCTTCGACTTGCTCCAGCCACTCCAGCCACTCCATCTCCATGTCGACAAAGTGCGGCGAGGTGCGGCAAGGGCGTCCCGGGCTGGACCGGCTGCTGGACTGCTGAGACGACACAATCGCAGACGAGAGCTGCAGGTTGGTAGGACTCGAGTGCGCTATAGTCGGATTGGTGGCTGCCGACAGGTCCGAGCGTCGGAGATAGGTGTCGGCGAGGGCAGGGACGGTCGACGCCGTTCGGAGGCCGGGTAGAAAGAGGGACAGACTGTATGTACAGAAGATGTAAAGGACCGAAGAGCGTCAGTTCATGCATCCAGGTCTGGACAATGGACAACCTGCAGATGTGTGCGAGAGAGACGTACAATGGCGGCTGCCGCTCCCCGCCCCACTCCTCCCCGTCCGGGCGAGGCCTCCCTGCCCCATCAGACGCCCGAGCGCCGGCAGACGACCCTTCAGTCGCACCAACAACCCTTTCGAGCATATCGGCGAACACAATGACGTTGAAGAGAGCCCAGCCGGGTCCGTCTTGGTCGGTCTCGCGGTCCGTCCAGCTCGAACTCGTCTGGAACGCCGAAGGACAACGCTGGGCTCTCGCAACAAGCTTTCCAGCACGTCTGGCTGCGCATCTCCTAATGATGCGCGTGTTGCGCACAGAAGAGTCGACGAAGCCGGCGAGGACGAGTGAGGCCACCGAGGGAGAGGAGCTCAGTCATCCTCGTCGAGGTCGCCGACCACACTCTGGGCAGCACGCACCACAGACCGACGTCCACAGCTCGACATCATGCAGACCTTCCAGGCAAGGGAAAAAGCGTCGTCCCATCTGCAAATATCGATGTCGCGTGTGATCCAGGTTGGCGAGATGGCGGTGAGAAGGAGAGGAAGGGAGATTGGGATGAGCTCGAGCTCAACATCTCCGCAGCTCCCGACCCTCCCTCTCGTTCCTCGACGCATCATCGCAATCTCGACCGACTCCTCTCTCACAAGCCGAAGGCCTTCAAATCCCCCGCCCATCCCCTTTTCCTTCTCTCACCGAGCAAAACTTCCTCCCTCCTCTCCACCAGCAAAAACCGATCGCCCGTGCTGTCCCGCTCGGGGGTGTCTTGAGATCGGGAACCCCTTCCCCGCGCCGGTCTGCGCTGGATAGGAAGGGCTTGATTATCAGGCGACAAGCTTTCTCCAAGATGTCTGTAATGAAACGCGATAACCACTTGGCGAACCGTGGGTTTCGATTGACTTGTGGACGGGCCTTTCTTGAGGTTCCTCACGTACCCAATACCGCACCGGATAGTCTCATTTCGCAAGGGACGTCTGGATGGGATAGTTCGGAAGTCCGTCACTGCCAAATCAACAAGCTGGAGGAATTTGTCAGGTTACCATATAATGCGAGTGGGCGCGAAGGGCGTCGCGCTTGTGGTCCTCTCAGCATCACCCCGATTTTTGAGATCTTTCTGCTTTCACCAATCTTCGAGACACCTTAGCTGCGCTAAGACCAAGCGAGAGACAAAGCAGCATTTCGTTAAAAAGGGGAAGCGCACGCAACTAGACTATCAACCTCGTCCCGCCCTCGGCTCGTCACACGTTCATATGAGCGTCAGTATCTACTCGGCCTTCTTCTCCTCCTCGGCAGCCTCGGGGGCAAGCGACTCGGTCGCCTTGACGTCGACACCCTCGTCGGCGGCCTTCTCCTCCGACTTGAGCTCCTCGACGGCGGCGGCAGGGGCAGGGGTAGGGGCAGCAGCCTCCTCAGCCTTGGGCTCCTCGGTCTTGGTCTCCTCGGGCTCGGTAGCAGCACTGTTGAGGAAAGCAGACGAGGGAAGGAGAAAAGGAGAGTAGGGACAAGGAGGTTGAAGGGTCAGCCTCCCAGACCCGCGGCTAGAAGTTCTGAGCGACGGCCACGCAAGAAGACGACTCACGCAGGAACGGCAGCCTCCTCCTTAGCGGCAGTCTCCTCCTTGGCCGGCGCGACGAGAGCGTCCTCGTTCTTCTCCTCGGCGGCAGCAGGGGCAGACGAAGACGACGAGTTGTCATCCCGAGCCTTCTCGAAGGCAGCCTTGAAGAGTCCGGCGTCTATAAAGACGAAAGAGCCGAGAGTGAGTGTCAGCTCAAGTGAGGGCAAGCAGCTGAAGGAGACCGCTCCTGGCCGTATGTGAGCTTGGACGTACTCTCGGCGTTGGCGAATCGGATGGCAAGCGTCTCCTGGGTGGGCTCTCCGTCCGACACGTCGGCCTGGACGTTCCAGACCCACGAACGGTCGGATCCGATGTTGGGAGCAAGGTTCATCTCGCTCGACACTGGAAGTGGAAAGCCAGAAGACGCGGACCGAGCGGGACCAAAGGAGGGTGAACGTCAGCACCCAGCTCAAGCGTCGACCAGACCTCGACACCTGTGTGTGCTTGGTCTAGAAAATGAGATGGTCTGATTGAGCTTACCGATGTGGTTTGCGCAAACCTTGAGGGTCTTGTCCCTCCTCATGACGAGCCTGATCTTGCCCGAGGTCGGCTGGAGGATCTTGACCTCTCCGGTTCCACGCTCCTTCCACTCGGACGCAGGCTTGTCAAATCGGAACAACTTGGCTCGCCTGTGACGAGGCAAGCGAGATGGATATGGGCAGATGTCAGCTTGGCGGGTCAGGATGCGGGACGTGGGAGCGAGGGAGGAGCCCTGAGAAGGATGAGCTCGGTGAAGCGAGGTCGGAGTGGACGTACATCTTGAAGATGACCGAGTCTCCCTCCTCTCCGGTAGCGACCGCAACCTGCTCGGTAAGCTTGTGGACCGGCTCAAACTGGGGGTCCACCTCCTGCAAGATATGGAGCGAGAGGCAAGGTCGGTCAGCTCGGTCGGTGTGGACGAGAGGTCGAAGGCGAAGGAACGAAGAGGAGCGTGAGAGGGGTCGACCGACAGACAGCCCTCCTCCCGGCTCCCATAGTGGCCTGACACAACACGTCTGCCCAATCCGAGGCCGGATAGCACATGCCAGCCTGACGGGGCGCTCGAGGATGATGTACGACACCTGGCGGGCTCCGCACGTTGACATCTCCCCACCACGCCTGCCTGGGTCCAACTTCTGGCCGACGGCCGTCTCGACGCCTGCCTCCTGCGAAGATGACTTGTACTCACGGGCGCTCCAGAGTCGTTCTCGTCAGCCATGTTGATGTGTGTGTACGGTTGAAAGGGATGTGTAGGGGGAGAGTGAGGAGGTGATGGTTTGGGTCAGCTTCGAGCTCAGGCAGCTCGACTCGCGTTCACCTCTCGAGGTGAGCTCACCTCCTTCCCTCCTCCCAACGCCGTCCATCTATCAACCACCCGAGTCTCACCGCCTGTCTCGACACATCCTGCTCGTCCCTCTGCCAGTGACCCACCATGCCCAAGGTCATCTCGCGAGCTGCGATCTCGTCGTCGAACGACGCTGCCCCTACCGCGTCCGCCCAGGCCAACCTGAGGACGTACTACTGTCTGTGCGGAGAGTTCCTCCTCGTCATCGACAAGGCACTCGATCTGCTCCCTCGGAGACCGTGAGTACAGGCACCTTCAGCCGGCGGCATCCTGCAGGGCGTCAGCGAGCTCGGTCGGCTCGGGCGGACGTCCATCCGCCCTTGCTCGTCGCTCGTCGTGGACGCCCGCTCGTCGTCAGCGGACACAATCATCCTCCTCAGGACTTGCCCACTGACTGGATACCTCCTTTACTTTCGTTTCCGCTCCTTCGTGTTGCTGCAGTGAGGATGGTGCGATCGTTGTCCGGTGCAAGCCGTCCCCTCCGTCGGCGTCGTCCCCGACCCAGTCCCCGCCGCGGACGTTCAAGCTCAACTCGGTAGACGGTGGAAAGGTCTTCGTAAGACGGTACGTCTTCCACCTACCATTCCCTCTGAACTGCAGTCCTCAGGCTAGCGTCACTCTGGGTCCAGTTCAGCCGTCGCCCGACGCGCGAGCTCATCCGACTCCCTCCCGTCTGCGTTCACTAACGCTTCTTGTGCCCCTCTTCCCGCTTCGACTGTGCCCCTGCCGCAGTGACGAGGGATTGCTGGAGCCTCAACATCTTCTGCTCTGCCCGAGGTGCACGACGCCGATAGGCTACCAGCCGACGCCTCCGCCGGTCAAGTCGGGTCGGTTCCTGTACCTCCAGCACGGGGGCATGACCGAGAACCAGGGCACGGTACCGGACGAGGCGTGGGAAGGAGAGGAGGAGGTTAACAAGGCGGGCATCATGGCATGAGCAGGTTCAGTCCGTCAGGCAGGGTCGTCGGGTTGGGCCGAGCAGGTTGGGGCAGGGGAAGGGCGAGCTCTGAGCTCCTTGTACGCTAGGGATCTTATATGTACGAACACGTTATGTCGAGCTTGACATGCGTCATTTGGTATCATCCTCGAGGAGGACGGGTTCGACATGTGACAGAGCGTGAGGTCTGGCTGGTCGCCTCCTTCATGTGAGCTCGTCTGTTCCGGTGTCCGTCAACGTCGACCATTAGTCCCACCGTGCCCAGCCGGATCTCATCGCACACGAACACGCCGAGGCCACATCAGCTCTCCACCGTCTGACACTCCTGTCGAAACCCGCCCAGATCTCTGTTGTGTCGATGCCAGTCGGTGAGGCATCCACTGCATCAGCTCCTCCCGTCACCTCGCCCGTGAGCTCCTCTTCACCGAATCCCGCAAACGAGCCCGAACTCTTCGCCGCATCTTCTGTAGACTGACTCTCTCTGCTTCTGCTCTTGGCTGATCGTCCTCGCTTCAGAGTGCTCGCAAACGAGCTCGCGTGTCTCCTCCAGCTCCGCCCGTCTCGTCTTCGTCGGTCACGTCCATGACGGCCCCTTCACCCTTCGACGACCAGATCCAAGCCGCCCTCTCAGGCCTGGACGATGATGAGAACGACTCTGGCAGCCTCGGATGGTCGGATCTCGAGAAGGAGCTCCTCCGCAAGCTCAAGGGCAAGGAGCGAGAGATAGACAGTCTCGTCGTTAGTCTCGTCACTACCTTCTGCCCCTCGCTCGATGTCGGAAACTGACACCTGAATCTTCATTGATGGTCCTATCCAGGAGACAATCGCCGACCCGTCTTTGCGCTTACTCCCGACTCCGATCTTCTTCCCCCCTCCTCCGCCGTCCTCCGCCTCGTCCATCAAGCCCAAACCCAAGGCCCCTCCGCCGCCCAATCCGAACGCCATCTCAGCTGGTCCACCTAAACCGGCGCAGGAGGTGCTCGTCTCTCATTTGAAGGCACTGCAAAAGGACAATGCGCTGCTCCGGTCGTTGCTCGCCACGCCGACGCAAGCAGGAGGGCAGAAGATTGATCTCGAGAGGGTGGTGGACCGCTTACGGACGTTGACGAGGGAGAACGAGGAGTTTGAGGCTCGGATTGAGGCGTTGGGAGCGGAGGGTGGAGCAGGAGGGGGAGCGGAGCAAGAGGAGGAGCTGCGGCAGGGCATGGAAGGTACGTACGTCAGGGTCGGATGTGTTCGCTCCTGTCTGTCCTGCATAGCTGACTCCGACCTGGATCGTTTGCTCTCGACTGTATAGACTGTCATCAAACAATCGTGGCACTCGAGTACGTCCCTGTCTCCGATCGTTCCTCCCCCGGCCAGCCACTGTCATGGCATTGGCTCACGCTGCGTTTTTTCTTTCTTGTTCCCGCCTGCAGTGCCGATCTCACCTCCGCCCAATCCACCATCACCACTCTCCAAGCCACCCTCGACCAGTATCTCATCCAGTGCGGGCCTCTACCTTCTCCCGCCTCGCCGGTCGTTCCGGCCGCGCCCACGCGGCACAAGAGTCCGCCTCGCGCACCTCGGGGCCTGGGTGGCGGTGGTGGAAGTCGAGGTCAGCCGCCTTCTGGACCGAGAGGGGGCGGAGGTAGGGGCGGACGAGGAGGAGGCGGAGCAGGTGGAGGGTCGAGGACTGGGAGACGGGACGAGAGGGAGGGGAGTCGAGATCTTGCAAAGCGGTTGGGGATGGGACGGAGGGAGGACTGATCTTGGGGGTGCGAGAAGAAGATACATGCATGCATTCATCATCGTTCATTATAAGTCTCAAACGCATCTAAAGCAAACCAAACCCATCGAACCCGAACATGAACTGCGACACGACACCCCGTTCGAGAAGACCTCTGACCAGTCTAGGTACCGAGCGCGTAGACGATGTACACGACGTACGCGCATCCAATGAGGGCGCACGCGACGAACACACCGAACCAGGTGACCTGCCTGATGGGCTTTCTGAGTCCAGCAGATCGGTCCGACGCAGACTCGGTTCGCTCGATCTTGACGCGATCGCGCTCGGAAGCGCGAAGGACGCCACCGAGGTAGCGGCGGTCGAAGAAGTGGTAGCCGAGACCTAGATGCAAGAAAGATCGGAAGGTGAGCCAGCGAGACGCGAGAGACAGACGAGTTGATGCAGGACTCACCGTAGAACACATCGACCGACTTGAGCGCGATGAGGAGGTAGAAGACGTTCGAGTATTGCCTCGGTCCCTTGGGCGTTAGGTCCTGGATCGCTCCTGTCGCGACGTCAAGGATGGTCGACCCGGACGAGTTGAAAGCCTTCCAGATCCCGAAGGCGGTTCCGAGGTTGGCTTGGTTCGGCACGAGGAGAGGGATGGAGCAGATGAACGGGAGGGCGTTGGTGGAGAGGGCGAGAGATCCGAGGATAGTTGGGACCATGGGGTGAACGGTAGTGAAGCCAAGGAGGGCGAAGACGAGGACCCAGAGAGCAGCGGTGGCGGTGACGAGGTACATCCGGCGACCGAAGCGATCAAAGGCGGCCCCGAGCAAGGGAGTGAGCACGATGGGCATCACTTGCGAGAGCGACGAGGTGTAGCCGGCGGTGAGCTTGGTCGTCCCTCGGGTTTGTTCGACCATGTCCGCCAGATTGCTGTTGTACGCTCCGACAGTTCCGGCTTGGAGGAGCTGAAGTCGCAAGTGTCAGGAATTCGGGTCGCGTCAGCAGAATGGAACAGGCAGCAAGTTGTGGCGACCAGCAGAGACGCGGACGATGTGGACTCACCTGAGTGATGGTGACGATCCAGAAGCATGCGGGAATGGCGGCAATGCTGAAGAGCATGAAGTTCCATCGAGACTTGATCGAGACCTTCTCGTCCTTGATGCCCTTCTGGGCCCTCCTCGCGGCCCTCTTGGCTCCCGTCATCGGCCGGTTGACCTCGGGGATTGTCCTCTCAAAGAGCGCATAGACGATGACGAGGACCAGAGAGAAGGCGCACATGATCGCTGGCACCCAAAAGGACCAGATGAAGGATCCAGTGCTTTGCGCGATCGGGATCGCCGAGAGCTTCCCCATGAGGTTGTACACCCTTCCGATGCCGATGTCAAGTCCGTCTGAGCGGGTAGACAAATGCGTTAAACAAAGAGCAAGCGGATGAAAGGCAAGAAAGCGGTCAGCATGGTGTATATGGCATAGGAGGGACGTTTCAACGACCGGGCCGCCCTCCTTTTCGCCACGAAACGAGCAGATAGCGACCGTGACTCACAGACGAAGCCTACGATACCCACACCACTGCCAAATTGACCCAAAAACCAATGTGAGTACAGCTTAGACTGCGAAGTTTCGATGGCGGTCGATCCGAATCTATGCGGGAAGGACAAACGGGCAAAGGGAGTCAGAAGGGTGTGATCAGGCGGGAAGGTCGGACCACGCGCCAAATCTGAACGACGATAGGTGTTCAGAGAGTTTCACTGACCCTAAGATAATCTGTCCGACGACCATGACCGGAAACTTCTTGACAGTAGCGCCCACGGCGGTGAGCACTTGGCCGACCAGAATGAAGGCGCTAGCGGTGATGGCTCCTTTGACGGGTCCGTAGTAGCTAATTGAGCGAGGGTGACGAGTGAAAAGAGTGACGATACACGAGTGACGAGCCGAGAAGAAAAGTGCAAGTAAGGTCAATTGGTGGGTGACGTGAGGGCGAAGTCAGCGGAGGAGACCTGGTGCAGGATATGTGAGACGTCACTCACTCGATCGCGATACCGGTAAGGATAGGAAGGATTGAGTTGATGAGCGAGTCAGCAGACGAGAGCTGAAGGCAAGGCGGAAGCAAAAGGACGGTGAGCTCGGGGATGCAAGCTCGTCCGGGTTCCCTCTCCTTCGCAGGATGCGACTCACCACTCCATACTGAGCGTTCTTGATCTTGAGCTCCTTCCTCAGAGTGCTCTTCAACGGTCCCAGCGAACTCCCAGCCCAGTTCGATCCCACTGTTCCGAGACGGAGACGAGCGTGACGCGGAAACGAAAAGGGTGAGCTCACGCCAAGAAGCCTCCTGCTCCTCCTTCCCTCCCTCGAGCGACGTCACTCACAGACAAACAGCAAGATCAACGCCAACGCCGGCCCCTTCTTGCTCCACGGCAATCCAACAGCTCCGATTGTCTCCTCGTCCTCCTCGACGTACTCTCCGTCCTCGCCCAACACGCGAAGAGGAACGGGCTGCTCCTCCTTCTTCTCGTCCGTCACCGACTTGCGGTCGTCATCCGACGACGAGTACTCTGACGTTGACCGCGCAGGAAGGATCTGAGGTGCAGACATCGCGAGGGCAGAGGAGGAACGGGCGGCGAGAGGTGATGGCGGTTGGGTGAAGAAGTTTTGGGTCCTTCTGGATCCTGATCAGATTGGCAGAGCTCAGAGCCCCCAGAATCGGATGTCCGCTCGAGGTCGCGGGCGCAGCACGGGACCGGACGTCGGTTATAAGATGCGCGGCGTGGGGAGGATGGAGAGGGTGTGGGGGCTGGGGGAGGTTGAGACGCCGACGACTTGGCAGCAGGGCGTTCCATGCACCAACATGGAAGCAAACAGCAGCGAGATGATCAGATAAGACAGGTGAGGTGAAGAAGACGAAGACTGTGCTTACGGTCGTCCGAGATGGCGAGGCAGGCCTTCTCTCTCTCTCTGTCAGCTCGATCAGGATCGACCCTCTTCTGCGCTCTACGCGACCTTCGGGCTGGCCCCTTCTGCCCCGCTCTGGAAGTCTCCGACGTGCGTCGGGCACGTTCCGGCTGTCTGCTTTCTACAGGTCCATCTACTTGCTCCACTTGAGCTCCAGTGCATGCGGCCGAAGCGTCGTGTCGGAGTGCGAGACCGACGGGAGGACAAAAGCTTTGGTGGTGAGCTCGGATTGGTCGGTTTCGTCCGAGGTTGCGGCTCACAGACGGAACGGACAGCTGAGCCAAACGCAGCCAAGGACAGAGGGAGCAGGAGGCACTCGGGAAGCGTCAAGCAGACGCGACGAGGTACGCGGCGGCGAGCGCGGAAGAGACGTGTCGAGGGCTGGTGAAAGAGAGAGTGACGGTGCGCTCTCTCGTTGCTTGAGTCGCTCGGTCGTCTGTCCCACCTCTCTGTCGGATCCTTCGCGCGGGGGATTGATGATCACGCAGTATGAGAGCAGAAACTATGATACATAATTACACAGTTGGGCCAACCTATCGAGACCGGCCAAAGCTGAAACCAGAGCGCAAAGGAGAGAAAGCGATACAGAGGGTAGGGCGAAAGTCGTGAGGAAACGAGATCAGGGGTTGCAAGATTAAGAGATGATGGGCGAAGGAGAAGTAGCGGAGACCAAAGTAGAGTGTAAAGGAGTATACGAGAAGCAAAGTGTCCGGGGAGGATGCAAAGTAGGATCGATGGCAGTGCTGGACCGGGGGAGAAGCGGAGAAGGACTGAGCGTGTAGGAGTGAGAGCAAAGTTATAGAGGGTAGAGTTGAGCGAAGACCGGTAGGCGGTGAAGTCTACTGCATGTCGATGTCGTCTCCGTCATCTCCGACGCGACGCAGCTTGCCACGGACAAAGGTGGTGCCCTCCTCCTCGGGGTCCTCTTCGTCGGCCTCCTCGTCATAGTCGTCGTCGACAGCGTCCTCGTCCTCCTCGAGCGCCTCGCCGTCATCGTCGAGGAGAATGCCGTCGGGTGGGCGGATCATGGACTCTCCAGAGTAGGTGAACCCTCGGAAGTTCTCCTGCACGCTGCTCGTCAGCGGGCTGCCGCCTAGCGGGTTCAGTCCCGGTCTTGACGATTGAGCGCCCTTGATGGCGACTCCGGTTCCGCCGTTGAGCGAGCCTGCCATCGACTGAGACGCGCGCGAGCCCGCACCGGCTGCTGCCATGGCGGCGTTGGCTCCGTTGGTCGGGTTGACCCACCCCTCGATCGGGTCGTCCTCCTCGAACGGGTTGGCCGACTGGACAGAGGTCGAGGTGAACTCTGGATCAAAGTTTGCGACCGACTCGTCCGACTCGACGACCGGCTTGAACGGCGGGGTCACCTGCTTTGAGGCGAGCGCGATCCAGTCGACAGACTTAAAGAACGGGTGGTCCTTGAGCTCGGCGGCGTCCCGGGTCGCTCCCAGTCGGTGCTTCGGGTTTCGGTTCAGAAGCTATCGCGAACGAGGTCAAGAAAGGTCAGCTAGATGTCTCAAACGAGGAGGAATCATCTGACAGGCGACTCACGCCCTTGACGAACTGCTTTCCGTCCTCGTCGATGACTCCGCGCGGGAACCTGATCTTGCCGAAGCAGATGTTCTTGTACATCTGCTGCGTGTCCTCGGCGTAGAACGGACTCCATCCGCAGCACATCTCAAACAGCAAGACACCGAGCGACCAGAAGTCGACGAGCTTCGAGTAACCGTTATCGTCGAGCAGCACCTCGGGCGCAAGGTACCTAGACAGGGTGGCGACAAGGTCAGCCGAGCTCGAGCAGGAGCCCATTCGAAAAGGCAAAAGACTCACTCAGTCGTTCCACAGAACGTGTTGGTGAGCTGATCGGCTGCCAGGTCCGGCTTGGAGAGACCAAAGTCGCAGAGCGCGACGTGTCCAGTCGCGTCGAGGAGGATGTTCTCCGGCTTGAGATCACTGCAGATAGAGCAACCGACGACGGGAATGAGAATGAGCAACCGAAGCGCGATCCCGAACTGAACGATGAGCGAGACTGACCGGTAGACGATGTCGTACTTGTGCAGGTGCTCGAGCGCGAGGACCAGCTCTGCAATGTAGAACCGTGCCCGCTCCTCGGTGAACCTGCCCTCCTTCTGGAGATGCCAGAAGAGCTCTCCTCCCGACTTGTAGTCTGTGACAAAGTAGAGCTGCTTCTCTGTCTGGAACGAAAACTTGAGTCCGACGAGGAACGGGCACTCGAGACTCGTCTGGAGGATCTTGCGCTCCCCGATCGTGTGGGCGACCTCCTTCTTGGCGACAATCTCCTTCTTGGACAGCACCTTCATCGCGTAGATCCGCTTCGTGTCCCGCTTGCGGACCTGGAACACCCGGCCAAACGTGCCTCGACCAATGAGCTTGAGGAACTCAAAGTCGCGGGGCGTGAGGTGCGTCTTGCTCTGCGGTCGAGGAAGACGGCAACAACGGGAGTCAGCTCCCAGTTCGGAAACGTACACAAGAGTATGAAAAAAAAGTAGACACACCTGAGCGACGTCATACCGGATCTGAACCCTGACCTCTCCGGTCACCTCCTCGGTCCCGCGTGTGTCGAGCCTTGGAGCGAGTGACGAGAGCATATTGTAAGCGCCGAGCTCGCCCGAGTATCGAAAAGAGCGTGCATGTACTCACTTGAACCACGAGTCCATCACGAACCCGTTGCGGCAGACGGGCCTGATCTCTCGGATCCCGAGGAAGCCCTCGCCCTCCTGAGCTCGGTCATACACGGTGATGTAGATCAACGACGTCTCCGACACGAGGTCACTGGGATGACAGAAGACAGCAACAGCGAGCGAAGGGTCAGTTGGCCAGCCTTTTGCGGTCTCATTGACGCGACAGGGGCAGGACGAGGCTGAACTGACAAGGTGACCTCATGCTTCCAGACCGGGTCGCACGCCGACGGCTTGCCGAGCCACTCCCCTCGGCTCTCGATCGCCTTGGGCGTCGTCGCGCCGCTGTTCTTGGTCCCAGGGAGGGTGAGCTTGGTCTTGCCCATCATGGCGGCACTCCTCGACCTGGCTGCCATGTCAAACGCCCTCGAGATGGACCCGATCCCGAGGATGCCGCTCGACGGCGTCGGAGGGGCCGAGGGTGTGTAGGTTGCGACTCCCTTTGTGGTCGGCTCGTGGGACTCTATCGGTTCGCGCGAGACAAACTCGTTGTTCTCGAACGTGACGACCACGTACGGGCGCGAGGTCGCCATGGCGTCGGTCGGGATGTTGAGCCCGCGGGCAGACATCATCTTGACCGTCAGATGGCCCTTGGGGTGCGTGTTGGGAGACGGAGGACGTGTCGACGGGGTTGGCGAGATGGAGGTGGACTCGAGGGTGGACGAGATGCTCAGGTGCGAGGACGGGGTGGATGCGCCAGAGTACGAGTGCGTCGACTGCAGGGAAGGGGCGTGCAGGCTTGACGCGGCAGATTGAGGCGAGGTCGGGTTGCGGCGGAGGGGAGGCGCGTTCATGCGAAAGTCGGGAGGATGGATGGACAGGGACGTTGTCGGAGGTGCGGTCGTCCCACTGGAGCCGGTCGGCCGCGGTGGAGGGGAGCCAGGGAGGGGAGCGGAGGGAAGGGAGAGGAGAGGGCCGAGGTCAGTCAGCACACGTCGAGCACCAGCGAGCTCCTTCCGTCCCTGGGCGTCCGCCGGGTCCCCTATCTCGTCTGGACACATGGCTCGTCGAGAGCGTCGTTGTCGTTGAGAGCGAGAGAGGGCGGAGTCGACCAGATCTTCTCTTCCCGGAGACGGCTTCCTCTGTCGCTGTGGGGCAAGCAAGCTTGTCCTGCACATCCTCCACAGCCCCGACCAACACGCGGTGCGTGGCCACACCCAATTCTCACCCGCCAGTACGCGTCTGCCTACACGCTCGAACTGGTGCAATAGAGAGAGCTGTACTCACGAGACGGTGGGGTTTCCATGAGGGACGGCCATCGAGCTCCCAAACGACTCGCTCGCATTCGGCGTCCGAGGCGTCGGTGCACCGCCAGACGACAGAGAGTCAAACGGGTTCGCCTGAGGCTGGGCAGACGCCTTGGGAGTAACCTAGATCAGAGAAACAAGCAGAGAGAAGGAGGAGCAAGCGTGTTTGTCAGCTGTGACCTTGGGTGGGGGAGGCCAAGACGACGAGCGTCCGCCTCGGGAAGGAGGTCACCATCAACTCACCTGATCAGACGGAGGCCAGAACTGAGAGGACAGACAAGGGAGGTTAGAGAGGAGTGGAGATGTAAAGTATTGGGATGAGCTGACCTTCATCATCCTGATGGTACCCGACGAGGGCGGGCGAAGGACGGGTGAAGGGGAGGGGGAAGGTCGACGGGCGGCTGCTTCTGGTCCAGGCGTAGGAGGGACAAGAAAGACAGACGGAGAAGGGCTGTACAACGAAGTCGTCGGGACGAAGATGGAGGTCGAGAGAGGGTGGAGATTGAATCTCGTCGATGGGCGAGCGGTCGAGATGGTTGGGAGGGCGAGAGACGTTCAGACGTCAGAGCAGCATCACCCGTTCTGTTCGGCTCACAAACGCAGCCGCCCCTCGCCCACACATCAACACTTGCATATCTTGTTTTGCTAAAGCTTGGAAAGATCTGCTTTGATACTTCCTTGCGATCTGTTTTCTAATCCAATTCGTCTCCTCGAGAACGATGCAGTACCACCATCGCAGGACGAGCCTCATTTCCAGCCTAGCTGGCTCCCTCGGTTGTGGATTTGCCCGACCGGAGTTTTCCGACCTCCCTCCTCCTACCTTGCATGCTCATGCATCGCAACTCAGACAGGACCAAAACTGCCTACCAACCATCACCAGATCGGCGAAGTGATACATCCATCCGTGAGGGAGGCCGACATCGCTTCTCAGATCACTTTCAGCTGAGAGCCATCGCTGACTCTCCGATCACCCGCCATCGCAGTGGCTGTCGACCCGATCAGGACCCGCACGGAAGCATCCAGACTGACATCTGACCTCGGAAGTAGACTCTGGTCAGTCAACCTCTATCACCAACCCCTTCAGCCCGCCGGTCAACTCGTCAACCCCTCCTGTCCCTGCGCTGACCGCCCCCCTACGCTGCTTCTCAACGCGCCACTTCTCTCCGAGCAGCCGCATCACCTCGGCCTGAGATGCGCCAGGGGAGCTGGTCTGGACAGACTTGAAGTTCTCCTTGAGGAAGTCTGCAGAAGAAGGACAAGTGAGACGGGGAGATGTGGTCAGCGGTCGATCGAGGAACGCTACAGGAGCTCGAGAAGCTCGATCCAACAGCCAAAGAGCAGAGAGGTCTGATACGGACCTCGATACGGATTCGGCTTCGATGGCGTGGCGGTCGAGGGTTCCTGGTGCTGAGGAACGAGCTTGCCCTTGCACTTGCCACAGCACTGCCGTAGAGGGTCGATGGACCGAGAGTCTCGTCCGTACCTGCAGAACCAGTCAAATACACAAGAGATCGTCAGTGATGTCATTTCGCAGACTTGCGACACGGAAGCGAGGGAACGTACGTTGCGTCGCATCCGGCGCACTTCCAGGTGAACTTGTGCTGGATCTCGTAATCGTGCCGGGTCTGCAAGACCAGAATTGGTCAGCAAAGACGATCTCGGGAGGAAGACATCGATGGGGCTACTTACTGTGACGACAATGTCTGGCCGATAACGGTTGATGCGTCGAGCGTACGCCTTGAACTCCTTGCCGTGCGGAGCGGCGTCCTTGCCATCAAAGATCCAGGTGGCGAGATGACACTGCAGGTGAAGGAACAAATTCAGAGTCAACGGCCCACTTTCTCTGTGAGAGACAGCTGAGCGAAGTGCACGTCTACTCACCAGTTCGTGCGCCGTCGTCGACAAGATCTTCTCGTCAGTATCAAGCACCTTTGAGCTGAGCTCAATCTTGCAAAAGTGCTCGTACCCACCCTCCGCCGATGCACACTTCTTGCGACACCATCGACTCATGCCGGCCGTCGTCCTCAGCCTAGCCGTCCACTCGATCCCCCTAGGCTCGTCCTTGCGTGAGGGGCTCGAGTCGTCGAGACGGAGCCACTTTGCCACCTTGCGATCAAACACGGCCTTGTCGAGGTCGCCGACGAGCTCCAGCGCGAGGGCTGCTCGATGTGCCTTCCAAGCCTTCGAGTTGATCTTGACCGGCGCCGCTCGAGGAGGAGGCAGGACGTTTGCCCGCGGACGTGGGCGGTTCCTCTTGAGTGGTACAGGCGAGTCGGCGGGAGACGTAGAAGGGAACGATCCAGGCAGTCGGATTGGCGGAGAGGACAAGATGTGATGGGGCGACGGAGGAAGAAGAGCCGGGGGTGGAGGCGGAGAGAAGGACAGGACGCCCGACGATGGGTCGACGAATGCGTCGCCACCCCAGTGATCCTGGTCGATGGTAACAGCGAGTGAAGCTGGATGCTCAGAGTCCGACGCAGAAGAGTCGGACAGCTCGTGAACGACGGACTCGCGTTCCTTGCCCTTTATGCTCGGCGGAGGTGAATGAGCGACGGGAGAGCGGGATGCTGGCGAGTCGAGCTCATCGTCACTGTCTACGATCATGCGTCTGCCGCCGCGGAAGGTGGTCAGGGTAGCAACTGTGCTGGAAGGGACGCCGGAGGCCGAGTCGATGGGCAGGGTTGAGGTCGAGGCGATGCACGTCGGAAGAGGGCTCCCTCTGGAGATATTGAAACAGAATTCCAGGCAGTCAGAAACGCTCCCAAAGGGCAGAATGACGTATGGACTACTCACACAGTCTGAGCCTGAGTTTCGTCGTCCAGCATGGTGAGCACCCCTTCCGCGTCGTCTTCAATCTCTCCGAACATATCCTCGATCGCTCTGACCTCCTCGACAGCCTCTCCAACCCAGCAGTCCCTGCCACTCTTGCGCCGCTCGACACGACTCTCCTTCTTCGGCTTCGATTCGGTCGAGGGCGAGCAGAGATCGACGTTGGCAGAAGTGCTCGGGGAATCGCCGACGGACGAAGTTGGGCAAGCGATCGGGGTCGGCCTCGGCGTCTCCCTCGTGTAGGACTGGAACAGCTCCGTCGGCCGAGGTGCCTTTCCCCTCTTGCGTCGAGGCGTCTGAGCCGGTGAGTTGGTGAGGTCGATGAAGGGCGAGGTGGGCGGAACCGAAGACTGATCGCGCGTCGCCTTCGCTGGCGGAGTACTGATGTACGATCCGAACAGATGGGTCGGTCTGGGACGTCTTGACTTCTGGCGTGGCGTAGATTGCAATTCGATCGATGGTACCGTCGTGCTGGACTGGCTCATCGGACGTCTTTCCTTGTCGGAACCCGATGAACCCTCGCTCTCCGTTGCAGGCACGACCTCCCTCTCTTCCGCATCCCGCCTTCCCTTCCGCTCTGCTGCGCGTGATCGTTCTTGCTGATCAGACTTGGTTGTCGGACGAGGCTCTGATCCGTTGTCGCCGGGCGCACGACTTGGCTTGCGATTGGCTGGGCCTGGCTGAGCGAGGACGACGTAAGCTTCAGGGTCGAAGAAGGGGTCCAGTCGATAGCCCTCCTGGGTGGCATACCCTTTTGGGCGGTAGCGAGACTGGGAATACTGGGTCGGGGTTCGAGAGCCAGCAGCAGGTACGAGTGCGCGAGAGGGAGTGCCCAGCGCAGGTGACTCGGTTATGTTGACGGTACCTCGAGCAGTGCTGCCAACGACTCGAGATGGGATCCCGGCCGGTGCAGGCTCTAGGACCTTGCGCATGCGCGTGCGAGGTGGAGGGGAAGAGTCGGTCGCGTCCGAGAAGCTCGACGAGGACGAACTCGACTCGTCTTCGGTCGTGGTCGTCTCCTCCTCGGTGGTAGCGTCACCCTGGGAGGATGCGGTCTCCTGTTCCGAGTCGGTCCTGTACTCGACAATGAGGATCTCGTCTCGGATCGCGCCGGCCGGGGAGTGGTGGTATCCGTCTCGCTCGTCTTGGGCGAGCAATTCGGCCGACGTGACCCCTTTCTGTGGGCGACGACGAGGTGTGCGAGCAGGCGTGCACGGTGACGGTGGTTGGCGAGCGGACGAGAGAGGTCGAAGAGGAGCCCGAGGGAGTGCAGAGCCCGCGTTAGGGATCGTAAGGTCGAGGGGAGCGGCCGAGACCGGGAGGGCCAAGGAAGGCGGCGCAGGCTGAGCAAAGTGAGCGAGCAGATCATCTGGTCAGCATAGGTAGCAGCAGAGTATCCTATCGAGATGATGGACCCCGACTCGTCCTTGAGACTGGGGTGACGGAGCGCAGAAGTCGACCGCCAGGGCGGACTGGTGAGCTCGACGCGAGCTCAACGCCCCGTCCTCCTGAACGGCCTTCCCTCGGCCCTCTCCTCAACCTGGGCGACTACGAGAAGGCATGTGGGCTCACCTCAGGTCGTTCCTCGGCTGCTCCATTGCTATCTCGACTTGCTGGCTGATGGGTCGTTGCTTCTGTCCGTCCTGGGTCGACGTTGGAACCGCCTGGAGCTCGGGCTTGTTGTGGAGCTCGCTTCCGGCTCAGAAGCGCGTCCAGCGTCGGCATCTCATCCTCATAGTCAGAGTCAGAGAGGTACAGCATCCCAGGTACCAACGAGAGACGCGAGCGAGGCAAAGTCGGAGGAAGGGGTCGTCGGCGTTGAGGGCGACCGTTCAAAACCAGTCGCGTGCGGGAGACCTTGTTCACTCTTTGGGACTCATCGCCCTCTCACTCAAGGCGGCAGCTACGTCCTTCGAGAGAAGCGAGTGCTTTGCCCACTTCTTGAAACAGCGCTTCTCAAACACCTCGCCTGGTCTTTTCGCATACGACCTGGGTTGCTCAGACCCGGTGCGCGATGACTGGAGTCTGGCTCCCGAGGCAGCAGGTTCGCTCTTTACGGTGAATAACATGCGATACAGGACATTCCCTCGAAGTGAGACATGAGGATGAGCAAAGGACGAGCGATGGAGGGGGCGACGCTGCGAGAGGATGAGCGGACGAAGAATCAGTCCAAAGCGAACAAGGTGCCTGATCCGACTTAGAGCATAGCCACGGGCTGAGATGAGACATACCGACTCGAACTGGCAGTCGTACAGGCTTGAGACGGCGTCGGGCCTCAGGCATGGGCGGGTCTGCCGCGCAGGAACGGGTAAGTCAGTCAGTGTCTGCCTGGGGATACGGACAGATCACCGAGACTCACTGCTGGACCCGAACATCAAGCAGCGTGCAGTCAATCACGACGAGCATCTGCTTGGCAAGTTCGACCTCCGCCTGGTTGTTGACCAGCAGCTCGATGCGGCCATACGATGGTCCCGGAGGTGACGCATTCCCGCGCCAGTCGTACGTCAGGCCGACGCGAAGGTGATGAAGATTCCACTCAAACTCCTCCCACAGCGTTGAGAGAGGTAACGGCAGGACTGACTCGGAGGTGAGATCAAAGGCGAGGTCGATCGGGGTGTCGACAGCGAACCTCGGCGCGTCGATGTGTTCGTAGTTGTACGCGTGCTCGAACGTGATCTCCCTGATGCGAGTCCATTCGAACGAGGACGGGAACTCGAACTCAAAGGGCATCCGACTAGGGTCACCGTCCGGGCTGGGCCCGATGACGTGGAAGCGGAGGGGGTCGGTCGAAGCAACCAAGATGCCGGTGTCTGTGCGTCCGTCCTTGTCCTCGTCGACGACGGCCCAACTATCTGTCTGGCGCATGTCCACAACGACCCAGTCAAGGACGAGAGGAACGCACGAGAGACGGACCGATCCGTCTCCGTCACCGCGAGCATCGTCGAGGGCGACGTAGGTGATTGTCTTGGTTTGCGCGAGCGACACGAACGGACCGACTGTCGAGGACGACCCCGTCTGCAGGTCGGCCAGCTCGTCAGCTCGGCGGACGTGTGACTCGTTCCCTGGCCAGGCTGGACTGACCTCTGATCTGACGAGCTTCCTGAGCTGATGGATCCCTCGGATCTCGAGATGTCGATAGAGGAGCGGTCCTGCGAGCTCGAGCAACGCGAGCGACACCTGCGGGCTCGCCGCGAGCGTCGGGGCGTCGCAGAAGTGGAGGATGTAGCCCTTGACCTCGAGTGGAAGGTAGGGCCGCGAGCGAGAAGAAGAGGGCATGGCGGAGGAAGGCGAGGGGACTGGACCGGTGTGCGACCGGTTTGGAGGGGGATGGGGGTACGAGGTCGAGAAGGAGAGGAGGCTGGAGTGAGCTCATCAAAGAGCTCACCCTCCTCCCTTCTCTCCTGCCGACGTCGACATCAACCTACACGCTCGCCACCGCAACCCAAGGTCTCCCACTCTCAAGCAGGCGATGGGGACCCAACCTGCTCCGGCAGACGAGCTCAGCGAGGAGGACCGGCTGCCGTTCCGTCCGAGCTCCCTGCTGCCTTCCCCGCCGAGATCGTTTGCGCCCGGCGAGGACGTGCCGTTCATCTCCTGCCCCGTCCCGTACGACATCGCAGTGGTGAGTGACATCGCCCAGAGAGATATGCAAACGGCCATCAGACCCCAGACTGGCCGAAATGTTGTCTGGGCTGACTGCCGACTGTCTTTGCCCCTAGTTCTTCACGGCCATGTCCCGGTCAATCCTCCACCCGGAACGCAACTCGTCCCTCATCCTCAGAGCAGACATCCTCTCGGAAACCTCCCTCCTCAGCGCACCTCCGCCTCTGCCGCCAGGGTCGAAACCCATCGACGGCTTCCTCGCGTACAGACAGGTCCACCGACGTCTCCTGCCCAGGCAGCCAAAGAGAGACCCACCGCTCGCTCAGCTGTGCACCTTCTACCGGTCGCTCCCATCAAACGATCAGAGCGCCTCGCAATCCGCGTCTCCGTCGGCGGGAGACGGGCAAGCGGGGATCGTCGAGTACAGGTGCCTCGTCGACGAAGCGTCCAGCGTGCCGTTCTACCACCCTTCCGTCCAAGCAGTCCGCTTCACCTACACATCGGTCCCGACGCCCGACAATCCCCCGCTCTTTCCATCCATCGATGCCACTGATGCCGACGGCCAACTACCAGGAGGAACGCTGCGTATCGACTACGAGCTGTTCCCGTCCGACGCTGCGACCGTCTTCGGCCAGAGCAGCAAACTCTACCGGACATCTCTTCGTCTACTTGAGACACTATTCAAGCACGGGACGGGCATCATGACGGGCTACGTCAAGAGGGTTGAGCACGACGTCGTCGTCAAGCGAGATAGCTTCCAGGACTTGTATCTCGAGCTGAAGGACAAGTACAAGGACCTCGACAGCAGAGTAGAGACCGAAGGGAACGAGGGAAAGGAAGACCTCAAGCGGTCAGTAGCTCTGTCATCCAGCGGCCGTTGGTCAAGCCGAAGCTGACCTCAAACTTTTCTAGGCACGTGTGGAAAGATGTTGCGATCACGTGCTTCCTGATCCTACTCTGGAAGGACATGTACCCGCCGCTAGCAGAGCCTAGACGCCCGACCATCAGGTCAAGCACAAGCGAAGGTCGCTCAACGTGGGGCGAGCCACCAGGTGGGTTCATCGACGTCGGTTGCGGCAACGGTCTGCTCGTTCACATTCTCACCAGCGAAGTGAGTACTCTTGAACCTCTTTCACATTCGACCTCGGGCTTGACCGCTCAAAGGACTAACCGACTCTGACCTCATGTAACGCACGCAGGGCTACAACGGCCAAGGGCTCGAGCTCCGACCCCGCAAGACGTGGCCCAACTACCCGGACCTGACGCAGTCTCGGCTCAAAAAGCACGCCGTCAACCCGACTGTCCTGCTCGAGAAGTGCGAGGAGGAGAATGGGGAGGGAAGTCCTTTCGAGCGCGGTTCCTTCTTCCTCGGCAACCACGCCGACGAGATGACGGTGAGCATCTCTAGTGAGGCTCTGTCTCCCGCTGCTTCGAGGCTGATGCATCTCTCTTCCAAATTGGTCGCAGCCGTGGATCCCTGTTCTCGCAGCCCTGACACCCGACTCCGGCTTCTTGAACATCCCTTGCTGCTTGTGAGTCGTCGTCGTTCTGCTTCTGCGACCGGATGACTACTTGCAGCGCTGACCTAGATTCTTGTCTCAAAACCTTTCCCGATCAGGCACACGCTCAACTCTTGTTTCACGCCCTCAACGTGGACGATCCCCTCGGATGCTGTTCCGTCTGGTCGGTCGCAGGCGGACGTGGAGAAGACGCTCGGCGTACAAGCAGGCGGGAGATATGGAGCGTACTTGCTCTGGATGGCACAGTAAGTCGCGCTTCGATGGTGCAGCCTAGTCACGAGACTGACGCGTCCTCGTTGTCTCCGCGCAGGCTGGGATGGGAGACAGGCTGGGAGTGGGAGCGTGAGGCCCTGAGGATACCATCCACTCGCTGCTGGGCTATCGTTGGTCAGTCTTCACCTTTTCCATGCTCCAAGTGACGAACACAACTTATTCCCGATCTCTGGCAACTGATCATGCGTCTTCCATGCCCTCCACCAGGCCGTCGTCGACTCCCTCTCTCTCCCTCGCAGGAAGCCAAGGTCAGGACACACGTGCTTTCGATGGTCGCCGACGCCCGCTTAGGAGCTGGCTTCAAGCCACGTCGAGCGGAGGGGAAGGCTGGGAAGCTAGACGAGGAGGAAGAGCGTAGGCGGAAGCACGAGGAGGGGACGCTAGTGGACGGCGGAGGCGAGCACTTGTCGTTTGGTGCTCTGGGAGAGATGGATCTCTTTGATGAGTGATGCCATCAAGTGTCAAGAGCCTCGGCTTACGTAAGCGGGCGAGAACCGTGGTGATGGAGGGGTCTCGACAGGTCCACCGGCCGAGGTGTCCCATGCTCCGATACTGGTCGGCGGACTCGGAAGGGTGGATTCCATGGGAGAAAGAACGCGACCCTTCCGCTCGCACGTTCGATGTCTGATCGGCATTGCGACGAGATCTCGTGTCGTGGGCTCGGCAAGGAGGGCGTCTTCTGCGACGCCCACAGCCTGCTCGTCATCTTTCGGCGAGAGCAGCAACAGCCCACCCGATATGCGTTCCCTCGACGTGAAATATCATTGAAGTCAAGCTTCTTGAACCGAACGGTACGGAATGTACTGTCGCGCAGATCTTGTGCTTGCATGCTCTTTCTAAGATCAGTGCTTGAAGCTGTAGACGAGGCGCAGGCTTCGTTGCGCTCGCTTGACTGGTCGCTGTTCTCGTCATCTGGTGGCCTACTTGATTGTTGAGCTGCATCCGCCCACCACGTTCATCGCCTCCCCTCTTCTGCGTCTGGGATCTCGTCCCTCTCGTGCTTCCGACCATCATGAACGGCTACTTCTTTGACCAAGCGCTCAACAGCGAGTACTCTGCGTACCGGATGCACGCTCCCCTCCTCCTGCCCTCGTCCCCTCCCTCGGCGTTCGCGTCCACCTCCGCGTTTGACGCCGCCGCCCACAATCTCCACCACCAGCACACATCCCCACTCTCGACCTCGTACGGCAGCGACATCGCAACCTCGCCGTGGGACATTGCAGCAGGCGCGACTCGCGAGCAGCACGCCCAGCAACACCAGCCGGCACAAGTGACTCCGAAGGCCAGGGACGCTGCTCCTGCTGCTGCACCCACCGGGTGAGTTCGAGCCGAGTACCGAGCACCATCGCACGTCGTCGACCGTCTCTTGCTGACCTGTTCGTGTCTCTTCTCTTCAGCTTGCACGCTCTGCGATCGCTGAACGCTCGGTGAGCTCACCCTCCTGCGCTCCCCTCAACGTCTCGAGCTCACCCTGCCCTCCCTTTGCTCTCCGTCAGTCACCGCGCCCAGTTGCGAGCGCTGATCGACAACCAGGACTTTGAGGAGCTCGGGGCGACCCTCGGCGTGCCCAACGGTCCCCAGCCCGCAGAGGACCACAGTCTCCGGTGAGTCGTCTCTTTTCCCGTTGGGGGGCACGCGAGCCCGCGCTGCCCGGTTTCGGCCGAACGAGAGGGCTGATGGCCGGCCTTCGGGTTTCGTTTGCACCAAACAGTCACTCTATCCAGCTCCAAGATCTGATCGTGGAGCTTGGGAACGAGAGGAATGCGCTGCTCGGTAGGATGGTCAACGAGGGAAGCCTCGAGGCGCCGTGAGTGCCTCTTCATCGGATCCCGCTCAGTTTCATCCAACCACAGCTCACTCATCCTTCCTGCGTCAATCTTTGCTCTGACAGTGCGAGCTTGCTTCCTGCTCAGAAGGCCGAGGACAAGACGCCGATGGAGATGAACTGGTCGTCGGAGGACTCGGACGTGGTCCGCCTCCCAGCGTGCGTCCCTTTCCCCCCTCATCTCTGAATCTGATCTCGACAACAGCTTGACCAACTTATCACCTTGCACCTTCTTCTTGACAGTACGTCTCACCAGGACTTTTCGGCCGTCGGATCGGGATTTGAGTCGAGTCCGTCCTCGTCCTGGTCAAACCAAGCCCCTCTGGCCGCTGAGCTCAACAACGGGGCAGGCCTCGTCTTTGGTCAGCCAATGTAAGCCCTCTTGTCAAGTCGCATAGATGTCGTCGTTGTCGTGCTGACGCGCAGTTCCGTCTCTGGTCTCTCAGGCAGCGGACCGGAACGATGGAGTCGTCCGACGATGACCTCTTGTTCGACCTCGAGGTACACAGCAGACGATCCAGCTTTGGCTCGGCCAAACCCGCCAACGTCTTCTCACCGCAGGTCAGTCGTACTGGCTTGGTTCCTTGGAGCCTGATCAGATGCTGACATGCCTTCACCCCTAATCTATCTCCAGGCCATCGAGTGCGCTCATCCTGAGCAGCACGCAAGCCACATCCAGCTTCCGCCTACGCAGAAGACGTCGCCTCGACCCAAGCCAGCGTCAAGCAGGTCGAGAGAGCCTCGAGTGGCCTTCTCGTGCGATGCGTGCGCCAAGATGAAGAAGCCGTGCAAGAAGCCGCTCGGACCTGCCGGGTGCGTCTCCTTCTCCTGCCCCGCGGCTGTCGACCGAAGCTGACATGCAACCTGACGCGCTGTTGTGTGCTATGTAGACTCGTCAACCCGATCGGAGACTGTGTCCGGTGCGCCAACCACGGCAAGCGCTTCGGAAAGCCCGTTCACGTGCGCTCGCTCCCCTTCTTTGCGCTCCGCTTGACTGCTTGACTGACCTTCCCTTCTACTCCCTTTCTTTGCAGTGCACCTACCTCCGATCCCAAGAGCGCATCGTCAAGTCTCGTCACCAAGGCCAGCTCATCCGGGACGACTGCCACACCGCCGATGTCGGCTAAAGGGCACATCGCGTCATCTCTTGGGCTCCGACGACAACGCACTTCGCCAGTAACCGACCCGACCGCACGTCCGCCCTGTACGCGTACTTGACATGCCTCCGACTCGCCTGTCTCATCAGCCTCGCTCGCCTCAAGTAGCAGCAGCCGTCCCCTTTTGGGCCTGCCCCTCCTCACCGGGCTGTGAGCTATCCGCTCTGCGCCCCAGTTGTAGTCTACACGACTCGCCGTGATGCGTTACCTCTCCGTTGTACGAAGCTCGACCGGCTTCACGTTGTAGTTTCTCTCGGGCCCCTTTGACCCATGACGATGTATCCATGAGCTGCTTTCTTGTCTCCCTGTCACCAACCACGATGAAAATTCCTTGGGCGCCAGAAAGGCAGAGCAGATGAGATCCGAGTGTCTGATGAGAGACATATCTTATGCGGGTGTCTGTCTCTCGAGCGCGTTGTCATTGAACCTCGTCGCGTCGCCGGTTCGAGTTTGGGTCGCGCTCACCTCATGAGCTCCTTCCCGCTCATCAACCTCTACCGCCGACCTCCGCTTGATGTCCTCGCCTTCGGGCATCGACCCACCGCCAGTTCTACCTCCACGCCCTCCGCCGACTGGACCTCATAGCTTCTTCTCAAAGTCGGCCAAGGCAGCGGCAGCAGCCGGCCCTCTCGCCGCGAGCTCAACCTCGGCCTCGACCTCGACCTCAACGGCCGGTCCATCGTCCGCACCGACTTCTGCCACCATGCCGCCCGCAAAGAAGCGTAAACCCAAGGGTGCGGTCGTCGATCCGAAGCAGGGTCAGCTGTCGTTTGCTTCTGGGTCTGGGCTGGGCGTGGTCGTCCCCCCTCCTGTCGCGCCCGAGCTCGACAAGCCAGCCAGGAAGGGCAAGGGAAAGGCAAAGGCCAAGGATGGGGAGGAAGCCGAGATCGACGAGATGGCAGGGACCAAGAAGAAGAAGGTCCCAGCAGGTACCAAGAAGGGTGGCAACAAGAAGGGTGTGGCTCAGGACACTGCCGGCGGAGGAGATCAAGGTCAGTCCACCGAGCCTGCCTGTCCGCCCCTCACTGGTCGCGAGCTTGTGACAGCTTTGGTCTCGAGCAACCACCTTGTCGCAAGCATAATTATTGTGCTGACCAAAGGTCTATCTCCTCTCGGTTCTGCGCTGCAGATGCTTCGGCCGCACCGGAACCTGCGTCCGGCAGCCTCGCGTCGGGTTCACCGTCGTCCTCGACGCTTCCTCCCAAACCATCGGCAACCGCCTCGTCATCAAGCTCTCCATCGGTACCCACCATCAACAGACCCACGGCCCGATCTTTGAACCACCCCTCCAAACGGACAACCGTCGCTCGTCTCGGTTCTCCCGACCCAGCATACATCTCTGGCCCTCCGTCGGCGGTCCCGTCCCCGCTGCGTATGACCGGCTCGCCGTCCAAGACCGAGTCCGTCGACCTCACTCAGGACGACTCGGACGAGGATGATCATCCTGTCGTCGCTCGCCCAAGGGCGTCCCTCAAGCTCAAGCGAGGGAAAGCGTCCAAGCAGACGACGCTCAAGATCGGATCGTCGTCGGACTCCGAGATCGAGGCCTTTGACCCACCGCCGTCCCAGCCGAAGCTCAAGGGCTCGCCGAAAGCTTTCAAGAGCGGCAGTCCGGTCGTCGGCGCGGACGAGGCAGGAGAAGAGGAGATGCTCGCCTCTGGGTCGTCCCCGAAGGGAAAGAGGCCGACGAAGGCGGCCAAGAACTTTTCCCTCTTTGACAAGAGGGCAAAGAAGACTGCCGATCCGAGCTCTGACCCGCAGACCGGGCTGAATGGAAGAGCGCGGTTGCCACGATCGCCGTCGGTCATCGACCTCGACAAGTCGTCGCCGGTGAAGCGGTCGAGCGCGGCCAACCCCATCATCATCACCTCGTCAAGCCAGCCGTCCTCGTCAAAGCCGGTTCATTCGTTCTTCTCGAAGCGGAAGCCGTCAGCGCACGCGGGGGCAGCGAGTGGCGACGGTGGAGGACAAAGCAGCAAGATGGTCAAGGCGACACCGCCGATGGAGCCAAGGTGGCCGACAAAGGACGAGGCTCACGTCGGTTTCAGCTGGGAGGGATGCTCGAGAGACGTGAAGGGCAAAGGGAGGGAGCGACAGGTCGCGCAAGGCAGATACGACCCGTCCGACTTCTCTGAATCCTCGCCGTTCTGGGACTCTGCTTTCAGCTTCGACGGCCCACCCTCGACAGCACAGCGACTGCAGACCCTTCTCTCACTACATCGTCAGCTGCCTACCACTTTGGACGCTCTGAGCTCCGAATCGAACCCGGCTCCGCTCCAGCAGACGATACCGCCACTCCTGCTGGCCCATCCGGCCTTCGCCCGCCTGCTATCCACCTCTGGCCAACATCAGCCACCTCAGCCTCCATCCAGACACCCAGACGAGCTCTGGGCAGACAAGTACAAGCCTCGAGCGGCCGCCGAGGTGCTCGGCAACGAGGTCGAAGCCGTCTACCTCCGCGACTGGCTCGTCGCGCTCGAACTCCAAGGAAAGGCGCGAGAGCTCGCCCATGTCGAGAGAGACGACGAGCAACCCTCACGAGCTGGAGGCGGGAAGGCAAAGTCGACCGTCATCCCCAGCAAACGGAAGCAGCCGCCGACCGACGAACCGACTCAGAGGCGGGAGATCATCCGCAAGGTCGTCAAGCCCAAGCGAGAGAAGAAGCGAAAGTCGAGACACGGCTACGGCGAAGGAGAGTGGATCGCAAACTCGTCCGAGGAGGACGCCGACGAGGGCGATCCTATCCTGTCCGACTTCGACTCAGACGAGGACGGACTCGCTCCCCTGCAAGACCCACACGACGCTCAACAACCATCCTCACAGCCTCATCCGAGCGTCGCGCCAGCTGAGGCGCCTTACCCACCCCTTGATCAGCTTCTCACCAACTCGATCCTCCTCCTCGGTCCGTCCGGCTCTGGCAAGACGGCGAGCGTCTACGCATGCGCTGCTGAGCTTGGCTGGGAGGTCTTTGAGGTCTACCCAGGCGTCGGCAAGCGGAGCGGGACCGCCCTCGCCAGTCTCGTCGGAGACATGTCAAAGAACCACATCGTCGGGGGCGGGACCGGAGGCGCAAGCAGTGTCGGAGGGAGGAAGGGCGCAGGCGACCCGGGCAAGTCGACGAACGCGTTCTCGATGCTGATGAAGGGCAAAGGACCGTCCGTTGGCGGAGCGACAAAGACGGACGCGATCCCGCTCGACGTCGAGGAGGACAGCACGCGCTCGCCTACGCCTCTGCTGTCGCCCGTCAAGCCATCGGCGGCGCTCGTCGAACCGGCAAAAGTGCGGCAGTCGCTGATTCTGATTGAGGAGGTCGACATCCTGTTCCACGAGGAGGACAAGGGCTTCTGGCAAGGTCTGATCGCGTTGATCGCAGAGTCGAGGCGACCGGTCGTCATGACCTGCAACAGTCAGTCGCCTCGGTCTTTTCCGGTTACATCTTCGCGAGTAATGTGATTGACTCAGTCTCCCCAATTTTTCAGACCTTCTGACGGTCCCCCTGATGGAGCTTCCCCTTCAGACAATCCTGGAGTACTCCCCGCCGCCGTCGCATCTCGCCGTCCCATACCTGGAGCTCGTCGCACGCGCACAAGGCTTCTCGCCCTCTCCGACGTCTATCGCCCACATCTACACCACCACGGCCGTCCATCATACCCCAGGATCGGGGATGATTGACATCGTCGGCCATCCGGTCCCGAGTGAGGAGAGCGAAGCAGGATCGGACCTGAGGCGAGCGATCGCTGCGATGCAGATCGGCTGCTGCCGAGGGGAGCCGAGCGAGTCAGTGAATTCAATCCAGAGTCCAGGGGAAGTTGTAAATGCGTTCGAGAGGGAAGGAGGCGAGTGCGAGGTTGCGATCATGGACTGGTCCTCCGGCGGGAGACAATCCTCCTCGCAGCTCATGGACGTCGACTCAGCATCCTACGTCGACAACTCCTCGCTCCAGATTCTCGACGCCATCGCCTCCCTCACGGACCATCTCTCCTTCCTCACCGCCCACGTCGACATCCGCACCTCGACCCTCATGGACGTTGAGGAGATCGACCGGTACGAACCCTCGCCCGATGACGAGGCTGGGTACGACCTGCTCAGCAAGTGGAAAGTTGACCCGGTCGACGGACCTGCGGTGCTTGCCGGAACAGGCCGGGAGAGGGCGATGGCTGTCGAAGGAGCTGTGCTGGCGAGGGAGGCGTTCGACGCGTCTGTTGTTACGGGAAGGATGGGGAAGGACAGCCAGAGGGGTTGGACGGAGATCGAGATGCGGGAAGCTCGGTACGTCTCTTTTCGAGCTGATTTTTTATCCGATCGGCACTGTCTGATCTTCTTCATCTCGACTCGACACTTCCCAAAGCGCCACCCACCTGTCGACGCTCCTCACCTTCCTCTCCCCTCTCATCGCACCGCCTACACCCCTTCTTCCCTCTCCTGCACTCCTTCTTGACTACTCGCCTTACGTCCGCCACCTCGTCGCGACCGACGATCTCCTCCTCGCGTCCGAGTCTTCCGCCCCATCGCGTCTCAAACGACCCTCTGCTCGTGCAGCACTCGTCGCACTCGCCGCTGGGCGGACCGGCGCACAGGGCTTAGCGGAAGATCCCGTTGGTGGCGGGATGGGAGGCGGAGGAGGAAGATGGGGAGCGTACCAGCGATACTTTGTCGGGTTGGACGAGGAGGAGCTCAAGGCAGTGAGGGAGAGCGGGCTCGTCTGGTGAGACCGCATCTTCTTCGCATCATCTTTCCCAAGCTTGATGAAGATGTATTGTCTTCAAAGACTGAAAGCAAGCAGGCAAACATCAAAGCCCAGGAGGGGTCTATGATCAACCCCCGGAAAGGCCTCTCAACAAAGTCAGTCGAAACCCACGGTTCGCCAAGTAGTTATCGCGTTTGATTTATAAGACATCTTGGACAAACCTTTGTCGCCTGATAATCAAGCCCTTCTATCCAGCGCAGACCGGCGCGGGGACAGGGCTTCCCGATTTCAAGACACCCCCGAGCGAGACAGCACGGGCGATCGGTTCTTGCTGCTATGCGCCAGAAAGAAGGTCGTGAGTGGGGATTGAACGGCTTTGGCTCGTGATCAGCAGTTGGTCTGGATTGCTCAGGGATGGCAGGGCAGGGCAGGACGAAGTCGGTCTTGATCTCAATCGATGAGCTCGCGTCGGCCGAACACCGGGAGCCGGGCCCGTCCTCGCAGAGGGTATAATCCTTTTCGGCGTCGCTTTTCTTCTCCAGATCTTCGAGTCGAGTTCCAAGCATCACAACCACAGTCGAAACTAAGGCAGAAGGTTATTTACCCGAGTACAGACGCGATGAGCTCGCCCGGCCAGACGCGCGTCAACACCTCGAGCTCACCCGTTTGCCTTTGGTTGCTCCCAACCCCACCTTGGCCGCCCTCGTCTGCCATGTACCGCTCCTCGACTGCCTCCCTGCACGATCCTTCCCAGTCTCAATCCCAAGCGCACCACTCGCATCTGCTGAGCCTGATCGAGGAGTGTGTCCGGCAGACCCAAGACTGCGTCCAACACGTGAGCTCGACCGTCCGGTGCACCCTTCGTATCGTCTCGTCCATTCCAGAGCTGACCCTGTCCGCTCGGCCTGCTCTACACTTGCACGCCTGACGAACGGTAGGCTGAGAACTGCATCGCGAGCTTACATCCTGGTGTGGAGGACTTGCCTCGGCTGAGCAAGGTGGTCGAGAACAAGCGGGTAGGTTGAGCTCATCCCTCTGTCCCTCCGTCCCTTTGTCGATCCCGTCGTCCATCATCCATCCACTGACGCCCACTGCTCCCTTTTGCCCGCCGCCCTTCCTTCGACCGTGATCCGTTCCTCTCTTCACGCTCGTCTCGACTCGCCGTCATCCTCGCTCGTCTCGCTCGCTCGCTCGCTCTCCTCCGCCTCACGCACTCTCCACCCCTCCAGTGCTTCCTCTTCGTCCCCGAACCCACCGTCGACTCGCACAAACACCGGCTCGGTCTCGAGATCGCTCCTCAGATCGACGAACTTATCGCCCGCTCAGAAAAGTCGCTTTCCTCCCTCGAACGGAGAGACGCCGCTCTTCGACGCAAGGTACGTCCGCCTGTTCTCTTCATGCCCTTCTCCACCCTCTGGAGGCCAGCACTGACTTCTCGGTCGTGCATATGCTCAGTTGGCTACCCTCCAAGCAGACCAAACCACCCGTTCTGCTCCAGCCCCAACAGCAGCAGCGTCCAAGGGCCCGACGCCAGCAGAGGAGAGGCGGTTGGCGATGGTGCAGGGAAAGAGGGAGAAGCTCAGGCGGGAGCTTGAGGAGCTCGAGAGCGCTGCTTAGACGAACGAGTACGGATGAGAACGGATAGGGTGGGAGGCATACGATCTTAACGAACTTTTGGATACAACGCGTGGCTTGGAGGTACAGGGAGGGTAGAGGGGGGAGAGGGGAGGTGGGGGGCTACTGGTGCTCGTCAAAGAGACGCTCGAACCCGACTTTGCCGGGAGAGGGTTGGAGCCAGTTCTTCTCGCTGGTGAACGGAGGATCGGGAACAAAGCCAAGGACGAGAACCGTCAGTGGAAGAGCGGGAACAGGCAAAGTGGTGACGAAGGGAGCGGACACAGGAGGCGACTGGACGTACTCGTACACTGCTCCGTGCTCTGGGGACTCGATCATGTGGAAGGTGTAGATGAAGCGGGACTTGTCGCCCCGGTTGGCTTCCGACTTGTGGATCACCGAGCCTGAGGAGGGAACGCATGCAACGGATGCGATCAGCGCGAGCGACCGAGACCGAGGAAGAAGGCACAGTTTCGACTCACCATGAATGATGACAAGAGTCCCTACTCGCAAAGAAGCGCGTTGCGGGTCAGCTAGAGGCGTATATTACATCTGAGGTGAGGACAGACGTACCGGCATCACACGGCTCAGCCTTGAACTTTGACAGATCCCACTCTGGCTCAGGTTCGTCGCTGAGCTTCTCAAAGCCGGTTCCGCCTTCTGGCAGGCGGACGAAGCGTTCGCGGAGGGTGTTGGTCTTGTGCGAGCCGGGGAGGAACCACTGAGAGTCCGAAATGGCGGCGTGTGGTTGTGACAAGGTGGGGGCGTCAGCGAAACTCCCCCTCGGTCTGCACCTCGGTCTGCAATGCGACATCAGCTGACGTACCAGACATCCATTCG
Organism: Mrakia hoshinonis; assembly: GCA_036245725.1. Lineage (NCBI taxonomy): Eukaryota > Fungi > Basidiomycota > Tremellomycetes > Cystofilobasidiales > Mrakiaceae > Mrakia > Mrakia hoshinonis. The sequence continues at coordinate 47,797 of BTPH01000057.1, forward strand.
TAAGCGTACACGGCTCGAGCGCGAACCAGAAGCCGACGGCGCTTGGAGGGTCCGTGTACAAGAACGTCGAGTCGTTGTGGATCGGCACTGCAGTCACTCAGCTAGATGGTCAGCTCGCTGCATCAGAACACCAGCTCAGTAAAAACGCGGACTGACCCTTTCCTCCGATCTTTGGATTCTTGCAGATGATCATGGACTGCAATACCTGCGGGTCCTTGTGCTGTCCCAGATCCCGCGCGACCTGCTTCAGCTCCGCGTTCCTGAGCGTAAAGTCCCGATAGACCGGGTCGAGGTAGTGCAAGCCGTGTCCGATCTTGTTGATGCTCGTCTGCTTGGTGTACGAAGGGAGAAGCTTGCCTGTGAGGTGAGAAAGGACAGATAGGCGGGTGGTCAGATCAGTGTCCATGCGCGCCGGGGCTGATGGGCATCTCGTCCCTCCGGCGGTCTAGATGATGGGAGCTGACCGTCCTGTCCGATGGCTCCCTCCTCGAGGAAGAAGCGGATGTCTGATCCAGACTCGAGAAAGTAGCTGTCCCCTACGTGTTTGCTGTCGTGCGAGTCCTTTGTTGTGAAGGCGGTCATGGGGTGGTCCTCAAGCGAGAAGTCGTCGAGGAGCGTGTGAGCTCGGGTGAGAAGAGTCGTCGTCTCCTGGGCCGAGAAGAAGTTTGGGATGACCAGGTAGCCGTCGCTCTCGAAGCGAGACTGCTGCTCTCGAGTCAGGACTGGTGTGGACATGGGCGGAGAAGCACACGAGCGCGTAGATTGGGTTGATGGGGCTGTCGAGGTTAGAGAACAGCTCGCGTGCCGGAGGCAGCCGACATCAGCCTGACCGGTCGTTCGGCTCTCGGACGACTTCTCGTCCGATGTCACTGAAGAGCGCGTGCGCTGAATAAGTGAGCTTCCTGCATCCGATTTGGTCAACCATGCAAGGGCGAGAGGGGAGGACAGCTTGATGATGAGGGGCCACACAAGGGGGACGGCCAAGGGGACCAGACGCGCGGGGGTCTGGCGTTCCCCTCTCTTCCTGGCTGAGCTCTCAACGCCAACTCTCCCCATCCCTCCCTCTCACCTCTTCCACCGTCTACGCCATCCCTCGCCTCGTCTCTCATCCCATCTAGGAGGCAGGATCCCCGACCCGTCGCTTCTCGGACACCCACCCTCGCTTGCGCCTCCCCCGTCCGCCTTCACGGACCCCTCGTCTCCTCCGTCTCCACGACAGCCTCGCCGTGAGTCCGAGCTCGTGTCCGGTCGTCCGACGCATCTCGCACGCGTCCTTCCTCGTTGCGGCCTTACGGGACGACGTGGCCTCTTGCTTGGAGGCCTGGACGAGTCTGCCGAGCGTGCCAGACGAGCGCGTCGGGCGAGTGGCCGAGGCGGACGTCTGGCGGTTGCTTTCTCTTGACCCACCTTGGCCCCCAGCTCGTCACGCCCTCCCAAAAGCGGCGATGGACTCTCGGTCCGCGCTTCATCATGGCTGAAAGACGCTTGGAATCGACTTCGACCTGTCGCTCATCGCGGGCTCCGGATAGCACAGATGAGCGGACGAGAAGCAGCCGAGCTCACCACCTGTTCCTCCCTCCTTATGTCACAGATCCTCTCTCGGCGCACACGTCTACCCGACCATGTCCTCCTCACAACCCCACTACCCACCAGAATCCAACGTGGTCTACCCGCCTCAAGCGAGGTCCCCTCCCCAGTGGAAGGTCGACTTCGCTGACCACGACCAGGACCTGTCTCTCTCGGCGGGCCCAACCGCACTCCGCTCGTACCCTTCCTACCTCTCGACAGCCTCATCCTCGTCACCCTACCCGGATGCTCTCAACAACCTCGGCTACCCGTCCTTCTCTTCCGACCCTCGTCCGCTGCCGGCCACGCGGACAGTCAGTGACCTCGGCGAGGAAAAGGATCCGTCGGACCTGCGCGACGTGACCATCGACGACAGCTACCACTCGCCCTCCCAGGGACAGCCATGGGACTCGGCTGGAAAGGGACGCGCACACACGAGCGAGGCGAGCAGAAAGATGACGCTCCGTCGTGCGGTCGGCAAGGCAGCCGGAGGGGCAGTCAAGGGAGCAGGATGGCGGAGTATCATCCCCTCCACTCTCGTCACACGGCTCTACATTGGACTCGTCGCCCTCCAGACCGTCGTGGACATGGCCATCCAAGGGAACCTGCTCGTGCAGTACCTCGGGCTGGACACGACCGGACCAATCAACTCTCGCTCGGACGCACAGGTGCTCCGTCTACCCGTCTACCTCGGCATCTTCGCCCTCGCCCATATTTTCCTCCTCGTCATGGCCCTCGACGCTGTCAAGGCACGCAACACGATCCAGAGTTAGTCCGCGCCACTTACTCCCGCTGTCAGGACCTCCGCTCATGGCTCGACGTCTTTTTCTTTCGCAGTCGTGGGGCTGTGCGTCTTCAACGCGATGTTCCTCGTGTACGCCATCATCCAGATCGACGAGATCCGACAAGTGTTCGGCGGAACCGACTCGGATGAGCTTGGCAAGGTGCACAAGATCCCCGTGACGCTCCTTACCACGCTCATCCCGCTCATGATCGGACTTTGCGAGATCGGCTACCTCGTCCTCTCGTGGTTCTGCTGGCGTGAAATGGGATGGGACATCTACAAGGTACGTCCCAGCTTTCGCAATCTTCACCGGCCAATCAGAGATGCTGACATCGTCATCGTGCTTTCTGCCTGCTTCCAGTCGATGGGAGCGGACCGACGCTTGAAGCGTCTGTTCTTCCATTACCAAGTCTTCCTTTGCATCTGCAAGTTCTCGTTCTTCTTCTTCCTCGGCTTCTCCATCCAGGTACGTCTACCGGGCCTCATGTTTCACTAAACACTTTTGCGATGCATGGCTGACTCGCTTGCCCCCTCGTCTTCAGCTCATCTACCTCGTCCTGAACCGCGACTGGGAGTTCTGGCTCACCATCATCGCCCTCCCGTTCTCGCTGCTCCTCCTTCTGCTTGGATGGATGTCGGCCCGGTACGAGTACCGCTGGGGAATGGTCAGTCAAGATCATCAGCGAGGGATGTCGTCGCTCTGAACCCAGACTGACTTTTTCTCGCCCTCTTCCGACTCAGGGTGTGCTCCAAGGAACGCTGGTCGTTCTGTTCGCGTACTACATCCTCAAGCTCGTTCGGATCTGGCAGTCTACCGAGACGCTGTTGACGATCGTAAAGTCGTTGACCGTGTTCGCGGTGCTGTCTCTGATCCTGGTCGTCATCACGAGCGTCTACTGCGCCATCGTATGGCGCGGATTTGGAAACGGGTTGAAGGAGGGGCTCGACCGCAAGACGCAGAACGACCAACTCAAGAAACAGGGCGGCTTGGAAGCTGGAGGGCAGTCGGGAGGCCGGTACGTACAGATCCTCCTCCTCGCTATACCATCATCTGGCTCGAGCTGACGATCTGGCTTCATACCTGTCTACGCAGCTATCCTCTTGGTCCGACACATACGAAGCGGATGTCCATCGAGTAGCGCTTTCCGTCTCTGTTCATGTTGCATCTCTGCCCATGTTCCGATCTCTTCCCCTGTTTGTCTTACGATCTTCACGAGCCGTCACTATTCACACCAACTGTTTCCCTATCCTCCTGACCTAGGTGTCACCTCCCTTCCTCGCCGGCCGAGTATCACATCCCCTTCGTATGTCGCAGAGCGACCTCTTCTCTTCGTGTTCTAGCTTACCAGACACCCTGTTCATACTTCGCATCTCTCATATGCTCTATCTGAGTCCACCTGGCGCTCCTTTAAAGTTTAGCGGAAGTGACGTGTGCATTCGTTTGGAAGACGGCTGAGTCTGAGGACGCGACTTCCTTTGAGTCGCGCCCTGAGCTGCCCTCAACTCCTACTTGCTTCGCCTTCCCGAACCTTGGGCTCCATCTCCTCTCTCGAGCTCCGTCTCGCGTGTGCTTCGACCTGCTCCTCCAGAGAGCTCATCCTACACCTACCTGAGCTCGGTCCTTCTCTCGCTCTGCGACTACCGCGACCCGGATCTGGCGCACCCCTGGTTTCTCCCCTTCTCTCTTCCCGCTCGTCCCCGCTCCTTTCACCACCTAGCCTGCTCGACCGACTCGCCCCCCTCTGAACAAAGATGGAAGGATCTGATGCTATCAGGGTCTCTGGTCAGTCCCAAACAAGAGTCTACGTTCCTCTGTCGAGCTCAGCAGGACGAGTACAACAACAAGGCGGAGCTGACCTCGTCTCTCCCTTCCCGTCTCGCGTCCTCCTCCAGTTCGAGTGCGGCCTCTGTCCGAGTATGAGCGCTCCCGGATGCCTGCTGAGCTCAAGGTGTCGGCCTTCAGTGCGCTCGGAGGAGAGGGCTCCCTGGCTGGTGGAGGGACTCCGAGGAAGGAGGTTGCCATAGGAGCCGGTCACGCAGGCAGGGGTTGGAGCAGGATCGTCAGTCAGTACCCATCTCACCCACAAAGACGCGCACTCTCGACTCGCACGAGACATGTCTCGCTGATGAGGCTTCGGGCTGACCTTACTTGGGTCATCGCATGCTGCTCAGACGTGATGAAGGAGGGCACCGACGGGGAGGCCAGGCCGAGCCGGATGCTCATCTTTGACGCACCACCCTCAGCGACCGCAGAGGAGAAGACGGCCACCAGGATGGCTCAGCAGGCACCGGGAGGGAGGAGGTACAAGGACCAACAGTAAGTCTCAGCACTCGCTCACACGGACGAGCTCAGCTTGGAGGGCGCCTCGACGCGAGCTCACCCCGTCTTGCCGTCTGTCTCGTTCAGATACGTGTTCGACCGCGTGTTTGACCACGACAGCACCCAGGACGAGGTCTTCACATACACAGCACTGCCTCTCCTACCCGGACTGCTGGACGGATACAACGCGACAGTGTTCGCGTACGGAGTGAGTGCTTTCTGCCCCGAGCCCGTCGGCCAACAAGGGGAGAGAGACCGACGCGCGAAGCTGACCTCCCGCCCTCTCTGCGTGTAGGCTACCGGTTGCGGAAAGACGCACACGATCAACGGGCACTACACGACGGACGAGGATTCTGGCGACAAGGTGCTCGTCGAGAAGGGAGTCATCCAGCGGACGATGGACCAGCTGTTCGCGCTCATCGAGCAAAAGTCGGCCGAGATCAAGGCAGAGATCACCGTGTCGTACCTCGAGATCTACAACGAGACCATCAGAGACCTGCTCGTCGACGAACAGGACGGAGGACCGCCACCGCCCTCGACCGGACTCGCCCTCCGCAAGGACGGCAACTCGCGGATCTCCGTCGTCAACCTCCAGCAGAAGACGCCCGAGGACCCGGCAGAAATTCAGGACTGGATCGACAAGGGGAACCGACGCAGGAGGACAGAGAAGACGAACGCCAACAGCACGTCGTCTCGGTCGCACGCTGTCCTGCAGATCAACGTCAAGGTCATGCCCAGGTCAAACGGAGTCGAGGGATCCGGCACGAGTGCGACGCTGTCCATCATCGATCTCGCTGGGTCTGAGCGAGCGGCTGCGACGTCCAACCTGGGAGCGAGGATGAAGGAGGGATCCGCCATCAACAAGTCCCTGCTCGCACTCGGAAACTGCATCAACGCGCTCTGCCAACGGTCCGCCGCCGGACGCAACCACATCCCGTACCGAGACTCGAAGCTCACCCGACTGCTCGAGTTCTCGCTCGGTGGGAACTGCAAGACAGTCATGATCGTGTGCGTCTCCCCGTGCTCTGTGCACTACGAAGACACGCAGAACACGCTCAAGTACGCGAACCGGGCCAAGCAGATCAAGACGGTCGTCTCGAGGAACGCGTACAACGTCAACACGCACGTCAAGCAGTACCTCGTCAAGATCTCGGAACTGTCCGCGACCGTCGCAGAGCTCCAGAAGAAGCTCGCCGAGACATCGTCCCAGTCGGGGGAGGTCGAGCGCCGCAAGGCTGTCGAGGCAAAGTCCGAGGTTGAGCGTGCGCTGTCGGACGTGTCGTCAAAGGTGCAGGCGACAAAGGACGCCATCGTCGACGGAGCTCTCTGCCAAGCCATCGTCTTTGCGGCCGAGTCTCGCCTTCGACCTATCCGAGCGAGGATCGCAGAGATTGACCGGTCCGCCACTCCTCTTTCGCCTGCCCTGGTAGCCGAGAAGGAGGTGCTCAAGAAGATCAGCAAGGCGGACGAGGAGCTCGTTCGTTCTCCTGCGCTCCAGCAGCGGATCCAGGCTGCCGAGCGGTCGACGAGCATGTTTGACATGGTCATCCGCATGGTCACCGAGCGCAGACTTGACAAGCTCGACGAGGTCGCCATCGGAGCCGTCAAGGCGATTGCCGCCCAATCAAACCTCGAGATGGAGCTCGCCCGGACAAGGGCCAGGGAGGACAAGCTCCGAGAGCTTGCCAGCTGTCAGTCCGAGAGGCTCGCCGGATACGCAAAGATTTTTGCAAAGACGATGGTGGTGATGAAGGACACCAAGGGCAGGCTCGATGTCGCCCACGGGTCGGTCGAGTCGGATCCGACGAGCGCGTCGTCCGAGATTGACGAGGCGGGCAAGGCGTTGACGGCTGTCGCACAAGCGAACGGACACCTATTTGACGCTCTGCTGCTGCCGACAAAGGCCGAGTCCTCGACGCAGGCGCCACCTTCATCGATGTCTGCACCCACAAACTATCACCCTGTCCCTCTCGCCCTCGCTTCGGGCCCGCCTGTACTCGGATCGCCACCTCGGCTGTCGGCTCCTCCGGCATCTACATCGTCTTTCGGACCTCCACCCTCCTTCAACCTGCCGACTAGCCATGCGGTCCCCCACCCTCTGTCCCAACCACCCCTTCGTGCTGCTCGCATGTCGCTCGCGGGCAACTCGTCCTTCTCCCAACCTCCTCCTCCGTCTCCGGCTCGTCGGTCTCTCAAGCACCACGCCGGCTTCGGAGGTGCAGCCTCTCCCGCTCGAGCGCATCGGTCACCAAAGAAGGTACACAAGCCTTCGATGCTCGGTGCTGGGGCGCCCAAGAAGGCGTTCCGCTGGAAGGATGAGGCCGGCGAGGGCTCCATCGACGACGCCTCTCGGTTGAGCTCGGCGAGTCCGACGTCAATCGCCGAGGAGGGAGAGTGGGAGGACGACAAGGCAGCCGACGATCTCAGCCCGCTGCCGTCCTTCCCGTCCAAGGCGGTCGCACCAAACTTGTTCTCGTCCGTCACACCAGCAACGACAGCGGCTACTGCTTCAACTTCACGCCCGTTGGCTCTGCCAAAGACGACCGACTTTTCCACATCGACCTACAAGCCTTCGACGCTGTCCCTTCCTTCATCGTCCCGCCCGGCATCCAAGCTTTCATCCCTGCCAGAATCAACAACCTCCAACCCGTCGCCACCGACGCGTCGGCCGCTCGGCGAGACGACCTTCTCGTCCAACCCGTCCAACCGGCTGTCCACCTCTGGCTCCCACGCCTCTTCCACCTTTGCCACAAAGCCCTTCTCCCTCTTCGCCGACGGACCGTCACTCCCTTCCTCCTCACGGAGCACAACTTCCTCCCGTGGACGTGACTCCCTCTCGTCCGTCCACGGGCGAGCCGTCTCCTCCCCAGCCAAGCGTCGCACCTCGTTCGCACCCGGTGTCGGACCCGTCCGCTCCGAGCGCAAACGTGGACGGACGTCGCTTATCCCTGTGCCATCCCCGACAACGTCACAGATCCTCGCTGAGGGGTCTTCGCCGGACTCTGGTTTGGCGGGAGGGACTAGGAAACCGCCTCCACCACCGCCTGGGGTGATCGATCTGGGTCTGGGAAGCGGCGCGAGGAGGTTGCTCGATCGACCCAGCCCGAGCAAAGGCAAGGTCAGCTTGCCTGGCCCGCCGCCCAGCAGGATGAGTCTCGCGGGTGGACCGGTCAGGGTCGGAGCGACGCGGATGAGTCTGGCGGGCAGTGGAGTGGCAGGAGGCCTGCCTGGATTCATGCAGACGACGGCGGCGAGGTCGGCGAAGGAGACTGCTAGAGCAGGATAGGGATTGTTCCGAACGTTGGTTCTTTTGCTTTGGACTCTGGTTTCGCTTTGGATCCGTTCGGTCTCGCTTTTCATCTCGGCTCGTGTTTTCCGCTTCGTTTCGCTTTCTTCCTCCTCTTCGCTCCGTTCGCGCGCGTCCCATTCGCCCTTTTTGGTCTCATTTGCACTTCCGCCGTGCTCGATGCACGCACCTACCTACCTTCACTTGCATCTTTACCCCTTTCTCGCTCTGATACACTCTGTGCTTCTCACTCATCTCGTGCGCAGTTTTCTTACCGCGCCATGCATCTTGCGTCAGCTCGAGACGAAGTGTCTTCTGACCATCATCCACAACCAATCCCCACCACACACTTCCTTTCTCTTCTCATCAATCACTCGCAACAATGTTCAAGGTGTGAGTCCTGTCTCTCAACTCGTCTGAACGGCCATCACCCTGTTCGCCCTCTGGGTCCGTCCTGACCTCCGCTTCACCCATGCTTCTTTCACGTGACGATCCGTCCAGCGTCTACACGCCTGCTCCCTCGAAGAACAACTACAGGGTCCTACTGAGAGACGCTGAGGCTGTGAGTCCTTCAGTCTTCTTGATGATCCGGTCGTGGCCACCAACATACCTTCCAAGCGATATGAGCTTACGCTACCAATCTCCTTCGTCCTCTCGACGTGTCATGCTTCTTCTTTGCCGAGTCAGGCTCAGGTGTGGCAGCATGAAAAGAATGTTCCCGTTCAGCTGTTGGTCAATAGTACGTGCTTGGATTAGTTATTGCCTCGCCCTCGACGATGAAGCTGATGTGAACCGTCCTGATTGGCAGCGTTCGACGTCTTTTACGCCGGTCACGACGAGCACACTGAGATCGGACATCAGGCGTCCGACCAGCAACTCCAGAACGCGTTTGGGACGCACAACAAGATGTGAGTGCTGCTCGTTTGAGTCAGGATCTGCTTCGGAAGCAAAGCCGGTCTGACTGATCGGAACCTCTTTCCTTCTCTCCAGTGAGGTCGCTACTGAGATCGTGAGGAAGGGAACTCTCAAGTTCCCTGGACAGGAGTAGGTGTGGTCTCGTCGCACGAGCAGGAGGTCCGGGTTGTGGCGAGGAGATCGCGCGCGGAGGAAGATGATCGGTCCGAGCGCGAGGTCTTTTCCCGGCCTTGACGCAGCTGGCAGCTTTATGCGATTCATTTGACACGATCTGTTGGATCTACTAGAGCTGAGCGAGAGCCGAGAAGAGAGCCGAAGGAGATCTGCAAGCTGAGGGAGTCATCTGGCGACTGCGCAGGTGATGACGTGGTTTCCGCTCACTGCCCGGACGGCCGTGAAGGCGCCGCGAGGAGGGCAGGCCCAGGTCACCCTCACACACCCATCTCCTCCCCAGCCCACCAAACCAACCCAACCCACCCACTTAGCCACCCACCCTACCCCGCCCACACTACCTTCATCATGGTCCACGCTCTTACTAAGGTGTGAGTACTCGTCGTCTGTTTCTGACCTGGTCGTCCGACCACCTCTTCCCTCTCGGGTCCGGCGCCATCTCCTCCCGGTCCTGCTTCGCGAGCTGACCCCCTTCTCTCTTCATGTCCTCTCATCCCCCTGTGCAGTGTCTACCAGCCCGAGGACAAGTCGACTGACGCTTACGAGATCTTTGTCAACCCCGAGGAGGTCCGTCTGCTCTCCCATCTCATCTCTCCTCCGCCGTCGCCATCGCACGTCACGAGATCACATCCGCTGACCTTGATCCTCTCCTCTCTGTGCTCTCGTCTGTGTAGCTCAAGAAGTGGAAGGAGGACAAGTCTGTCCCCCTCATCGAGGTCGTCGACTGTGAGTCTGGAGCTCAGCTCGTCATCTCCTTCCGTCGTCTTCCACAGCACCCCTCTCCGACGAGATCAAGCTGACCTCGACTCCGCTCCTGTGTTCTCTCAGCGTACGACGTCTTCTTCTCTGCCACCGGAGTGACTGGCCAGCTCGGCAAGGCGTCCAAGCAGCAGCTCGAGACCGTGTTCGGAACCTCAAAGGACGTGTGAGTCAACCCTCCTTCTTGCGACCGTCTCTTGCCTCTCGGATTCATGTGCGCGACTCGGGAGCTCGAGCGTACATACTGCGCTGCTCGTTTGAGCGTGGGAGATGGCTCGACTGGCACAGACAGACGTGCTCTGTTGAGCTGCATCGAGCTCGCCATCTCCGCACTCAGATCCAGCGGACCGACTCGAACCAGCAACCCCTTGCTGACCCTGTCTACCTACCTCCCTTCCGTCTCGCAGCGACGTTGTCGTCCAGCTCCTTGAGAAGGGCAAGGTCCAGGAGGGAAAGAAGATCTCTGCCCACCAGAACGCTTCCGGAAACGACAACCGGTCAGTCACCCTTCTCATATCGCACGCGGCTCCTCCCTTCTCATCCGCACCTCATGACTCGACTACTGACACATCTTCTTTTCTCTGTGCTGTCTTTCAGGGGTGAGCGAGGTGCTGGAGGAGACCGAGGAGGCCGATAAAGTCCCTCGCATCGAGTCCGCACCCCGAACGAACGCTCTCGCAGTCGAGGCGACGCTGTATCACTAGCATAAGCATCTAAGAGACGAAGATCTAAATGAAATCGAATCAACGTAGCCGCTCCCAAAAGATCAGAAGGAGAGAGAATGATCGTGCGAGGAGAGGCTCATGACCGAGTAGGAGGCAGATGAGCTCCTCCGACTGTCTGCTCGCCTTGCATGCACGGCCGTTGACCGTCACGTCATGGAATAGCTGGGCAGTCCCCGCTGAGAACAGGGGCTCTCGAGGGCAGGAACATCGTCGCTCCAGATCGGTCCAGTGGCGTCGAGGTCGGTTCCTGCCCTGATGGCCAAGCACGCCAGGCCCGGGCCGGAAGAATTATGGACGCACAACGGAGCACAACACACAACCTGGGGTTTTAGCTCAGTTGGTAGAGCATACGCTTAGCATGTGTAAGGTCGTGAGTTCAATCCTTACAGACTCCATTCGTTTTGCCAGTTTGCTTCGAGGGTGGCGGATCTTTTTGGGTACAGAGGCAGGAGGAAGGCAGGCTGCGGTATGACAGTTGTGCGTGCGTGCGTGCGTGATGATCAATCAGGTTGGGTGAATTCTTCTGGTTCCTGGGGTGACTGACTGGTAGCTGAGAGGGGGTACTCGCGATGCGGGAAGGGTGAGTCGATGCTGAAGCAGAGAGGACAGGCGGATGAAGTTGCCTTCGCGCGCAAGATGCTATTCGAATCAGCTTCATCATACGAGATAGTTTCCGCAAGAATCCAGATGTCGAGATTTAGGTGAGGTTGATATTGATATCTCTGGCCGGTGAGGTAAGCTCTGCCACGAACGGACCGGACCTGATTGACGACTTACACACTCCCTCTCGTAGATGTGGATCTGACACATACCACGCCCGTGCAGCTGATGCTCGTAATCTCCAGCGTGAACTCTGAGTGAGCTGTCAGGAGTCTTTTGCCCGGTTTCCGACCCGTTCATAAACCCACTTTAGCCAAAGTGGCCACGACTGCGGGGTTTTAGCTCAGTTGGTAGAGCATACGCTTAGCATGTGTAAATCCTTACAGACTCCAGTAGCTTTTATCATTTGCTGCGATGGATGGTGGTAGGACGGTACGGGGTCCACCGGGGTCGGGAACGCGGAGGTTGGGGGTGGGGGAGTGGGGGACGAGCTTTTTGACATTGCTTGCTCTGCAGCTTCGCCTAGACAGTCACGAGGCTTCGGGGTCTCTCAATATGTGTCGAGGAATCAAGCATGTGCCTCTCAGTCGAAACGGCAAGGGCGGGCGGCGCTCCGAGAGCGAGAACAGACATGGTCGACCGCTCGCGGTGAGCTCACTTCAACTGCCGCCGAACGCCCATGTCGCCTACGTCCGCTTCTGTCCCGCCATCTACGCACGTTGTCGTGCTCCTCCCGTTTGACAGACCTGAGGGTTTCGTTGATCCACCACCACCTGTACGTCCGCCTCTCTCTCTGTCCGGAGCCGAAGCAGGGAGCAGAGGACGACTGGCGTGCTGAGCTCGAGCTCACCCCGACTTGTCGCCCCCTGCTTGTGCGACGATCAGACTCCGTGGGATGATGAGAAGGAGATGATCCTCAACTCGGTGCTCGACAGGTCGGGAGGGGTCTCGAACGTCGACTGTGAGTGCCTAGCTTGATGCTCTACTGACTGCTGGACGGTGGTCGGACGAGGGAGACCGTACGAGCTCGACGAGTGCGAGCTCACCATCTCGCTCTCTTCGACCTGTAGGGACCCTGCTCTCCGAGTCTCTCGAAACATCGGTGCCCATTCTACTCTACCGCGCAAAGGTCCGATACGCAGCTCAGCTCCAAGCGCTCGGGTCTGGGTCGAGCGTAGGCAGGGGAGAGGCTGGGCGACCGAAGCGGGAGCAAGCTATCGAGGGGAGACCTGTGCCGTCTCCGTCGCCATCAGGTCTGTCTCCGCCACGCACGGCAGCCGGACCTCCACCTACTCAGCCAACTAGGTCATACCAGCCATCATACACTCCGCCACCAGCCTCGTTACCAGTCCAGGCAAAGCTCTCCTCGGCACCAATCCAACCCGCCCGCGTGCCCTCTCCAGCGCCCTCCGCAACTTCGTCCTCATCCTCGTCGAGCTCTTCTTCATCATCAACCCAGCCCATCTACGCCTCGGCACTCACGCACTCGGCCGCGCCTGTCCAGTCCGTCACAGATCAACTCCGCGCGCTCGCGACCCTAGGAGGCGGAGCGTTCTCGCTTCCTGATCGGACGACCGCAGGGCCGAAAGGAAAAGCACGCGAGTGGGAAGCCAGTGGTGGCAGCGCTGGGAATGGCAGTGGTGGAAGTGGCGGCGGCAAAGAGGGCGTGACGAGTGAGGGCAGCAGTTTCAGCGATCTGAGCAGTCAGTACCGCTGTCCCTCCCATGAGTCGCGCCGAGACACCCGTCGCTGACTTGGAGTCCGATCATCCAGATGCCTCGTTGACACAGTCTGCGCTGGAGGAGGCTGCGCTAAGTGCGATGGCCAGAGGTGGGTCATCGAGAGTGTGAGTTCCCCTCTCATCTAGTCCCTCTTTGTGTCGACTGCATCAAGCCAGGCATCGAAGGCTAATCCCCTCGTCTCTCAATCTTTCCTGATGTCCGACAGATCGATCCTACCCAAGTTGGGAGCAACACTACGTTAAGTCAGGTGAGACGGCCTCCTCTTTCCCCTGCCTCCGTCTCTTCTCTATCAGGGCTTAGCGTTGTCCTCTCTCGTGCTCCTCATCCTCTCTACAAAACGCCTGAACACTCTTTGACCTTACGATAGCTGACGATCTGCACGCCCTGCCTCCGATTGATGAACATATATCTCCTCGACCGACCCGCACCGGCACCGATCTACTTGCCCCATCCCCAACTCTTCTTCGTCTCCTCCTGCTTCGCTTCCTCCGGCGCCGCTCCATCCTGTTTCAGTGGACTCGCAGCCCTGTACTGAGCGGTGATCGCGTCCTGGCCCGAGAAGTCGCTCGGCCGCTTGACCCCGGTCGTGGACGCCCGCAACGGTGGACGAGCCGTGTTGGGTTCCCGAGCGTAGAGGACAATCTCCTGGAAGAGCGACATCTTGTCGACGATCTGCTCGAACGAAGCGTCCGGGGAAAGCCTGGCGGGTAGAACGGGCACAGTCGGGGTGGCAAGTTGACGTGTCAGTTAAGCCGAAGACTCGGCTCTGCCGTCGATATCCCCAGAGAAGAGAGTGAAGAAATCCGGATTGACCTCTGCAGCTCTCTGGACTGTTCGACGATTCCGTACTGCCATCCTCCCAAGGCGCCGAGCAGTCCAAAGATGGGCGAGAAGAGACCGACTCTCAACGGTCCCCACTTGGGCATCTTGCCGTATCGCTTGAGAACGGCGACCGTCGCTGGCCAGACGACCAGACCTGTGTAGCCACCGTACTGCGTCGGAGCGAACATGGTCCAGGATAAGACAGCGTCAGAGTCAGATCGAGGCTTCCGCGCGGACGAGAGAGCCGGAAAGGAGAGCCAGAGGTTTGTGCTCACGGTTGCATACGTCTTGTTCTGGATGGCTGCGAGGGAGAGCCGGCAGAGCATTGTCAGTCAGCTGTAAGATAGCGAGAGCGTCTGCGTAGCCCTGGCTTACGGAGCAGAGGGTTCCGGAGGGAGAGAGGAGAGGGAGATGAGCTCGAGCTCAACCCGGGACTCACTGTGTCCGGCCATCAACTCTGGCTCGCCCTCACTGAACCGACCCACCCGCACATACGGAAGAAAGATGGCAGGTGGAACCTCGATCGTACGCAGATTGGGGAAGTCGCCAGTTGTGTCTGCGTTCACGGTCGACATCGCGAAGGAGGGAGGGAAGCCAAGTTGACGTTTGAGCTCAACCTCGTCCGCTCCGAGCGCCGGTCCTACTGTCTGCCTCTCGACCGTCATGACCCAACTTATACGACACCGGCAAAGATGTCCTCGACTCATGATATCACCTGCCAACCCTCGCGTCGGTCTACGTCCCTCTCGTCACCTCAAGAATTGCTCCAAGATGATTCCGACCTCGACCTGCCTACCCCGTCCTCCTCCCCCGCTTGACCGCATCCCACTGTCCAAGGCCCAGCCAACTGCCCACCGCCGGCGCCGCTTCGCTCCGATCAATCTGCCCTGGATGTGAAGTGATCCGACCTCCCCTTTAGCGTCCTTTCGACGTCGGTCCGCCCTTTCTCAGTCCCAATCGCAATCGATCTCACCTTCCTCTCCTCGCCTACAAAAGGGTCGTCCTCCAAGCTCAAGGCCACCGGCATCCAACCAATACCTTCCCCAGCTTCCCACCTTCCCGCTCCAAGCTCCAAGCTCGCCCAAACAACAAGATGCCTTCCGTCTACACCGCCCTCAACGCTTTGTGCCTCCTCTACATCCTCCACGTTCTGTTCCCCGTCGCCGTCGTCATGCTCAACCCGCTCGCGACCGATATCGGGTTCCCTTCGACTGTTATGGCGATCGATATGTTCAACGCCAACTCGGCCAACGTCAGGTACAGGCCTGTTGATGAGACGAAGGTGGTGCTGTTCCGGGTACGTCCTCTCTCTTTCTCTACTTGTCGGCTTTGAAGCCGGGGCTGACGCGCGATGTCATTGTTGTCGTTTTGTATCGGTGTTGAACAGCCCTATCTCGGCAAGCTCGCTCCTACTCAACCCAAACCGGCCGTGCCCTCCCTGGCAGCAGGACTCACCTCAGTACGTCCCCCTTTTGTTTCGAACGTCCTTGGTTTCTTTCCTCTCAAAATATCACGCTGACCTTACCCACCCCTCTCTGATACAGGCGACCGTCAAGAAAGCCAAGCTCTCCACGCCCATCAACTCTGGCCGCGCCGAGTTGCGAGCGATCAGGAAGCATTCCCCTCCTGCGAGGGAAGCGATGGAGGCGGTTGGGTGGTTCGGAGAGACAAAGGGGGAGGATGCTGCTGCGGCGGGAGGGGAGGAGAGGGAGAAGGTTTTGATGGTTGTTGCTTAGATGCTTTCTTTAAGGTCGCGTTTCTGTTCCCCTTTTTTCGTTTTGGTTCGGTTCGGTTCGAGTCGTGTTTCTCGCACACCCCTTTTTTTGGTCTCCCTGGTCGTTTCGTCTTTTGCTCTCTTCCTCTTTTTTTTATCGTGGATGTGTTCGGTCAATGGTCATGCTCGTGTAAGGCCCATCTCATACCATTTCTCTCCTAATCCCTTTCCGACCGCAAGACCGAAAGTGCAGAGCAAGCTCATGATAGAAAAATATAAGAGATGCGCCAGACCAGGGGGTAACATGTTCGAACCAGGGATAAAGTTAGGAGACGGACGGACGCAGTCGGTAGATAGATAAAGGAAAGGGAGGCACAACAGTGAGATGGAGTGAGGTGGAGATGGTTGGGCCACAAGGGCATGCAAGTGAGATGATGGGGCAGTCTAGATGATGTAGAGAGGGAGCAAAGAATCGAAAGAGAGGCAAAGAGTCCAAAGAGTCCCAGGGTCCAGGAGAAAGAAGAAGGAAAAGTCCGAGCCTAGATCGGTCGTCCCAACACCACATGCCTCGGCCCCTCGTCATGCGGCGGCGGCATCGGTGGTCCTCCCACCTGCCTGATACTCGGATCCGGATCCTCCGCGTCGAACCGATGCACAGGGGGGTTGAACGGGCTCGCCGGCGGACTCGTGAAGTATATTGCCTCCTGATGAGGGTACCCGAGTCCCTCGAGATCCGAGCCGTACTCGACGCTTTGACGCGGCTCGTCGTCCTCGTCGGCGTCGACAAAGGACTCGTCCCCGTCGTCGGGACCGAGGTCTTCGCGGTTGGTGGAGGTGGAAGGGCGAGGCGAGAGGTAGGCGGGTTGAGGTGGGGAGATGGTCGGGACGCGTTCGCGGGAGGGGATGAGCCGAGGTCGGGGTCGAGTGGAGAAGGAGGCGGGGAGGGCGTTGGATGGCGTCGGGAGAAGACGAATGGATTGCGAGGGGGGTATCGGGTGGTCAGCCTCGGACCGGAGAGAGTAGGGGTTGGAGGTGGACGCGTGGATGAGATCAGAGTGATTGTCGGATGAGTGCTCGTCTCCATCGTCGCCCGTGGCACCGAAACCTCTCGAATGAGAGGTCGGCTCGCCGAAGCGCCCCAGAGGAGAGGTGACGGATCCACCAAAGGAAGTCGACTGGTCGCCGCTGTTGCTGCTGGCGAATCCGTCCGACTCGCTCCCGATGCCGCCCGATGCTACTGCTGCGAGCTGATGGCGCGACTGGTTGGGTGTCGACGCGTCCGCAAAAGTGGATGAGTTGGCGGTGTCGTCTCGCTCGATCTGAGCGGTCGGGAAGACTGCCGAGGTGGGCGTGTGCTGGTTGGTGAACCCGTTTCTCGGCCGCGGGATCGAGTCAAACGTCTCTGATGGCATGATGGCGCCCGACCCGGCAACGTCCCGCTCCGAGTTCCACCTGAAGCTTCGCTCAGACTCCCACGACGCACGAGAGTCGGCGTCGTCCCCTCCGACGCTCGAGAAGGTCGGACTGCTCCCCGAGCGCGACATCTCACCACGGGTGGTGCCCGTCTCCCTGCTCGGACGCGGGTGACCGGGGCCAACGAGCCGAACGCCAAAGGGTACGGGCGCGTTGACGTCCGCATGCTCTGGCGAGAGGTCCCGGTTGACGTCGTGTGCGCTCATGCCAGAGAAGAAGCTCGCGTCGCTCGAGCTTCTCGGGATTGTCCTCGGCAGGCCGGACAGGTCCTTGGGGAGATGTTCGCTGTGGTTGCCCGTCGAGACATTGTCGCCCTCCTCGGTTCCGGCTCCGTTCCTCGAGCTTCCAAACATGCCGCGCATGAGGTCGAGCCGTCTGGGGCGGTCCTTCCTAGGTGATTTGGGCGCCCCTCCGGCTGCGAGCGTCTTGCTGAACGGGTCTCCTCCGAGCTCAACGTTCCTCATCTCGCCGTCGTCCTCGACACCGGGAGGCTTCTTCTCCTGTTGATAGGCAGCAGCGGCGGCGATCCTGGATCGGTTCCTGCGCCGACGGGCGCAACAGCAGAGGATGAGGAGGACCAGGAGACCGAGCAGGAAGAGGCCTCCGAGCGTCGCTCCGATGGCAATCTTGGCAGCGAGCGACAGCCCTCCCGATCCTCCACCAGCAGCTCCGCCGGTAGATGAAGCGCTGGCCGAGGCCGACGAGCCGGTGGCGGTCGATGGCACGTGCACGGCTCCGACGATGGTGAGAGGAAGCGAAGCCGTCCCTGCGAGTCCGGTCGAGGGGTCCGTGGCGGTGATCCTGACCTCTGCCTGGTCGTACGACGTCTTGGCGGGCACCTGGCCCTTGAGCTCTCCTGAGGCGGCATCAAACTTGAGCCAGTCACCGACCTCGGCGGGGTTGTAGGAGGCAGAGAGGGTCGCGGTCCGGTTGACGAGGTAGCTCGAGACCGACGACGTGAAGGTCGTGTTGGACGTGGCCGACGCATTGGCAAAGGTGAGGGCGGTGAAAGGGAAGGGTACAATATCGATAGGGAGGGTCGACGAGATCGAGACGTTTGTGGCCGCCGACGTGAAGGTGATTGGGATCAGGATGGGCGTCGCCGTTCCGTTGATGAAGGCAGCAGGAGGAGTTCCGCTCAAGGTAAAGTTGGCACTGCGAACAAGAGAGCACGGAGCATCCCAATCAGCTCGAGGCTCAAGGTCGTGTCGAGGTCGACGCGACTAGACGGGAGGTAAGTCGAGACACGAGACTTACTCTCTGAAGCTCAACCACTCGTACCCGTCGAGCACGAGCTCAGCCGTCACCTCCTCCCTCGTCACGTTCAGCCCATCCAGCCTGAGCCCGCTGACCGAGATCGGCGCGATCAGCTGGGTACCGGTGATGGCTCTGACGTCGTCGAGCTCGTCGACGAGGTCCAACGCGTGCTCCCCGATCTCCAGACTGAACGTCTCCCTCACGTCCCCGAACCCTTGGTACTCGCTTCCTGCGAGCACAATGTCCCAGCTTCCTGTCCCTGGTGCTACTCCGTAGAAGGTCGCTGTTGAGTTGTCGAAGGTGAGCCAAGAGGGGAGGTCGACCGAGGTTGTGGTGAGGGCAGAGTAGTAGATCTGGGCGCCGGTCGTCGACATGTACGTCGAGAGCACAAAGCCGAGCGAGAACGAGTAGTACGGGTGAACGAGTACTCCACGTGAGGAGGGGAGGCGAACTGCTGATGAGATTGAGCGCGTGTTTGTGAGCTGGGACGAGATTGGGGTGAGGAGGATCGGAGGGGGAGTCGCGACCACGAGCAACGTGAAAACCGACGTCCGGTTCCTGCAGCAGACAAACGTAGGAAGAAGAGCAGACACACGCGAATAGATGGATGGGTCAGATAAGAGTCGTCTTGACATGCTCGTGTGACTCTTTGAGCCCAGAGCGCCGCTGGCGAGCTCATCCAAGGAGAAGAGACGAGTGGACTGACGCTTGTCCGTCACTGGCGGTGACCTTGACCCTCGACCTGCCCTCGTCATACTGGCTCGGCACACCCGCAAACAGAAGACTCTCCGCGTTGAAGACGGCCCACTTGGGAAGGTCGGTGACGGTGTAGGTGAGCTCGTTGGCCGAGGTCGAGAGGAACGTCCGCGGGAGGAGGGTAAAGTTGAACGGCAGGCCGACGTGCCCTATGGGAGGCAGCTGGTCTTCGATTGGGAAGGCGAGCGTAGGGTTCGTCGATTGGGCGAGGGCGGAGAGAGGAGAGAGGAGGACGAGGGCGGCAGTGGCGAGGAGGGTAGGGAAGCGGAAGGCGACCATGATGGGCGGGCCGAGGGAGGTGAAGGGAGGGGAGGAGACGCGACGAGCTTTGAGCTCGGGAACAGGTCGACCGGGTGCGACGAGGGGAACGAGAGTCGACGGCGAGCAGGGAGGGTGGGACGACTAGACCAGTCGAAAGGAGGAATCGATCCTCGTCACAGAAAATACGGAAGCGCAAAGGGTGGACGTTGGAGATGGTCAAAGAGCATGAGGTCAAGTTCGTCCTGACCGCACTTCCCCGCGAGGACGCGTCCGGCCTTGCCGATCCCTCAAGGTTTGCGCCTCTTTGATCCCTGTTCCTCCACTCTCGCGAGCCTCTCGATGACGGGTCAATGAACACGCACGAGATGGCTGGCCGAAAAGCTTGATCGTATATGAGCTGCTTGGGCCGACGCGAGAGGGCTGGACGAGTCTTCCAAAGCAAAGACTGACCTTCACCTCGCGCGAACCATTCTTCTTTGACCCCGCACTTGCACGCGTCTGACGAAGTGTGACTGGAGCTCCGCCGCTCGAGAGACATCCCTCAGACATGTCGGTTCCAGAGGATGAGAGGACGCGACTATAAGGGTAGACTCGTACATCGAGACGCATACAACAAAGACGGACGAGAACAAAGGAAAGATGTCAAAGCACAAAGGCAACGACGCGTCGACCCGAGCTCCAGAACGTCGACGCCGGGCGAGGCTCGTTCGACAAGGCCGCACGTTCACCACTTGTTCAAAGACGTTGCGAGAGCAATTCAGTATACCGACAGGCTCGGGACAGACATCCTGCTGTGGATGACTCACGTAGTTGTCCCCTCTCGGCTCCACGAGCCCTCCCATCCCTGCCGCCTCACGCTTCTTCTTCTCCGAAGCCCATTTCTTGATCCTGATGATCGCAAGAAAATCGGAGAGAGGTACGAGCGGTCAGCACAAGGTCCGAAAGCAGTTCTCGACCAACGACAGGACGTACCAGACCTCCATCTTGTCCCTCGACTTCTTCGTCGCGATGTTGACCGTCGGGATCTGTCACAACGGCATGCGAGTGTTGGCTGTGGAGCTCTGAGCCCAGATGACAGACAGACGTGAAGACGACTCACCATCCTCGGCTCTCCAGGTACGCTCAAAGCGAAGCAGGTCAACTCGAAGAAAGATGAGTGCTCGGAGTCTGCAAACCAGCGGGAAGTAAGCATCAGTGTTCGGCGATAGTTGGACGGAGGAAGAAGGCGACTGACATGGCACACCATACATCATGACCTTGTCGTTGCTTCCCCTCGACGGCCTGAGGTTCTTGGCGTCGAAGGTGGCTGCAAAGTCACGAGCGAGGAGGGCCTTGACCTCTGGGTTGATGTTTGTGCCGCCCTTGGAGGCGAAGCTGCAGTGAGAGGACGTTTGAGCTTCTAGATCGATGTTGCCGAAGTAGGAGCGGGTTTAAACTACTCACGTCCATCCTGTCGGTCGGTAGCCGAGAATGCGGTCGTACTTTGTTTCGAACCGCATGAGGTACATCGTCAGACCCTCGAGCGAGATGTCTCGCAGAGGGACAAGATGCACCTGGGCCTGGAAGACAACGGCACAGGTCAGCAGAGGAACAGGCGACGAGTATTGCTGAAGGACTGGACGGACCTCGGTGTGATTGAGCGTCATGAGCGCCGTCAGACCTGGGTCGTCCGTCTGCTCGTCGATGTAGGCGCGCTTCCGCGGCTCGGCGAAGATGCGGGTTCCGAGACGTTGAGCGATGCCTGATTAGCAAGTGGGAAGTGTGAGCTCGAGATGTCCGGATGAGCGCTCGAGCGCGTGGACTGACCCTTTGCGAGCCTCTCCTTTCCGATCGAGTAGGTGCCGACGACGACGAGCGTCTTCTCGCCCTTCTCCTTCCACTTCTGCTCCCTCTGCTCCTTCTCCTGCTCGCCCTCGCCTTTCCTCAGCCAGCCCGTGACCCCAGCGCCGCTGTTGCCGACGACCGCTTGGCCGGGCTGATGTCCCTCGGTGAGGATCGCGCGCGTCAGGTTGGCGACAGAGTCGATGACGACAGGCTGGGGAGGGAAACAGTAGTTGGGGTTCAGGTAGGTCGTGTCGAGGTAGATTTCGTCGAGGGCGGCCTTCTTGATCGCCGGGTGAAGGATGTGCTTCGGCGAGGCGCGGAAGTCGCCGCAGTGGAGGTAGCGGAAGATGCGCTTGCTGCCGAGGAACTTGGGTGGATACGGCGAGTCGCCAGCGTGCACGGTCCGCTTTCCCTCGAAGAGAAAGATGGACGACCCAGGACCTGGACACGATACGCAGAGCGTTCAGTTCAGTGCGCCTGGTCGCTTGGTGTGCTGACGTCGACTCACAGTGATTGGCCGAGATCATGGTGCAGATGACGCCTCCGGTGTTTGGGAGCTCGACGGGGATGTCGTAAGGGAGGATCTTGACCCACTGCTCCTCGACCTTGAGATTGCGCTTGATGAGATTGCCGGTCGTCTCTGCAAGCACAGTGTGAGGTGGAGTCAGTAAGAAGCAGCCGTCGAGATCAATGCGAAACGCAACTCACGGGAGCAGTAGATCGGGCCATGCTTCCAAGCCTTGGAGAGGTTAGTGTAGTGATCCGAATGTGCGTGGCTCAGCAGGCTGAAGAAAGCGAACCGAACGAGAAGACGCGTCAGTTGATTCAATGCGGAAGTGGAGCATAGGCACCAGGGCACTCACTAGGTTGTCACATTCGGCACGTTGCCGTAACGGAAGGCATCTACAGCGATGGGCATCCCGGTCAAGACCTTTGGCAACGAAAGAGGAGACAGGTCAGACGGAATCATACTGACGCCGAAAGAGGCTGCCGAGACTGACCTTGAAGAACGGCGCCTTCCTCCGCTCTCCGTACTTTGTCTGCTTCTCGCCCTCCTGATCAGCCGTCTTCCACTCGTCGACGGCCTTGTTCTTGGACATCAACATGGCGAACGCGTCTCGCTTTTGCGGCGGCGGTGGCGAGGGCGGTTTGGCGAGGTTGTGCTGGAACGAGTTGATGGAGCGGAAGCTGTTCTTGCTCGACGTCCCGATCGCCTGGACCACGCGCGAGGTAGATCTGCGTTCAGTATCGAATCATGGAGAACCACTGACAGGAACAGACATACCTCGTCCTCGTCCCCGTCCATGATGACGACCCCGTCGTCGTAGCTGACTCCATCATCGTAGCCGTCCCCTGCCATCTCACCCTCATACTCGTCATCCTCTCCCAGTCCGTTCTCGTAGTCCTCCTCTCCTGGGTCTTCCTGCTCGGCCTGCTCGTCGTCCTCTGGGTTCCAACGGTCGTCGCCAAACTCGGGCGCCGTCTCGTCGTCGCCGTCGAGGTCGACGACCTCGACGGGATCGGCTGATTTTTTGGTCAAATCAGACAGAGCTCTGAGAAGAGTCGAGGGCGCTTTGACGGAGGTCGGTCCAGTCGAGCGTCGGGCGGGAAGGGGTTGGTTTGTGGACGGGGGTGGGGATCGAGGGTGAGCTCCGGGCGGATGGTCGTCCTCCCACTTCTGGCACGTCGTCCTGGACGCGTCCACCTCGTCCCCTACGGCTGCCATGAGCTCGTCAAACTCGTCCACGCCTACGATGCCGTCCTCGTCTGCCCAAATGGCCTCCTCCTTGACCTGTGCGGTCGGCCTAAGCTCGTCGCGGCCGTCCTCCACCGGCATGACGTCCTCAGCGGCTGCCTTTCCCTTTCCCTTGACAGGTGACTGCTGAGGAGACGAGTCCGGGATGTCGATGATGGGCTGCCCCCTCTGTTTACCCTTGCCTGTCGATCTGGGAGGCTGCGGGTTGTCGCACGCGACGATGTCGTCCTCGTCTGATGAGTCGAGCAGACAGACGGGGCGAGCCGAGCTGCCGTCCTCCTTGGACCCCACCCGCGCCTTCTTCTGCGGCGTCGCCTTCTTGGTCGGGGATGACTTGGAGGACGAGGCGCTCTTTGAGAAGAAGTCGAGCAGGGTGGAACCCTGAGCGGGCAGGGAGCGTTTCTTGGCCATCGAGGACAGGCGGAGGTGCGGTCGGTCGGTCGGCGTTGGCGGTCAGCTCGCAACATGTCGTCTCGGTCTGCATCAACATCGAGAGAGAGTTATCCCCAATCATCATTTTAGACCTGAGAGAGTCTGACAGACGCGTGCACATATACAAGCAAGCCCGAGTGTGTCGTAGTGACTCTCTATGACGTGCGCAGTCGGGACTGACCTCTGGGTGAGCTCAGCTAGCCTCGCCCTATGTTGGGGTCCTCTCCAACGCCATCGACGGCTCGACAGGTCCATCATGTCGTCTCCACCATCCAGGTCACCTCTTCTCGGCCTCCTAAATCCCAACTCGCGCCACTACAACCACTCAAGCGGAGGTAGTGGTCCGTCTGGGTCGTTTCGGCTATCTCCCGTGTCGGGTCGGCCACCCCCCCACCCCTCGTCCTCGGACGACGACGACGACGATGGCCCGCCCAGGAGCTTCCTCCTAGACACCACTCCTCGCCAGTCTGTCATGCTGTCCCGTGATCGACCTGGCTCGTCTGCGCTCGCTGGCGGGAAGCGGGCCGAGGAGGACGAGCCGTTCATCAACCCGAGCTCAAAGGGGTCCTCATCCTCTTCGAGCTCATCGTCCTCGTCAGACTCGGAATCTTCAGCAGCGACACACTCACACACAACACGATCCCCGCCGCCCCCGCCGCCGGCTCAGCCCATGTCGCTGCCTCTGCCGGTCACCACACCCTTGCCGAGCTCGAGCTCGTCCGTCCCTCCACGCGCCGGACAGGCCTCCACGTCCGACATCAAGGGAAAGGGCAGGGAGAGGGACACCACGGCCAGCACCAGTCATCGCAGAAGGAAGCGCAAGAGCTCGTCATCAGGCGGGATGGGGGGTGGGATGAAGAAGAAGGGTGGCCTCGACGAGTACGAGAAGGCCCTCTGGGACTGGGTCAACGTAGACGACCTCGACACCTTCCTCCAGGACGTGAGTCATCTGCGTCTCGTGCTCATCTTGGAGGACATGGACTCACCTATGCGGCACTCACTTGTCAGGCTTACGCGTACTACAAGGGCAAGGGCATCTACTGCATCATCCTCTCTCGCGCGCTCAACCTCGTGTACGCTCGTTCCAGTCGGCAGCATGTCTGTCTGACCTTATCGCTGACATTGGCTCCTTCGACTCTGGCAGCACTGTTGGCTTCGTGATTGTCTTCTCAACGTTCTTGCTCCGATGCGTCGACTTCTCGTTGATCCGGGCACGCGAAGGGGAGACGACGTCGCTCGAAGAAGTCATCGTCCCACGATGCGTCCAGAAGTGAGTACAGTCACGCCAGGAAGCTTGTTGCCATACCTAGGACGTGCTAACGGGTCATTCCACTCGGCTTGTCCAGCTTTTCTGGCTTCACGCTCTTTGCGTTTCTCGCGTTCGGATCGTTCTACATCTACCAGATCATCGCCTTCATCCTATCCATCCGACCTCTCCTCACCATGTACCGCTTCTACACACATCTCCTCGGAGTCCCAGACGTGCGTCACTCCGAATCAGGCGCATATCCCTTCGGCTTCGGCTGACCTTCTGACTGATTTCAAATCTACAGGAGGACGTCCAAACCATCTCGTGGCCGACCATCGTCCATCTCATCGGCCAGATTCGAGAGTCGAACCCGCTCACCTCGCTTTCCTCCCGACCGGCGCTGTCCAAGTCGCATCAGCCACTCAAGCTCGACGCACACGAGTCAGTCCGTCCGAGATGATCTCCGATTTCGCTTCTGGAGACTGACCAGATTGTGTTTCACATCTTCTGTTGTAGTATCGCGAACCGTATCCTACGACAAGAGAACTATCTGATCGCCCTCTTCAACAAGGATGTCCTCGATCTATCACTTCCGATCCCCTTCCTCGGCGGTCGGCAGCAAGTCCTCACGCGTGCGCTCGAATGGAACTTGCGGTTCTGTCTGATGGGGTATCTTTGCGATGGCGCCGGTCGCGGAGGAGTGCGGAAGGTGTTCTTGCGGGAGAGAAACAAGGCCGCGCTAGTCGATGGGTGAGTCCTGTCGCTCTTGCAGACGATCAGGCAGTTGCCCTTTGCTGACCATCGTATGACACTACCGTCCATCGTCAGCCTGCGACGTCGCCTGATCTTCATGGCGATCGTCAACGCCATCTTTGCACCGTTCATTGTACTCTATCTGCTGATGTACTCTTTCTTCCGATACTTCGAGGTCTGTCTCTTTCCCCTTCGGCCCTTTTCGAGCTCGGATTAAGGCTGACATGTTCCTCGCTCTGTCTCAGGAATACCACAAGAATCCGTCCTCGATCGGTGGGCGGACGTACACGCCGTTTGCCAAGTGGAAGTTTCGAGAGTTCAACGAGCTCCCTCACCTGTTCCAAACTCGACTCGACTCGTCCCATCCGATCGCAAAAAAGTACATCGACCAGTTTCCAAAGGAACGTACTGCGCTCGTCATGAGGTCAGTCTGCCTTGCTGTTCTCTCGCTCTTGCTCCCTGCTCGCGCTGAATTGCTCTTTCTTTCGCGCTCAGATTTGTCTCGTTCGTCGCAGGCTCGTTCGCGGCTGTTCTCATCCTCGCCTCGGTCCTGGATCCGGACCTGGTCCTGCACTTCGAGATCACCCCGCATCGGACTGTCCTCTTCTACATCACCCTGTTTGGGACGATCCTCGCCATCTCGCGCGGGATGGTGCCCGAGGACAACCAGGTGTTTGACCCGGAGCTGCTGCTCAAGGGGGTCGTCCACTACACGCACTACCTGCCCGAGGAGTGGAAGGGCAAGCTGCACTCGCAGCAGGTCCACGACGACTTTGGCCACCTGTTTGCGATGAAGGTCTCGGTCTTTGTGCACGAGACGCTCTCGGTCGTCCTCACGCCGTTCGTGCTCTGGCTCTCGCTGCCCGCTTGCGCACCAGCGATCATCGACTTTTTCCGCGAGTTCACCGTGCACGTCGACGGTGTCGGGTACGTGTGCTCGTTCGCCGTCTTTGACTTCAAGCGCCATGGGAACGTCAAGGTCAGTCGCTCTTTGCTCCTCTTTGTTTCGCGCACCGACCGCTGATATGTCCCGCTCTCGACCGCAGTTTGGCGCTCCTGTCCCAGCTGCGTCCCCTCATCTCGTCTCCAAGGAGGGCAAGATGGAGAAGTCGTTCCTCAACTTCAAGGCGTCCAATCCGTCCTGGATCCCCCAAGATCCGACCTCGTCGCTGTTTCTCTCTCGCCTGACGGACCTCAACTCGACCCAGTCTGCCGCCGTACATCCGCCGATGCGATCCCCACTCGGCCTTAATCACCTCAGCCCCGACCCAGAGTTTGCTCTCTCCACGAGCCTGCACGTCGACACTGCGCGACTGGCCCCTCAGCCTGGTCGGACGCGGACGGGGACGAGCACGAGTGCGGGTCGCAGGACGCGGTCGAGGAGTGCGCAGAGGAGCGGAAGGGCGGTCGAGACAGTCGCAGAGGAGGACGGTGCGGGTCCGAATGGGATCGAGGAGCACGGGTGGGACGATGTGAACGCGCCGAGGGGTCGGAGGGAGGAGGACGACGAGGCGGATGGGGATGAGGTCCCCGAGGGTGGGTTGGGGCAGTTGCTGATGGGCGTGTATGGGACGAGGATGGGTAAGGGAGGAGGCTGAACGTTACGAAACGACTATATGACGATATCACACGAGGATTTAGGACTCTTTGATCCGGATGAAGAGGTTGACGCTACGCAACTTCGCCAGGCAACCTCGGGGTCGGTCCCAATTTGGCCCGAGCTCGTCCAACCCTCCCACCCCCCATCATGCCTCCCGACCGGACCTCTCCTCACCCGGACCGGCCTACCCAGGCAGAAACCGAAGAGAATGGACTGCCCATTCCACCCGTCCTCTCCCGAAACGCAGCATGTTTGAGTGTGAGTCTCAAAAAGGAGAGACTAGGAGGGAGGTTTAAAGCAATCCCCCACACGTCGTCCGACCGGTCCGAACACCCTTTGAGCTGACCCTTCGCTCCCTGGTGCTTGCCCCTCATTCAGTGTCGGAAGAGAAAGCTAGTGAGTAGTTGAGCTCGAGCTTGAAGTCCAAAAGCAGACGGAGGAGGTCTGACGGGCACGTCGGGGACGAAGCATGCGAGCAGAGCTGACCTCTCCTCCGTGCACGCACTTCCCGCTTTCAGCGATGTTCTGCAGAGAAGCCGGCATGTGCGACATGCGTAAGAAGCCATAACCACATCATGAGTAAGTATGGGCTGGGCATCTGGCTGGTTCTGTGGTTTGTAGGCCCAGCGGCGGAGGAGTCAATCGAGAGCTCACCCTCGGCCTTATCCTTTCCCGACTCCCAGAGCACCTCAAGCCCGGCCAGAGGGCGCCCGTCCTCCATTGCGACTACGACGACCCCAACGAGATCCCGAAGCCGTCCGCGGGCAAGATCAAGACAGGCAGCAAAAAAGTGGACAAGCTCGAAAACAGGGTCCTGCAGCTCGAGGGTCTCCTCCGCCAGGTCGTCGGACCCGACGTCGTCGACGCAGTCGGATCAGGTCAGCCCTGGAACGCCCAGGCAGGACCATCATGTGAGCTCGTCATATCAGTCCGACTTAGTGCAACACGACGAGGCTCATCGTCTTTCTGTCATCTGTCCTATGCAGCCTACGCTCCGACGTCGTACTCTCCTCAGCCCATGTACTCTCCTCAACCTGCTGGTCCTTACGGGACGACCAACTTTGCCTCTCCATCGGCGTTCAGCTATGCGGGACCGGTTCCGACACCTTCGTACAGCCATCCTTCGCCTACGGCTGGTCTGGACCTGCTCGCCTCGTCCTCCTCCGCTCCGCCGCCGACATCGTCCGTCCCCCGTCCTCACCAGGGCCAACAACCCCCTCAGCATCAAGCCTTCCAACCGTCGTCCTACCCCTTTCCGCCTCCTCCACCTCCTCCCCACACGAACGGACATCATCAACACCCGTCGGGCTCAATCACCGAGTACCAGTCGTCGCCCGACTTCTCCCCGGTCTCGACGCCCCGTGTCTCTGCATCCGCGCCACGTCGGTCAGACTCCGGTCACCAGCAAGACGCGTCCTCTCCTGCGGTCTCAGTTGCCCCGCATCCCTCGCCACCTCCATTCATCAGATTCACCACGTCGGCGGCGCCTCGAGCCCTGTCTCGCAAATTCAACACGTTTCCACCGTCGGAGCCGATCCCGTCCTCTTTTGGCCCGTCTGCCAACCAGACTGACAGATCACAAGCGAGCAGTATGAAAGGCCAGGAAGGCTCGAAGCTGCCAAACTCGCCGGCGGACGAACAGGTGCTCTCGCTCTTGTGGCCGAGGTAAGTTGTCGCGTTCCGACGCGCATGGGGCTCATCGCCGAATTGAGCTGACGTCTGTCTTCTCGGACTGCAGCTGGCCTCCCCATCTGCCAGCTCCAGGCTTCATGCAGCACATTGTAGAGATGTACTTCAACTTCGTGCCGTTCTCGTCCTTCCTTCTTAACAGACCTCGCTTCATCACCCGACTCGCTCTCCCGCCAACGCATCACCTGTTCCCGCATCCAGCGGTACTGCACAGTATCTGCGCTATCACTGCTGTGAGTCTCAGATCTCGTTCTCTGTCTCTCTCCTCTCCTCTCCCCAGCGTAACGTGATGCGACCGAGACTCACTCCCTTTGACGTTCGGTCGACGCAGCGGTACACCTCGCTTCCTCTCCACGATCCCGCAGATGTCATCCGAGAAACTCCGTTCTCGAAGAAGGCTCGGTCCAAACGATCGAGGCTCGACGAGGGAACCAAGCCGATGGGTGATGGATTGAGTGCGCCGCTCGAGGGCGAGCAGGACTTTGGCGAGCTGCATGCAAACTGGGCAAAGATCTACTTCGAGCAGGTACGTTATTCGACCACTTGTCGTCGGCAAGAGACCTTAGTCTGACCCTGCTTTGTACTTTCCCGGTTGAAGAGCGTCGCGAACGCCGAGGAATGGCTCGATTTGACGCTCGCGGCGGTACTGCTGGGAGGTTATCTACACCAGCATGCGAGATGTGAGTAGCATGCGCTCAAGAGCACCCAGCGGAGCAGAATGCAAAGCGTTTAGTGCGTCGGAAGCTGATCTACGTTCGTTTGCCTTTTCTCACCCGGCAGGGGTCGAGGTGAGTCTGCGTCGGCGCCGGAGTCTCTCTTCTCGCGCGACCTCTACTGACTGATCTTTTCACTCGTGATACAGGGCTGGACATGGATCGGTCAAGCAGTCAGGCTGGCCATCCCGCTGGGCCTGAACGCCTTCCAGAAGCAGCCGTCGGGTTCGTCAGAGCTTCGTCGCCTGTACCTCATCCCTGCCGCGGCGGACACGTCGGATGAGATCGATCGCGTGCAGCGATGTAATCTGTTCTGGATGCTCTGTAGGCCCAGCTCTTGATCTTCACTTTACAAAGAAGCTCTGAAATCTAACCTTTCGCTGCTCTTCTGATCGACAGACTGTCACGACACGTTTGCGTCGACGACGAGCGGATGGGCGTCAGCGATACCGGTGGCGGACATGGTCTGTCTAGCTGCTCGGCTATATCGGTCCTAGACCTCCGTCTCTGTTACCGAGTCTGACTGATGCACTCTCATCCTCTAGACGATCTGTCTCCCCGTCCACCCGGCTTCCTCCATCCCCGCTGCCGGCGCCGTCTACTCGGCACAAAACAACTTCACCTCCGACGTTTTTACGAACCACCCGCCGGAAACGACCACGGTTCTGTCGCTCATGATGAAGGCTGCAATGTGTGAGTCGCTCTCAATCGCCTGGATGATGCCTCGCCTCGTCTTCATCTGCTGACGAGGCGCTCTCTCTGTCCTTACCGCCGCAGTGATACGCCAAGTCAACGACCTCTTGCGGAAGCTTGAGTCGATGGGCTGCCAGGACTACCGCCAGCAGCTCGAGTTCCAGCAACTCGACACTCTCATCACCGCGTTCCAGTCAGTACCTGATCTTCCATCCGATACGGAGGCTTGCGGACGTTCCTGACATCTTCTCCTATCTTGGATAGACGGACGTTCCCGGCCGAGTACCGAGATTTGCTTCAGACCCCGAACGGGAACGCGAGCGTGCAATCCGTCAATCCAGAGGTTCGTCCGACCGCCTACTTCCCTTACGCAACCGCTTGCTGACTGACGTGGTTTCTTATCGCGCTCGCAGCTCTTGAGCGCGCAATGCTTGCCCTGGCTCGCAGTCGTCTGTCTGCAGTACGTCTGTCGTCCTCACCTCTCAGGTTGTGGCGCCTGTTCCCGATGCTGATCCTCCTTCGCTTTTAATCCGGTCCTCCAGCTCGTCCAGGTCTGTTCATACTACTCGATAGTCGTCCTCTCTCCCCAGGGAGATCCGATCTGGACTGAACACCTCTCTACCTTACTCCTTCGCCAGTGCTCACCCTTCCGACCCATCCTGTCCGTCCTCCATGCGCGTCCGCGAGGCAACCTCCGCCTTGCTCGACCGACTCTGGATCGTCTCCAACGCCTCCTTCGACTTCACCATCCTTCACCCGTTCACCGTCTTCACCTGGTACTCTGCCGCCAAGTCCCTCCTCCCCTTTGCCGAGGAAGCCCAAGGCCGAGGGGACTATCAGCGAGCAGCGGGGCTCAGGAGCGAAGTCGACGTGTTCAGGAGCGCGATCGGGATCATCGGGCAGAAGCTGCCTATCGGCCGTGAGTCCATCACTGCCGCGTGTGGATCTTGTCCCGGCTCGCTGATCTGATCTGATCTTCCTTGTGCATCTGGACGCAGTGCGGACCGTCAAGATGCTCGACGACTTGATTGAGCTCGTCGAGAAACGGTCCCGGCCCACGCCGCTGCTCACCTCGTCTCCGAATCCAAATACTAAATTCCCGCTCGTCAAGGTCGCGCACACTTGGATCGGAGCCGACGTAATTGACAAGGCGCTGGGAGAGTGAACCCTCGTGTTTTTTTTGCGCGATGCGATGAGGGGGAGAAGCTGGCACCCATCCGAGCGAAACAATCGCTGCCTTCAACCCAACAACCTTCGACTTCGAAGCAGATTAGATGCCGCCTTCTGCACTTTCAAACAAAAAAGGTTTTGATACAACGACGAACCAAACGAATTTAGTCAGAGTTGGAAGGGGGGTTCATCACCAACCCCCAGAAAGGCCCGTCAACAAAGTTAGTCGAAACCCACGGTTCGCCGAGTGGTTATCGCGTTTCATTTATAAGACATCTTGGATAAAGCTTTAGTCGCCTAATAATCAAGCCCTTCCTAACCAGCGCAGACCGGCGCGGGGAAAGGGGTTTCCCGATCTCAAGACACCCCCGAGCGAGACAGCACGGGCGATCGGTTTTTGCTCGAGAGAATAAGGTGAAGATTTTTTCAACGGAGTGGAGCAAAAAGAGGCCGCGAGCGGGAGTTGAAGGCTTTTGGCGTGTGAGAGGAGAGCCGGTCGGGATTAAAATGATGTGCGGGGGGTCGGTCGACGCGACGCGCTGCTGTGTGTCGGATTGTTGGGAGGTTCCGTC
Source organism: Mrakia hoshinonis (assembly GCA_036245725.1). NCBI lineage: Eukaryota > Fungi > Basidiomycota > Tremellomycetes > Cystofilobasidiales > Mrakiaceae > Mrakia > Mrakia hoshinonis. The sequence continues at coordinate 79,399 of BTPH01000057.1, forward strand.
TATGGGTCTGTGCGCCACTGAGCATAAGCTCAGACCAACTGAGCTTAAGAGAGCCGAGCAAGTAGATATGTTTTCAACGACCAAATGGAACATACACATCGCCTTGCCTGGTACAACAGTTCGAGCCCAAACATCGCCTCACGAATCCCGCCTCCCCCCCCCCCGTCCGCCCTCCGTCTACCCTCTCGACTCCCTTCGTGATTCCCTAGCTGCACATGCTCGTCTCGGATCGCTCTTCCGACCGAGCACTGCCAGGACCCGCAAAAGACTCGCCCTCGCCATCGCCTGCTCCCCCCTTCCCGCTGCCGACTGTCAGCAAACCCCTTCCCACCACCCGTCATCCAGTAGCTTTGTCTCGTCCCCCACAGAACTAGGCCGTCCCATTCATCCCCTCTCCATCTGGAACTTTTGTCGGCGCCCCAGTCGGTTTGGACGGCAGGCCCGCCTTACGTCGCTCCTCCGGTGTCGGACCCGGTCCAGGCGGTAGCGTCGGGTCTGCTGCACGCTTCATCTCGGCGAGCTTTGCTTCCAGGGCAGCGATCTGGGCATTGGCACTGCAGAAGAGAAGGACCAAGTCAAGGGATCAGCGAGTGCTCGTCCTCTGACGGATAGTAGGGATGGAGGACTGACCCTTGCGGTGCCCGCTGTCCTTTGACGATGCTCAGCGTCGTCCGACGGTCGGTCTGCGGACCACCGTAGCCACCGCGACCTGATCCGCCTGGACGGTAGCCGGTGGAGGGTTCTGTTTGCGCCTGATGTTACGAAAAGGAAGGGAGGTGGTCGCGGATGAGCTCGGGCTGAACCGCGGCGGGCTCGGCGTGGTGACGGAGGCCGAGTAGCGTAGCGAGAAGGAACTGACCTGCGATGCGTAGGTGACGACCAGATTACGACCGCGTAAGGGCTTGTCGTGTAGTGTGGTAAGCGCTTTGAGGGCATCCTGAAGAGGTCGGAAGACACAGGGTGGACGGGAGGATGGTGAGCTTCGACGGTTCCCCTTCTGGTCTCGTGAGCTCGCCCAGGCGTCCTTGTGCATCTCCCATCTCCAAAGTCTCAAGCGAGAACAGGCGAGAGACCAGAGAACGGACTGACCTCCTTTGAGCCGAACTCTACGAACGCGTACCCTCTCGGCTTGCCCTTCATGATGCCCGTCTTGTGGAAGAGAAAGTCGAGCTTTGCAATCTTGCCGTACTTTGAAAAGATCTTGATCAGGGCATATCTTCCGCAACGAGGAGACAAGCACGACGACCGGTTTCAAGGGGCGGAAGGGCGGAGGGAGTCAGTCACGCTGCCCTCGGGACGGGTCAGAGGTGGGAGAAGGGGGGAGGGAGAGAGGTCGGACGCACTCGTCCACGGTAAAGTGCAGGTTGCCAACATACAGACGCGTCGTCGAATTGGCGACGGCAGACGTGGAGGATCCCGAGCCGGATGCCGAGGTGGAAGCCATCGTGAAGTGTAGGGGTTCTGCGAAAGGGCAGCTGAGCTGGTCGTTGGCCTCCAAAACACGTCGAGCTCACCTTCCGCCCATCCACCTCTTGCCGTTCGTCGACGTCCGTGCATCCTTCCTTGCTCGATCCAAAAACGCGCGAGGCTCACAGACATGACGCTGAGCCACCTCCCACGGACGCAAGTCTGCACTCGCAACAAGCGACGCTCGGAGATGCTCAGCTTCTGGGTCGTCGACAACCGATGTTCTGCCTGACCCTGCATCTGCCCTGGACAGTGCTCAGATACTCGGACGCTCGTCAGCGTCTCGGTATCGCTTCGATCGACCTTCCTTCTCGCTCTGTGCGGAGTCTCAGCTCCGGCTGAGGCGGCCCTAAGCGATCCTCGGCGGCGGTGACAGAGCTGTGCGCTCGCTCTCGACGGCCTCGTCAGTCCGCCGCCCTCTGCGTCCGCCTGACCTAGATCAGGACCTGCTCGCTCTCGACCATCATAACCACCACACCATCGTCAGCCCTACGCTACAGTCATGTCGACACCGCCGGTCCCTCTCTCTCGAAGGAACGCCTATCACTCGACGATCCGCCGCTCGACTCGGTCGGTCTCGTCCGCCTCGTCGTTCTCGTCTTCGCCCACCTCGTCAGAAGACGAGGACGACCGTCCTACTCCTACGACGAACCGACACTCTCTCTTTCTCAAGGCGATCGAGGTCAACGAGACTGTCGTCAAGATTGAGCGAGCAAGGGAGAGGAGGAGGGCGCTGCGAGAGGAGCTGCAGGTCAAGCAGGGATGGACCACCAGCTTCACCATCCTCGCAACCCCGCCAAAGGACGCATACAACATCTGGAGTGTCAACGCAAAAGAGGGTGTGACCGAGGTCGTCGTAACCAAGGAGCCGCTACCATCGCCGCCTTCACCCGACTCGCCCAGTCCTCCTGCACCCGCGGCGCTCGTTCTCTCACCCGCCTTAGATGCCTCTCCAGTGACCCCAGCAACCTCAGCCCGGCCGTTTCTCTATCCGCTGCTCATCCCGACCCAGCCTGAAGAACGGCCCCGGTCGTTTCAGATCCTCCCTCAACCCAATCATCTCCTCGGTGCGACTCGCCCTCGTCCTGTCACATGGGCCGGAGGCGAGGCACAGGCCCTCCGGCTCGCTTGCCAGTCCGGCAACGTCGAAGAGTGGGGAGTAGACGAGGTCGTCACCTGGGCGAGGATCGCAGGGTTCGGGCCTCAAGTAGTCGAAGTCTTGCATGGTGCGTGTGATCTAGCTCATTCCCCGTAACCTCCATCCGCTGACGATCCCCTGGCCTTGTTACTTACAGAGCATCGCATCGATGGGCCGCTGCTGCTCAACTTGGACTCGTATCGCCTCAAGTTGATGGGCATCGCAGCCTTCGGTACGCGTTTCAAGATTGTCGAGAGCGTGCGCCAGCTCAGAAGCGGTGCTGTGGACCTCCTATCGCCCGATGGACACACCGACACCCCGATTGAGGTCAGTCAGTTCTCGGATGTCTGAGATGTCGATATCACCTGGCTGACCTCCCGGATCCCACAGCCTGTCCAGCCTGCCGCCGAGGTCTCACCCGAACCCTCTTTCTCCACACCAGGCCCAGCACCATCGTTCCACTGCCGAGTCTCACCCGCCACTCTGGTACCCTCAGCCGCATCGAGTCCATCAAGTTACTCCGCTACACCAACTCAGTCCAGCCCAACGCCGATCGACCTTCCCACCGCCACCGCCTCTCGCATCCTCTCTCGACCCCTCGCGCCCGCGCCCGCACCCATCTCAGTCAAGTTCCCATCTCCAGTCTCTACCCTGACGCCCAAGATCACACCACCACACTCTGCACCCACTGAACGTTCGATTCGAGCACTAATCGACATCCAAGGCCCCCTCTCCACCCGCTCTTCCTCCTCCCGCCGACTAGGGTTCCGCACCTCTTACGCCATCCTGCACCAAGGCTCCTCAGAGCTCCTCCTCTTCCCCGCATCCTTTTCTTCAACCACCAATTCCCAACCAAGGGAGCGGATCCCCCTCAAAGGTTACCGAGTGGTCCAGACTTCTCCAACGTCGTTCGATCTGATCCACTCCACCAAGCCGACCTGGTTCTTCCGCGTGCCCGTCTCAGATGGAGCAACAGCAGAGGAGGCGGAGAGCGAAACGCGACACTGGATGAAATCGTTCATGAAGGCCACGGTGGAGGAGGATGTAAGGAGACCGGTGTATAGCTCGTTGGCGAGTCCGACGGTTTCGTTGAGGGAGGCGCAGAGGTCGGGGATGGGGAAGGGAGGGGCGTTGTTGCCCGAGGAATGGAGGGAGAGGAGGCTGAGTGGGTTTGGAGTGGTGGCGGGTGGGAGTGCGTTTGTGGAGGGGTGAGTGAGGGTGAGGTGGGGGAAGGGATCGTCAGTTCGTGTCTTGTACATGCCTTTTCTTTCGTCTTTGGTGATCTAGGATAGGCTTTGGACTTTATCGTCGGCTCGTGTCCTTGGACTCCGTCTATCTCACTCTGCGCGTTCGTTCGTTTCGCTTACGTCTGTCATGACCCTCATGCCATCGCCAGTCTCTCTCGCGCTTTCTTTTCCAATACAATACATACAAGCTTCTTCGATTCTTCTTGTTTCGGTCTGACACTACCAGATCTCCTCCTTCCCCTGCCCTCCTCCCGCCGCTGCACCACCACCCCCACCTCCTCCACCCCTCAGATCGCTCCACCTCGTCTCTCCACCTCCCATCCCCCTTCCACTCAGCCCCGACCCCCTCTCGGCGTCCAACAGCCGATCAAACTCTGCCTGCTCCTTCTCCCGGTCCGACATCTCCCGCCTGCCTCCGTACGAAGAAGACGAGCCGGAGAAGGCGTTCGAGGGGTTCCACTGCGAGGAGCCGTACGTCTGGCTCGATGAGGATGCGATGGATGGCGGAGGGAGGGAGGAAGAGATGGATGGAGTGGAGGCGACGGGGGCGGTGGTGGTTGAGGGAGGAGGGGTTCGGGCGCGGAGGAGGGACCACGAGGTGGGGTTCTCCATGGTGGCTTTCTCTGCAGGGATCAAGGGTCGAGATGATCAGCAGACTGTGTGCGGAGATCAGTCAAAAGACAAAGAGACGGGTACGGACCAAGCGCATCTCCTCCCCGTCCACCCTGCACCCCCCTCTCCCTCTCAAACTCCCTCCTCCTCTCCCCAGCTTCCGCATCCCCCCTCTCCTCCCCGTTCTCATCCACCCTCCCCAGATCCTCCCTCCTCATCATCGGCGCCCCAAACAGCCTCCCTTGGCTATCCCTCAGCGGGTCCTCTCCTCCTCCTCCTCCTCCGCTAGACTGCTCGTCCGGCCTGGAAGGCATCGGCATCTGCTTGCCCGCCCAGGGGTTCTCCTTGCTCGCTTGGACGACCGCTCCCGGTCCGGGCTTGCCGCGGGTCTGAACCCATTCCTGGACGCCGTACGAGGACGGGTTGGATGGGTCTGGGATGGGCGGGGCATCGAACTCGAGGGGCTTCATGGTGTGTCGTGAGAGGGCTTGGTAGAGGACGAGACGCTGGAGGAGCTGCTCGGGCGTCTTGCCAGCATCACTGTTGGTGACGATACGAGGAGGAAGAGTCAGATAAGTAGCGGGTGAGAGCGGTGGGGCAGAAGAGTGGAACTGGCAGACTGACTCGAACGACTTCTTCATCATGTACGCTCCGATCCCTGCCCCTACTGCGCCTCCACCGATTGAGGCGACCACACCCTGGACGAGTCGGATGGGGAGGGAGGTGTTGGGTCTGTACCGGTTGTTGAGGAAGATGGGTGCGAGCGCTCCGACCATGGACAGACCCTGAGAGAGCGGAAGGTCGGCAAGACGAGCCGGGCGTCAGTTCAGAGTTCGCCTCCGATCCGATGAGACTACCATGCTATGTGTCACTGCGAGACAGCTGCCAGCATGCTAAGACGCGGGGTTCAAGCCAGCTCGTTCACTGGCTGTCGCCATGCAAGACGAGTGGGGGGCCATCTCCTCGACCGGCGAGTGTCGAGCTCATCGCCGCCAGCCGGCATCGTTCGTGTGCCATCGCAGGCTGACACAAGCGTCTGTGCGACTCACAAAGGTCAACTGGTTGGTCTGCTTGCCTGCGAGCGACAGGAAGTCGAGGGGCAAAGGACAGCGTTGGGTGAGCTCGATCTCGAGGTGATGACGGGCTCAGCGGTCCTCGAGGACTCACCTCCATTGTGGAGCAGGTCGACGTCGACCTGGTCAATCGCACCCGCCTGGATGTACGGAGCGAGGATGTCTGGGGGGATGGGGGTCAGAGTGGTCATGCTTGAAAGTCGATGGAGCTGGTGGGTGGGACGCAACCGAGGAGAGGAGACTGCACGCCGGACCAACTCGGGCAGGCCACCTATGACGACTCGGCCGGCTTCGGCACCAGACTCAACTCAGTCCTCACGCTCTCTCGCAAAAGGATAGAGAGGGAGATTTCGCAGACTCATTACTTCTTCGTGACTTGCTTGTTGATGGACTAGCTCGCGAAAGTCTGGCTCGGAGGCAAATCGGTGGCCTCCACGTCTCGAGGTCACCTTCCTCCTCCGTCGCCTCCCACCCCCCACCCTACCCAACCCCCCCATCACCCCCCAACCCTACTAAGATGTCCAACATGGAGGTAGACGATGCCGCTATCGAGTGAGTCACCCGAAAGATGCGCCAGGGGGGTGAGAGCTTCGTGTGGGAGCTGACTGAGCTCATCTCTGGTTGTGGTTGCGCTCGTGCAGCGAGGGTCTCTACTCTCGTCAGCTGTGAGTCCACATCGCATCGTCCGCGAGTTCTCAGCTGCAGCTCTGACTGAACCGATATCCTCTGCCGTTGTTTAGGTACGTTCTCGGACACGAGGGTAAGGTCTCAGACCACGTTGCGATGGCAATGGGAGCTCGACTCGTGGTGAGCTCGAAGCTGACCGAGACTGCCCTTGCTCGTCGGCTCTGTGCGCCTTGCAGCGATGAAGAAGATGGCCCTGTCCAACGTGCTCATCATCGGAGCACAGGGACTCGGAGTAGAGATCGGTACGTCCTCGCCGAACGTCGATTCGTAGACTGGTCCCCCGGTGAAGCTCACCTCGAGGCTCCTTCACCTGGACCATCTCTCGTCGGCTCGCTCCAGCCAAGAACATTGCTCTCGCCGGAGTCAAGTCTGTCACCCTGTACGACCCGAATCCTGTCGAGGTAGCAGACCTGGGAACGCAGTTCTTCCTCCGCAAGGAGGACGTCGGATCCTCTCGAGCTGCGGTGACGGTCCCCAGACTGGCCGAGCTCAACTCGTACGTGCCCGTCCACGACCTTGGAGGTCAAGTCGGAGAGGTTCTCTCGGAGGAGACTCTCGGAAAGCACCAGGTCAGTCCTAACATTGCGCACCTGAGTTCTGTCAGTCGGACGTGACTGACGACCAGCTCCTGTCGGTCGACTGCCGTTTCAGGTGATTGTCCTCACGACGGCTGCCGCTCAGGAGGAGGCCCTCCGCATCAACGCCTACACGCACGCCAACAAGATCGCCTTCATCTGGACAGAGACAAACGGACTCTTTGGGTCAGTCGCGCTTGCTGAGCCCTCGTGTTGTGCTGCAGAGGCTGACCGGCTCTCGTTCCCAGATCCGTGTTCAACGACTTTGGCCCTGCGTTCAACTGTGTCGACGCGACGGGAGAGGCTGTCTTGTCGGGCATGGTCGTCGAGATTGAGAACGACAGGGAGGCGATGGTCACCTGCCTCGACGAGACCCGACACGGTCTCGAGGACGGCGACTATGTCACCTTTGAGGAGGTTGCAGGCATGACCGAGCTCAACGGAGCAGAGCCCAGGAAGATCACCGTAAAGGGTTAGCAGCTAACGTCAGAGCATATCAGCTGAGCGCTCCACTGACTGACGTCTTCCTTGTGCAGGCCCGTACACGTTCACGATCGGGGACACGACCGGCCTGTCAAAGTACACTGGCGGCGGCGTGTTTACGCAGGTCAAGATGCCCAAGATCATCACGTTCAAGCCGCTGTCCGAGTCTCTGCAGAGCCCAGAGTTCTTCATCTCCGACTACGCAAAGTGGGACCGACCGCAGACGCTCCACTTTGGATACCAGGCCCTCTCCCTCTTCAAGTCCCAGAACTCGCGCCTCCCTCGACCTCGAAACGCCGAGGACGCGGCCGAGGTCGTCAGGATCGCCAACTCGCTATTCAAGGCCGACTCTGCGGACGACAAGCTCGACGAGAAGGTCCTCACCGAGCTCGCGTTCCAGTCGTCTGGCTCGCTCGCCCCGGTCAACGCCGTCCTCGGAGGATTCGTCGCTCAGGAGGTGCTCAAGGCCTGCTCGGCAAAGTTCCACCCGATGGTTCAGCACCTCTACTTTGACTCTCTGGAGTCTCTGCCCTCGACGCTGCCCTCCGAGGAGGATTGCCAGCCTCAAGGGACCCGGTACGACGGCCAGATCGCCGTGCTCGGACTGCCGTTCCACACCAAGGTGGCCAACAACCGCCAGTTCCTCGTCGGCTCGGGTGCGATCGGGTGCGAGATGCTCAAGAACTGGGCGATGATGGGACTCGGATCCGGGCCGGAGGGAAAGATCCACGTGACCGACATGGACACGATCGAGAAGTCCAACCTGAACCGACAGTTCCTGTTCCGACCTCGCGACCTCGGCAAGAACAAGGCAGAGGCGTCCGCTCGAGCAGCAGCAGAGATGAACCCGGAGCTCACCGGAAAGATCGAGTCCCACCAGGACCGAGTCGGAACCGAGACCGAGAGTGAGTCGGCAGCGAAGGCAGTCAACGTCGAGAGTCACCGGTCTGACACCTCAACCTTTTGTGCTTCCCGCCCTCAGACATCTACGGAGACGAGTTCTTCGCCGAGCTCGACGGTGTCACCAACGCGCTCGACAACGTTGTTGCCCGTGAGTCCTCCTCCAGTCACCTTCGCGCATCTCTTCCTGCTCTGACACCTTTGAGACATCTCTCTTCTTTGCTCGCAGGTCAGTACATGGACCGACGATGTGTGTTCTACCGCAAGCCTCTGCTCGAGTCGGGAACGCTCGGGACCAAGGCGAACGTGCAGGTGGTGATCCCCCACCTGACCGAGTCGTACTCGTCCAGTCAGGACCCGCCCGAGAAGAGCATCCCCATGTGCACGCTCAAATCGTTCCCCAACGCCATCGAGCACACCATCGAGGTCAGTCCAATCTCTCCTCTCCTTCCCCGCGCCATTCTACATGCTGACCGTCTCCCTGTTTCTGTCTGATCGTTGCAGTGGTCTCGAGAGCGATTCAACCAGCTGTTCGTTGATCCTCCTACGAACGTGAACCTGTACCTGACGCAGCCCAACTTTGTGGAGACGACGCTCAAGCACGGCGGCCAGCAGCACGAGCAGATCAACCACATCAACGAGTACCTCGTCACAGACAAGCCCCTCTCGTTTGACGAGTGCGTAAAGTGGGCGCGACTCAAGTTTGAGCACGACTACGGGAACGAGATCAAGCAGCTTCTCCACTCGATGCCAAAGGACGCCGTCACCTCGACAGGAACCCTCTTCTGGAGCGGACCCAAGCGAGCACCCGACGCCCTCGTGTTTGACGCAGAGAACGTCAGTCAACGCGCAGTCTCGTATCATCAGAGACACTTGGAAGCTGACTGGCCCTCTGCTCTCTCTCGATCCACAGCCGATCCACCTCGAGTACATTGTGTCCGGCGCGAACCTGCACGCGTTTAACTACGGCCTCAAGGGCGAGACCGACCACGCGACGTTCAAGAAGATCCTCTCGACGGTGTCTGTGCCCGAGTTCAAGCCCAAGCAGGGAGTCAAGGTCCAGGTGCTCGACAGCGAGCCCGTCGCGAACGAGGACGAGGGTCAGTCCACAGACCGCCACCATCTTCAGTCTAGCCAAAATACCTGACTGACAACTCTCGCGACCTTCTACTTATCTTTACCTGCAGGCGAGAAGGACATTGGAGATATTGTCGCTGGTCTTCCTTCGCCCTCGTCGCTCGCTGGCTACCGTCTGACGCCTGTCGACTTCGAGAAGGATGACGACACCAACTTCCACATTGACTTTATCACCGCCGCCTCCAACCTCCGAGCGCTCAACTACGGCATCGCCCCTGCCGACCGACACAAGACCAAGCTGATCGCCGGAAAGATCATCCCCGCCATCGCGACCACGACCGCGCTCGCGACCGGACTCGTCTGTCTGGAGCTGTACAAGATCATCGACGGCAAGAACAAGCTCGAGGACTACCAGAACGGATTCGTCAACCTCGCACTCCCGTTCTTTGGGTTCTCTGATCCGATCGCCGCCAAGAAGGAGAAGTACGGCGAGGTCGAGTGGACGCTGTGGGACCACTTTGACATCCCCGGGAACCCGACGCTGCAAGAGTTTGTCGACTGGTTCCAGAAGGAGCACAAGCTCGAGGTTCAGATGGTCTCGCAGGGGGTCTCGATGCTCTGGAGCTCGTTCACCGCACCAAAGAAGTCGGCAGAGCGACTGCACATGCGCATGTCGGACCTCGTCGAGAACGTCTCAAAGAAGCCCATCCCGCCCCACGTAAAGAACCTGCTCGTAGAGGTCATGGTCAACGACGAGAACGACGAGGACGTCGAGGTCAGTCCATCTTAGCCTTGCTCTCTACCCTTCCCGATGCATGCTGACCCCTGCTTCTTTCTCGTCCGCAGGTGCCGTTCTGCGTGATCCACATCTGATCGTACGAGGCTCGACGTAGGTAGATTCCCTTCCGTCCGCATGTTTTCTTTTCAGCTTAGCTTCTCCACGAGATGTCATCACCATCTTTCATGTTCATTTCCTCCTCCACAGACGCCCATCACCGAGCGCGGACAGGCCTACCCTACTTCGACGATGCTCGCCCCGTCGACTCTCTTGGATCGATCCGACTCAGTCCTCCTGCGCGTTGCATAAAGCGCGTAAAGGACGTCCGCGCATCTCCAAAGAGCGGCTCGAGGCTCGACCAACTCGTTGTCTCGACCTCTCGCTCCCCGCGGCGCCGCGGCCATCTCACTTCGCCCTCTCCTCCATGTCACTCAACCTGTCGAGACATGGCACGGAACGACTCGCCTCGCTCGCGGTCTCCAACAATCTGTCTGGCAGGAAGGCGTCTTCAGCAATTTAGCCCGTCGACTGATCGAGCGGCGCGTGCCGAACAACCCAGCTGCCACCTCCCTCTCTCCGACGCTCCGCCTTCATGGGCGGACAGCGTGGTGGCGTCGGGTGTCGGAATGGGCCACAGCTCGGAGCCGGACGGACGAACGAGTCGGAGCAACGGTGCTGCTTCCACTGACTGCTCGTTGCCAGAGGTGAGAGGAGATCACGGGCCTGAGCAGACTCGGATGAACAGATATACCGCGGCTCGCAGGCGAGCACTGGAGACCTCGATCTCGCCCGACAGCGGCGACAGGGTCCATCTCTGATGGAGCTTCACGGCCGAGCGCAAGGGGAATCCAAGCCGCTGGATCCTCGTTCCTGGGCGAAGGGGTGATCGAGACAGGTTGTGCGTGGTGATCTGCGCCGAACGAGACGACCCTCGGAGCTGGAAATCCCAACCCAAAGAAGACCTCCAGATGACGACCGGCGGGGAGAGAAAACCTGCTTCCTCGATGGCTCGCTGTGCAGACGCCGAGATCGAGAAGCGGAGCTTTTTCAAAGGGATCGAGAACTGAAGGGAGCACGGCAAGGAGGAAAGCCGGACTCTCTGTCTGGGCTGGGCTGAGAGGATGATTGGGCTTGGTCGAGAGCTCCAGGGTCGAAACCTTGCGGGGAGGAGGGGACCTCGCAACTACTGTCCGACTCGGGCGAATGATCGCTCGAGCTTCTTCTCATTCGGTTTGGCTTCTTTCTCACATCGTTCTGATCGAGATGGTCGAACCATCGCATCAACACCTCCTTCTTCTGCCTCTTCTACCAGCTCAAATCCGCCCAGGAAAAAATCCGCCTGTGTGCTCAGATGGGGAGGGCAAAGGGCTCGCCACTCCCTCCCCTCATCCGGCAGGTGCCCCTGCCGAGGCGCACGCGCGGGGCCGCCTCCCGTTCAGCCAGGCCTTTAAGTTCAGCGCTCCGTTTTGATATTCGGTCTCGTTTGCCCCGTCCCTTCCTTCCCACGTGAGTCGGAAGCCGAGCGCGGGCGGCGGCTGGCGAACGCCTTCAGGGTGTGCTCGATGCATGCCAGGTGCCAGCGATGGACCACCAGTGGTTCCGCGAGACATGCCGACCCAGGGAAGCCGGTGTGGAGGATGATGGGTCGAATTTGCTTCGATGGCTGTTTCTTTTTGGGTTCGGCCGGCGAGAGTGCGGTGTCGGGCATTGAAGCGAGGACTCCTGCACGTTCCCATGAGACAGGTCAAAGGCAGGCCGAGGGGATCCAGCAAGCAAGCAAGGTCAGACTCTGGGTTCAGCGGCTCTCGTTCCCCTGCCCTTCAACCGTCACCCTCTCCCGGAATCCGCCCCTTCCTCGGACACGTCTTCGCTCAGCAGGATCCTCTGTGCACTCTCTCGATCTCGTGGTGTCGATTGCTCGTGCCCCTCTCGTCCACGTGTGGTAGTGGTCGAACCTCTAGCCTTCCCCTCCTCGTCCCCGTCCCCTCTCTCGTCCGCCTCCTCTCGGCCGGCGTCTCCTCTTTGTCCCTCCTACCCCCTGAGGCGTTGAAACCGAGTTGCTCCGTGCGAGCGTGACCGAGGCGTGAACATCTGTCTGACCGTCAACCACACCTGTACGTCGACCAGCCGTCGTCTGGATGTCGCAGATGAGCCGCAAGCTGACCCGACGGTCATCGTCCCTCTTCAACCTCGTCCACCTCTCCAGTCCCCACTCTACGCCTACCACTGTTCCTCTGCCTGGCATTCCTGTCTCTACTCCCCCCTCTCCGGACCACACGACGTCTGGTTCTTCGTCGCTCGAGCCCAAGAAGCAGAAGAAGGCCGTCTCGTTTGACGCCTCGACCCACCCGGACCAACCCAGCCCGCCGCCGTCCCAGTCAAAGGCAGCAAAGAACAAAGACATGAGCGGTCAGGCGACAAACCACATGATGAAGAACTCGAAACGGGGGAGACCGTTCGTCAGAGTGAGTGCTCAAGCTCTCGCGCGTTCAGCTCATTGCCCGGTCCCGAGCCCACTCAGGCGGGCTCTCGGTTCTCGACGGGGGAGAGCTCATAGATGGGTCAGCCGAGCGCGAGCTCACGAAGGCAGATCTGGTCCAAGCTCAGCGGCGGAGTCGGACGATTGACCCCCTGAGCGGAAAACGTGCTCGGCCGATCTTCCATCCCGACGAGCGAAGGGACGAGCAGAGCTCAACCCCCAGCGCATCCGACCAGGCGGGCAGCCCATTGTTCTCGAGCGGTCAAGCTGACCATCCTCCCCGTCTCCCCCTTCCTCCTTTCCGTCCTTCTTCGATCGTCCGACATGTAGGACATCCACGACATGTTCTCGACGTTGATCGTCTCCCTCCAGCTCGAGACGCATCGGCAGTTCTTCAAGTCGTATCCCAACTCTTTCACCACGTACGTCCACACCCCTCTCTCTCTCTCGGCCTCGGTCCTCTTCCCCCCCCACACTCGTCCTCCCCGCACCGTCCCTTCCCTCCCGACTCCGTCGTATTGGACCACCACCTCCCCGTTCCGAAGATCGCACAGACCTCCCCTTTGACGAACCACACGAGTCACCGGCGCTGACGAACAATTCTCCTTTTCTCCCGCCCTCCCTTTCATCGTCCCCGGATTCGACCGACTGCTTGGTGCCATGTCTGCAGCGATGAGGCCTGCCTGAACCTGTCCTCGCTCAAGTTCTCCCAGTCGAACCGGTCCGCGGACCCCAAGGACCCGGCGAGGATCATCACCACCACGACGACGACGACGTTTACGATGTCGCGCGACATGGCAAAGGACATGTGCCAGCACTTTATCGACGCCAGGCTGATTGAGAACGCTGCCGACCCGACGAGCATGGTCTTCAAGGACCGAGGAGTGTACATCTGTACCGCCAAGGGACTGCATATGTGAGTAGACGTGTCTCTCGGTAGCAGTTGGGCGCGCGCGCTTTGACCTTCCGAGGCATCGGCATCCACATGCTGACCCGCTCGAACCTCTTCTTTCTGCCCTGCCCTTCTTCTTTGCCTTCTCACGCACGCATAGCCTCGAGCGTTTCGTCGCCAAGAATGGAATCTCTCAAGCCCAACTGCTCAAGGTGTTCGCGTCCCAACCCATCTGCATGAAGCTCCTCCATCTCGAGCGTCGCACGACCGACGACGAGCTCTACACCTCCCGCCCAGTCGTCGAGATGCTCTGGCGTCGGTTCGCAGGTCGGTCACCCAACGTCATCGCCTCTCCCGACCACAAGGACGGTTCATCCCCCTCGACGTCCAAGGTCACGGTCGGCGTGCCTGGCTCGACGGACCAGGTCGACCAGACGCAGGGGATCGCTGTGCGGACGCAGATGTTGAACGTCAAGGGCAAGAGCGTGGCGTGCGACTGGACGATGGGAGCCATGTCGATGGTCGACTGGCTGCTCGACTTTACGACGATGGCCCAGCGGGAGGAGGCCGTCGAGAACGCGGCTCAGTTTGTGCGCCATGGGTTCGTGGAGTTGGTGCAGGAGAAGGGACGGATCAACAAGGACACGGCCATGATCTTGACGGTCAAGGGCAAGGAGGAGGTCGGGCTCAAGGTACGTCTCGTCTCGGCCCGTCCTCAATGTCGTTGAGCGTCCGCTGACATTTCCGTCTTGCTTCTTCGCTTGCTCAGGCGGACGCCGAGTTCCGTTGTACGGACAAGGCCATCTACAAGATCACTGAGCACGGAGCTCGTCAGGCCCGCTGGGGTGTCGCCGGCGGACGTGGGACGCCTCCTCCACCCGGAGACGAGCGAAACTCAAAGGAGCAGCCTCACGACGAGCGGTACCAGGGTCTTCGCGTCGCCGGCGGAGGATCATCAGGCGTGGACGCCAAGCTTCTGGAGCGGATGGACATCTCTGACAAGGTCCGGACAGAGTTCCTCGAGCACGACCTCAAGGCGTCGGGCTTCAACGCGCTCAAGGAGAGCCATACGACCAAACTCACCCAGATCCTCGAGGAGCCAGCACTCCGCAGTCTGTTCCGGGAGTTCCTGAGGAGCAACTTTTGCGAGGAGAATCTCAACTACTGGCTCGACGTCCAAGACTTCAAGCGTCGGTTCTCAACCTCGTCCTCTGCGGCGGCTGGACCCGGCTCTGGACGGACAGCGGGCACGTCGACGATGGAGAAGCACCACCAGGACCTCATCGGCATGGCTTTCGTCATGTGAGTCAGCTAGATCTCTTCGCTGTCGCCAGTACATGGAGCTGACCCCGTTCGCATCTCCTCTTCAGCTACAACTCTTTCCTCGCCCCTCACTCTCCCTCCGAACTCAACATCGACCACAACCTCCGAGGCGAGCTCGTCGCCTACGTTACCAAAAACCTCCCTGACGCCGCTTCCGCCACCGCCGCCGCCGCCCGCTCAGGCTCCACCGCCGCCGACTCGTCCGGCCAACTCGACGCTGCCACCGTCGGCCAATCGATGCACGCCTCGCAGCTCCAGACCATGCTCCGAATGTACGAGCGCATCCAGGCGTACATCTTCCGGCTCATGGCGACCGACTCGGTCCCCAAGTTCTGCAAGACGGAACGGTTCATGAGCCTCATGCGGTCGGTGCACGACTGGGATCCTTCAGACTCGGACGGTGCAGTGCCACAGGCTGCAATCGCCGAGGCACAGAAGCGGGACGAGGAGGACCACCACGAGAAGGCGTACATGACGGTGTCGCAGGCGGCGAACGAAAAGGCGGCGGGGATCAAGCCGGTGTCGGCATGACACCCACCTACCGGTCCTCTTCCTGTTGTCGTTCCGGTCCCCACTTAGCTCGGTCTCGTTCATCTCTGCTGTTGCTGTTTCCACTTCTCCTTGCTGTTCTCGCTTCTCCAATGGAATCTTACGTACCTATCTACCCATACTCGTGCTTTTGTTCCTTCTCTTTCTCCTCGCTGTTCGTTTTTCATCCTTTTTACCCCTTCTCTTTTATACACACCCACTCGTTCGCCCTCCACCCGTTCTCTTTGGTTTCGCTTGCTGCTTGCCGCTGCTTTTATATTCGAATCACATGTTCTCTCATCTGCTCCTCAATGGGTGGTGTAAGCAATCAGCCGAGATTTCGACGAACCAAGGCCGGGACGAGCGGCGACGCGAAGCTCACCTCAGCTTGCTCCTCCCATCGTTCACTCGCCGACCTTGCCAGCACCTCACTGGAAATGGTCACCTCCCCTACATCCGCAGAGACGCATTTGACGATGCAGCCTGTACCGACCGAGGAACATGCTGCCGTTGTGGCCCGTCCGACTCTTGCTCGACGCGTCACGTATGTGAGCTCGGACGAGCTCACGACGGTTTCGTCTCGGCTGCCATCGAACGTCGGCCGGTCCAAGCAGGTGCACGACCTCGTCAGAGCTCTCGGACTGCTCGAGATGGATGCCGACTCCAACTCGAGTGAGGATGAGGCCGGCACTGGAGCAACGGAGGAGGAGGACGAGAGACGGGCTCACCGACCCCCACTGCCACGCGCGACGGTCGTCCCACCGATGAGGGCGACCAGGAAGGACATTGGACGCTTCCACGATCTAGACTACGTAGGTGAGTTCATCCGGTCTCAAAATCTGGTATGCCAGAGTCTGAACTCACCTATCCTACCACACGTACGAACGCAGACACTCTTCTTTCGCCGCTCACCCTGCTTTCCCCGACCAACTCGCCGGTCTCATCGCCAACCGGCTCGTCCTCCGACTCGGGCTCAGACTCCGACTCTTCCGCCTCAACCCCATCTCCGTCTCGCTGCAAACGACACAAGTCATCGCATCCCGCTCCTCCTCGCGTCCCTCCGCTGCTCAAGTACGGCCTCCTCGACGACTCGCCGCCTTTCCCCGCCCTCGCCTCCTACGTCCTCGCCCTCACCGGCGCAGCCCTCGCAGCCGTCCAATCCCTGACTTCGAACTCCGCCGACGTCGCCATCTGCTGGGACGGCGGACGCCACCACGCCCTGCGCGAACGAGCCAGCGGCTTCTGCTACATCAACGACGCCGTCCTCGTCTGTCTCGGCCTCTTGCGGAGCAAGATCCCCGTCCCACTCACCGTCACGCCGGGTAAGGTCGCAGATGACGACGACGACAACAAGCCGCAAAAGACGAGGAAGCCGCGCGTGATGTACCTCGACTTTGACGTCCACCACGGGGACGGCGTCGCTTTGGCCTTTCTGCAACCCCTCCTCTCCGGGAGCAAACCGCCTCAGATCCTCACCCTCTCGATCCATCACCACGCTCCAGGGTTCTTCCCTTCGTCCGAACTGTCGGCACTCACACCGAAGGAGACGGACCACCCGCATACGCTCTCGCTCCCACTAGGCCAGGGAGCGAGCGACAGGACGTTCGCGAGGGTGTGGGACGAGTGTGTCGAGCCGGTGAGACGGGCGTGGGAGCCGGATTGGGTGGTTGTGTGTTGTGGGGTGGATGGGATGGCTGGGGATGGGGAGAAGACGGGGGTGTGGAATCTGAGTGGGAGGGCTTTGGGAGAGGCGGTGGGGAGGGTGTGTGGGTGGAGGGAGGAGGACGAGGGGGTGAAGGGGGTTGTGCTGCTTGGGGGAGGTGAGTCCGTTCCAATCCCTCAACTCAGGCGAGTCAAGGTGAGCTGACTTCCGTCGTTGACATTTGATTCGCTTGACAGGCGGATATAACCACCCAAACGCAGCTCGCGCGTTCGCGAGCTTCACGGCCATCGCACTCGGACGACCACCGATCCCAGACGAGACGCCCATACCGGAGGAGGGGATCGCAGATGAGGACTGGATGAGCTACGGGCCAAGCTTCGAGATGGGTGTGCCGGCCGGTCAGTCGTTTCAACTCGCTACGCCTGTCTCATCGCTCGATCCCCCGCTGACAGCGTTTCGCGGTCCGACAGGCAACATGCTCGACACCAACACGTCCGCCTATCTCGACGAGGTCCGAGAAGCGTTCGCGGTGCTTGCTGAGAGGGTCAGGATTACTCCCTTGACCGCAGCCTCGCCTGCACAGGTGCCGGAAACGTGACATGGTTCGCTTGCGGTCCAGCCTCGCCCATATACGACTTTGACGAGATACGATCATGCCATTGCCTTCCCAGCTCCGCCTCCTCCACCACAGATCTTCTGCTTCTTCTTCTTCTGTTGCTGCTGCTGCTTTCCTCCCTCTGCGCCAACGTCCGAGGCGACCCGCTTCTTCCCCATAGCATGCTGCTCCTTCCTTCCGTCTGTCCGTGCCGTCTTTGCCGTCTTCGGCACGGATAGACCTGCAGGCGCAGGAGCTGGTATCGGTGCCGACTCTGGCTCGACTGCTGCGGCTGCTGCTGCGAGAGCCTCTTTGGCCAGACGCTTGCGCCGCCGATGCGCTTGGGATTTGGTGCGTGATGGGCGGAGAGGGATGGAGATGTGCTGAGTGCTGTTGTGATCGAATCAAAGGTAGGAAAGAAGGATGAGCAAAGCGAAACGAGTCACTGTCCGAGGCAAGGACGTACGTGACGCGTGGACGGGCGGCCAGATCAGGTAGAGGCGTCGTGGAGAGCGTGATCTTGAGGTACGGCGTATGGTGCATCTTGAGGCTACGATATCAGACCGAAAGATGACTGGACGTCAGCTCAGAAAGACCGGAAGGCGTAAGGAGAGACAGACTCACCCGACTTTCCCACCCAACACGCCTTTGAGCCGTTCTAGCTCTCGCTCTGCTTCCTCCTGCGGGTCCCTTACCGCCCCTTCAGCGACTGCACCCCACCCAGGCAAGTCCTCCAGACACCCCGACTCGTTGTACTGGAAGAAGCCGCGGTCTGACCACCTGTTCTGTGCCGCCTCGCCTGTCTCCCCTCCTGCCTCTGCCGGCTCGTCCCCGTTCCCTGCCGCCATCTCTTCGTCCATCTCGACGTCTTCTTCCGCCTCATCGCCAACAGTAGCCCTCCCTTTGCCCTTTGCCTTCCGTCGAGCGAGGGCTTCGTCCTCTCGTGCTTGGGTGAGGAGGGCGAGGTACTCTCGCTTGATGACCTCTGTGGTCGAGATCAGCATCGGGATCGTCGTCGTCGTCGACCGGATCGTCTTTTCGGACGTCGTGCCGGCGAGGGGAAGGGTGTGGAGCTCGAGAGGTCGTGGTGGGTTCTCCTGGGAAGCGAGGGATAGTCAGCACTCGGTCGGACAGAGAAGGACTCATGTTGGACGAGCTCACCTGGAGGAACTTGAGCGCGAACGCGACATACGTCCGCAGATGACCCTGCGTAGCGATTCGCATCGAATGAGGAGTAGCTGGGTCCGAGGAAGGAGCTGGCGGGAACGGGAGGGACGGCATGACTGGTCGTTCGGCGAGGTCGAGGCGGTTGGGCGGAAGCAGGCAAGCAGGGAGGGAGGGAAGCTCGTGAGCTCGACCTCTCCCTCCCTCCCTCGGACTGCCCTAACTCTCACCCTCCGCCCCCCGCCCAACCCCCTCCCTCCGCCCCCCGCCTGGCATGAACCTCAACATCTCGGCAGCCGAAGATGCGCTCAAGCATCCCTCGGCGACGCTCGACTCTCTGCTGTCTGACGCGAGCCCAGAGGCGCAAGCTGCGATCGACGAGGCTCGAGCGACACTCGCATCTCCCTCCCAGCCGACCCACGGACAGCAGCGTGGAGAGGGTGGACAGAACAGGATC
Source organism: Mrakia hoshinonis (assembly GCA_036245725.1). NCBI lineage: Eukaryota > Fungi > Basidiomycota > Tremellomycetes > Cystofilobasidiales > Mrakiaceae > Mrakia > Mrakia hoshinonis. The sequence continues at coordinate 98,537 of BTPH01000057.1, forward strand.
CAGATTGTAGACGAGGAGAAGAAGTTTAGGTACGCAGGCGTTTCTACTAGGCTAGCTACGAAGGAGCGAGATGCTGACCGTCCTACCCCTGGCCTGGTGCTGATGACGAGCGTAGCAAGGAGCTCACACCCGCCATCAAACGATGGGGACTCGTAGACAAAGGGTTCGGGTACGACGTAGTGGCAGTCTTTGGATCCCAGTCGACAGGAAAGAGTACGTCACAGATCTCACATCCGCTGCTTCGTCTCTCGGCTCGAGTCCGAAGACAAGCGCATGCAGACGAGGGGTAGCAACCGAGCTGACCTGAACCCATCTTCCCGTCGTTCTTTGCAGGTACGCTTCTGAACCGCTTGTTTGGTACGAGCTTTGATGTGATGGACGAGAAGGCGAGAAAGCAGACCACAAAGGGTGAGTCGGTCGGTCTCTGGCTGGAGCTTGAGCGGGCGAACCGGTGACCTCGCGAGCTCATCCGACGGCCTTCCTCGTCGTCTCACACAGGTATCTGGATGTGCAAGGCTCAGGATCACCCGATCATGGTCATGGACGTCGAGGGTACCGACGGAAGAGAGCGAGGAGAGGATCAGGTCAGTCTAGTGTTCTGGACGGTGAACAGTGTTGATGAGGCCGAGCTCACCTCCTGTCGGGCTCTCCTCCGTGTCCGCCGACCTGCAGGACTTTGAGCGCAAGTCGGCCCTCTTCTCGCTCGCGTCGTCCGAGGTGCTGCTCGTTAACCTGTGGGAGCACCAAGTGTCAGTCGCTCTGCTTCTTCTGGGCTGCGACGATGGCGATGGAGCTGACTTGCACTCATGCATCGGTTGTCGAATGGCCACAGTGGTCTTTACCAGGGAGCGAACATGGGCCTGCTCAAGACTGTCTTTGAGGTCAACCTGGGTCTGTTCGGGGCTACTCGAGGAGGGTGAGTCCACGTCTCGTCTTTGTGTCGGCCATCGCCTGAACTTGTCGATGCTGACCCACTTCTCGCTGTGGTCCGATCATTCAGAGGCAAGGAGAAGACGCTGTTGATGTTTGTGATCCGAGACCACGTCGGATCGACCCCGATGAGCAACCTCGAGTCGACGCTCACCCAGGACATGGAGAAAATCTGGTACTCGCTTGCGAAGGTAGGCCCACTCTCTTGTGCTGGGCCCGACCGACTGTGCTGTTGCTCGATGCTGACCTGATCCTCTTGCCCCCTCTGCATCTCACTTTCAGCCGGATGCTCTCCAAAACGCTCAGCTCACCGACTATTTCGACCTGGCTTTCACTGCTCTGCCGCACAAGGTGCTGATGCCCGAGAAGTTCGAGGACGCTGTCAAGGACCTCCGCAAACGATTCACCGACCGGACGCGGGACGACTTCGTGTTCAAGCCCGCCTACCACAAGCGAATCCCGGCCGACGGAGTTGCCTTCTACATGGAGGGTATCTGGGAGCAAGTCCAGTCAAACGCGGATCTCGACATCCCGACCCAGCAGGAGCTGCTCGCTCAGTTCCGATGCGACGAGATCGCGACCGTCGCCATCGATGCTTTCTTGGCCAACCTCAAGGGCGTCAAGCGGCCGGTGGAGACAGGTCAGGTGCTCGAGGGACTCGGATCGATGCTTACCGAATGGAAGGCCCTTGCTCTCAGTAAGTTTGGATGCCTTGTCTGCGAGTGGGCGGGCTTCGACCAACGCCAACTCATTACGCTCCTTCTTTCTAGCTCACTTCGACCGCGACGCATCTCGGTACCACGCCGGCGTGTACCAGCGCAAGCGGACCGACCTGATTGTCAACCTCGACACTGCGCTATCTCCGATCTTCCTCGGTCACATCAAGAACCTGCACAAGTCGGTCGTCCGCGACTTCAAGGGCGAGCTCCTCGACGCGCTCAAGGGCAAGGAGTACGACTTTGGAGACATCGTCACCAAGGGACGTGCAAAGGCCGAGAAGACGTTTGTCGCCGGGGCGGAGGGTGAGCACAGATCGGTCCTTTATCGAGTCCTTCCCTTGCTGTGGCTGACCAACCTCATATCCATGTGCTGCAGAGGTCAAACTGAAGGACACCGACTGGCAGTATGAGGACGAGTACGAGCTGCTGAAGGAGGACATTACCCTCATCGCCGACCAGTGCCGATCTGACGAGACCAAGAAGATGGTCAATCTCATCGAGCGCAACGTGAAGAAGCAGCTTGCTGAGCCGGTCGAGTTCATCCTCAACAAGCCGACCGCCGATATGTGGGACAAGGTCCTCGCCCAGTTCAAGGAGACGCTCGACCGAGCGGAGGGAACCTACCTCGCAAAAGCAAAGAGTACGTGCCGCTCTTCTCATCGTCCCTATCTGGCCCGGCTGACCTCGTGCTCGCCCTTGCGCGTCCAGGCTTCAACTGCACCGAGACAGAGAACGTCACCTCGCTCGGCATCCTCCGCCGTCGGTCATGGCTCGCTCTGCGCGCGAAAGTCGACGAGCAGACGGCCGACACCGTGCTGCTGAGCAAGCTGCGGTCCGCGTTCGAGGAGCGGTTCCGGTACGACGAGCACGGGGTGCCTAGAGTGTGGAAGCCAGAGGACGACATCGACGACGCCTTCATGAAGGCAAAGGATGAAGTCAGTCTGATCACCTCCTTTCTACCCCGACGTTCGACTGACCGACGGCTTCGTCGTCCTTTCTCGCAGACCCTCGCCCTCCTCCCCATCTACTCGACCATCACTCCCACCGACTCCTCCCTCGTCCCATCCAACATCCCATCCGATACACCCGAAGCAGCCCTGTCGGACCCAGACCTCGAGTTTGACTTCTCCCAGTCGCTCGTCGTCCTCTCTCCGACCAAGGCGGCCGACATCGAGACCCGCTTCCGGCGCGAGGCCGACGCGCTGTTCGTCGAGGCAAAGAGGAGTCTGGTCGTCAGCCATGCGGCCATCCCCGTATGGATCTGGGGAGCCATCTGTCTTCTCGGGTCAGTCAGCTTTCCTCTCAATCCCTTTCTGACTTATTCCCGTCTTCTCGTGTTGACTCGTCTCTCTCCCCTTTCTTGCACCGACACTAATAGCTTCAACGAGTTCATGGCCGTCCTCACCTCGCCCTTGTACTTCACCACTCTCCTCGTCCTCATCGTTTCCGCCTACTTTGTCCACCGCTTCGGCCTCTCGGGCCCGCTCATCCAGGTGTGCGCACAGGTGTACAAGGAGGTCCACAGGCAGGTGCTGGAAAAGCTCAGGGAGGCGTTCGCGAACGATCAGCCGCAGGCGAGGGCGAGGCAGGGGTCGTACGAGATGAAGGAGAGGGAGGAGAAGAGGAGGATGGCTCCTGTGTACGTGGCGGAGGGGAGTGGGCTCGCTGGGAGGGAGGATGGGACGGGGATGGAGAAGTAGGGAGACGTGACTGTCGTGCCTCTAGACTTTTTCCAGGGACTCGCATCTCTGCGCTCGCTCGTCTTACATACCCGCTTTTCGTGATACAAACCGGCTTCAACAGATCATCGTCGTCGTGTGCTACGTACGTCTCTCTCACTGTGTGAACTTGGACCTCCTGCGGATCCGTTCGCCGAACCGGAAAAAGATGAACGGGAGAGGTATGCAGAGGGTGAGGAGGCCGCCGAGAAGACAGCCAGCTCTGACGGGGCCCATCTGGGTGTACATCTGGGACGCGAACTGGATCGAGACAGAGACGGAGAAAAGATGGTCAGCACGTAGCCTCGAAAAGGCAGAAGGAGCGGAAGGGTGGAAAGACGCACGAGAGGAAAACCAGCCGCGAAAGCGGAACGCATGAACGAGTTGGAGGCCATCGCACTTGCTGCGACAGGGCGGTAGGCACTACGGACGATGGTAGCGGAGTGTCAGCGCGAGTACAGAGAGCGACAAGTTGAGGTGCGAAGAACTCACTCGACCAGGAAGGTGAACACCGACTGGAAGCACCACGTGATCCCGATCCCAAACGGGATCGACATGACCATCGGAACAGCTGCGAAGCAACCGGAAGGGGTCAGCGCAGGAAGGAGATGAGACAAAGTGCAGCACGACTCACCCCAGTGGATCCGCGCCATCGATGTCGCCGAGAAGAGGAAGATGCCGAGCGGACAGAGGATCGAGCCGGCCATGCCCGAGTACAGTCGAGCTTCGGGAGGTGCGACGCCACCGTGAGCGTTTTTCGAACGGAGATACAGTCTGAAGAAGGACGAGACGAGATCAGCGAGAGGACTTGAGGGAAGCGGAAGAGAGCAAAGACGCACTTGTTCCATACTGGTTGCGAAGCCGTCCCGACGACCATGCCGATCCCGATGCCGAGGAAGGAGAGACCAGATTGCTGAAGAGAGAAGCCATGCAGATTCCGGAAGACGAAAGGGAAGGCGTTGAAGTTGACTGAGGAGCGACAGCACAGTCACTCGACGGCAGTGACACACAGCAGCGAAGAAGGCGGACAGAAATACTTACGGTACAAGATGCCGAGTAGGATGGCAGTCCAAAGATTGAGCAGGAGCGCCATCGGCTCCGTCGCGATCAGCCTGAACGGGGTGGTGACACTCTTCTTGAGGGCGACCTTGAAACTCTTGTGTTCCTTTTCGGTCGGAGCGTACCAACGCTGATCGCCCGTGTCCTTCCGCTTTTGCCGAGCTTTACGAACAAGGACGGTCGGGACATGCGTTTCGGGCACGAAGAGCATGAGCGCTGCCAGTTGGACGGTCGCCCACTGCAGAGCGAGGAGGACGGAAGCATCACGGTCAGGCCAACCGACCGAGAGAGGGGCGACACAGAAAGAGACGGCTTACGATGAGTACAACCCAGTACGTCCATCGCCACGTCGTGTTCTGGTTGATGAAGCCCGAGACGAGCGGTCCAAGGATCGGTCCTGGACGAACGCGGGCGGGAGGTGTAACGAGTTCAGCTCCAAAAGGGGCAGATGAGCAAGCTCGATCGACTCACCAATAAACGGAGACACGGTATACACTCCCATGGGAGGCCCGACCTTGTCGTTTGAAAACAGGTCTGATCAAGCAAGGCAGAAAGGAGACGATCAGCGACCGGCCGCGACGTCGGCTCAGTCTTGGACGACTCACCCGCCACAGATCCGCCCGCGACAGAAAGGAACGCCGATCCAGCGAACCCGGTGAGGAACCGGAAGATCATCTCGACCGCCACATGTGGTGCGAAGGCGACGGGCAGGTTGAAGAGGATGAAGAAGAGGAACGACCCAAAGTAGACCTGACGCGTGGGGACGGAGGGCGCGAGGTCAGCTCGTTCAGCCTCGCTTCTGCCTCTTGCCTTCCTTGGGTAGTCTCCCTGTCCAGGACACCAGAGTTGAGTCGACTTACCTTGTTCCTTCCGAGAAACTCTGAAAGTGGACCGAGCAGGAGTGGCCCTACTCCCAAGCCGGCGACGAAGAGCGACACGGCGAGGACGGCGACCTCCGAGCCAATGTGCAGGTCCTTCTCGATCCCCGCATACGTCGACGCGGCCATAGAGGACGCGCAGGTACTGACAAAGACCATTATCGAAAGTCGTAAACGTTAGTATATGAGAGGGGGGACGTGCAAGAGAGAAGAAAGCAGGCTGAACTCACACACAAGCCGCGCTCAAGCTGATCACTCCGACCGCCACCCACTTCCTCGCGATAGACCGGTTCTGAGGGTGCAGAGGGTCGTCCGGTCCATCAAAGTCGACGATCCACTCGTCAGACTGGTCCTTCGAGGGCGCGTCCGGCTTTGGAGGGTGCTGCTTTCCGACGTCCGCGAGGCCGTTCGGAGGGTGAGCTCGAGCGGAAGTCTTCTCCTCCCGGTCTGCTGAAGGCTCGTGTGTGGTCGGACTGGGCGAGAGCGTCGTCGCTGATCCACTGGAAGGAGGAGAGGGCGGGGATGGCATGTCGCGAGTATGCCTGTAGGGTGGACGTTGAGGTCAGGCTGAGCGAAGGAGGAGAAAAGAGGGAGAGAGGCGCACGCATGACACGCGAGTGAGGACCTCCACTCGGACCTCCCGCGTTCCCGGACTTCTGCCAAAGCGTGAACCTTTACTTCTGAACTCAAGCGTAGCAACCACACAGACTCTTTGCACTCCATGGAGAGTTCGAAGCTCTTGCTTTGATGTGCCAGCCCAAGCTGGGCCGCTTGCTGGCTCTGCTCCACATGCCCGCGTCATAAAGGTGCAGAAGCATACATAGACAGCGCCAGCACCCCACCCAACCCAACTCTACTTGGCCGCGTCCAACTCCTCCTTGAACGTCCTGCTAGCCGTCTCAAACCCGCTCTCCGGGTCGTCCTGCTTGAAGCCCAACTTCAACGCGTTGCTCGGGTCGAACCCTCCCGGCCAGTGAGCAGTGATAGCCAACACCTGCGCGTCTCGCTTGTACTCGATAAACTTCTTCTTGTCCTCGCCTCCAACCTTGACGAGCGCCTCGATGATCTTCCTGGGTGTGGTGGTGATACCAGGCAGGTTGACGGTGCGAGAGTGAGCGGGGAACGAGGCGGCAGGGACGGTGGAGGAGAAGATGATGTTGTGGACGACCGTCTTGACAGAGGTGACGTGTACGCCGAGAGAGTCCATGTTGGGGTCTTCAGGCGAGTCGGCGACGGGGCAGACAGACACCTGGCCGTTGAGCGGTTCACGGACGAGGCCAGAGATGAAGGATGAGGCGGCGGAAGAGGGGAGCTGCAGGAGGTAAAGATGCGATAGGGAGTCAGCGTCGAGCGCACGAGATAGTATAGGCTCAAATGTTCGAGCACTCACTCCGGATCGAACGCAGACGGTCGGAAGACGAAGGATTCGCCCGTCAATGAACCCTCGTCGCGAGTAGTCGTACACGTAAAGCTCCACGATCGCCTTGGACACACCGTACGACGACTCAGGGAACAAAGGAGTCGAGCTAAAAGCGAAATCTACGAGTCAGCCTTTGTTGGTCGGCTCATGAGCCATACAGACGAATGGACTCACTCTGGGTCGACGACCGCCTCGGGGAGACACTTGGGTCCACCGTACACAGCCTGCGAGGAAGCGTACACGTAGATGACCGCAGGCGAGCCAGCTCGGGCAGTCTTGGAGTGCTTGGTCGTGTACTTGAGCAGCGAGACATGCGAGTCGACGTTCACTGGCGAAAGAGAGCGCATCCATCGGTCAGCTCGAGCTCAACGTGCCCTCGTGCTGTCCCGTCTCGTCCGAGCCATGAAACGCCAAGGGCGACTTACCTCGGTACCCAAGCTCAAAGTCGCTCTCTGACCCGCCCGACATGATGCCATGCAAGGCGAAGACGAGGTCTACCTTCTCCTTGAAGAGGGTCGCGATCGACTCGTCCTCGCCGAGATCAGCAGCGAGCGAGGTGATCTGCTTTGCCTGCGCATCCGTCAGACCAGCGGGTGTACGAGGAGGGTGGATGTCGGTCGCGATCAGGTTGAGTTTGGGGTGCGACTTGGTCAACGAGGCAAGGATCAGCTGGCCGAGGAACCCGCTACAGGAGGGGAAGAGGGAGGATGGGGGCAGAGTGAGCTCGAGTCGGCGAGGCGCGAGACGATGGACGTAGGGGGACGTACCCGGCTCCAGTGACGAGGACTGTCTTGACGTGCGAGGGGATGTCAGGAGAGGGGCAGCTGAGTGCAAAACCAGGCAAAGCGGCAGTGGAAAGAAGACAAGCGGGATCTCGGATCAGCATACAGCATGCTAGTGGGCCCTGCGAAACACTTTGGGGCCTGACCGACGACAGCATACTCACGACATGGTAGAAGAGAAGGTAGAAAGGATCGTACGAGAGGCTTGTTGTGGTGGTTTGCGGCAAGAGAGAGGAAACCGAGCAGGGCCAAGCGCTGAGCTCGCGAGCTCGGGTCAACGGGCGGTCGGCCCGCAGCGGAACGTCGTCTCACCGAGAACTGTCAATCGCGAGGCGGGGCACCCTCTATTGTCAGTTCTCGAGAGGACTTGGGTCGGCACAGGGAGCCGCAAGACGTCTGCTGAAGCGACAGGTGACTTTTGCGACAGGTCAAGCTGAAGCCCCCTGTCCGAATGTTGGCGGCCTCGTTCTTCTCGAGGCATCCTAGCATCCATCGAAACCCCTTCTCGGCTCCAGAATACGGTCAAAGCGACAAAAACGGTCATCAAAATCATGATCCACATCCAGCTCTGGTCGTCTCTTCCCGCTCACAACGCCTGTCCAGGCTGGACGAACCCCTTGTTCATCCCACCTCCGACCCTCTCGTGCTCCGCACTCCTCTTCCTCGCCTGATCCACCCCATGCGACTCATGCCTCTGCGCTCCTTCCTCGCCGATCCTGACGTGCTTCTTTTCCCCGCCGAGGTTCGCCTCGGCCATCTTCTTCTCCAGTCGTGCGTTGTCCTCGGCTTGGGCGCGTTCCTTGGCCTCGACGTTGGCGTCGAGCGGCGAGGAAGGTTGCTTTGAGTCGATGGGAGAGCTGGAGTGGGCAGCGGCGATGGGCGTGGGAGTGATAGTATTGGGTGTGACGGCGTCGCGGGTGAACGCCGGGCTGGCGGCGGTAGGGTTGGCGACGGAGGTGGGAGCTTTGCGTAGGTTCTGGATGGTGGAGGTTCGTTCGCTCTGTACAACCAACCAAAGATAAGGAGACTCCAAGTCAGTCACCGGCAAATCTCCCCTTCGGGTGACGACGACGAAACGAAACTCACCACCAGCTCATGATGCCTCCCCGTCACCTCATCCACCAACCCCTTCTTGGCCTCCACCTCCTTGTGCAACCTCTCCTGATGCTCCTTCGCAAGTCTCATGGCCTCCTCTCCAGACTGGACGTCCTTCTTCGAGTTGTCGTGCTTGTGTTGGAGGTGGACGAACTCGTGCGCGGCCTTGTTCTCGAGCTTGGCCGTCTTCTCCTGGTGGGCGTACGCCTTCTCTTCCTCCTTGAAGGCTTTGGCGGAGCCGCGGATCGCAGAGTCGAGCTCCTTGTGGGCTTCGGTGAGGGATTTCTGGAGGGGACAGGGTAGGTGGAGAGTCAGCAGGGAGCTGGTGAGAGGGGAGAACAACACCGGGGACGTGAGCTCGGGTCGGTTGGACTGACAATCTCGTGCTTTGCTTCCTGGGCGAGCGCCCTCTCGACTTGCTTGACCTCCTTGGGATCGACGGACATGCTGAGCGTGTGTTTGAGCTGTGTGGGGTTGGTCTGTCTGGCGCAGGTGGTGGTTCGAGGTCCAGAGCACGTGAAGCGCTCGGGGCCACAGTGTTGAGCTCGAAGTCGACCTCTCAGACATTGACGTCACTGCGGTTGAAGCTGTATAGATCAGCAAAGCAGCAGTCGGGCGTCAGTACAACTTGGCCTGCTAGTTTAGACCAGACGATAGCTCGCTCATCCTCACGTTTTGTGAGCAATATAATCAGCTATCTGCTAAGGCCAGGCGAGCGGTGAGTCACCCCTTCTCGGCCAGTTCCCCGCGAATAAAGAGCACGCTCCGACCTGACTATATCAGCAGCGAGATCAGAACGGGCTCCATAAGAGGTAAGAGAGATACATCATCATTCAAGATCGCCGTAAGTCACTGCAAGATCTAGACAGCAGGAGAATCCACGACCATCTCCTCGGGGCCCTTCTCCTCCTGGACAGCCACAGCAGGCGTCACCGTACCCGATGCACCATCCTCCTGCTCATCCTCAACCACGTCCCCTCCCTCGACCTCGACCTCGGCCTCCGTCTCTCCCTCTCCCTCCTCCTCCTTCTTCTTCTCCACGACCGGCTCGGTCCCCCTGAACGCCTGATCCGCACTCTTCGCGGTCAGCCCACTCTGGAACGCACTACTCGTCTCCGTCTTTGTCACCTCCCTCAGTCCCATCGTCGCATACGCCGCCGTCCCAATCTTCAACCTCACCTGCAACGCCCTGAACTTTCCCTCTCCCTCCGCAGCCTTCACGGGCGGCTCCCTCTCGAGGATCACATCCTCGTCCGCCTGAGCGAGCGCAACGTCAGGGTCCGTGTACGGGATCGTCTCCCACGACAGATCCCCGGGAAGATGGAGGATCTTTCGGTAGGACCCGGCGAGGTGGACAGAGTCCTTCTTCTGGGCGGTCCAGCAGGCGGGGTGGTCCAGGCCGTCGGCGGTGAGGATGTCGGTGAACATCTGGCGGAGGCGACCGCCGGGGAGATCGACCTCGAAACCGGGGAGGGGCATGGCGACATCGAAGATGGTGTAGTTGGCCAGGTCCGACTCGGTGAGGGTGAGCATCTTGGAAGAGCGGGAGGTCTTCCATTTCTTGCGCTGCTCGGGACCCTTTGTGGATTCGGCGGGGGCAGGGGTGGTGGAGGCGGCGTCGGCCATCTCGGCGTCGGCTGAGTCGGCAGCAGGGGCAGCGACAGGTGTAGGAGCAGCGACGACCTCGGGTTCGGGCTCCTCGACGACAGGGTCCTCCTTCTGGTAGACGAGGTCTCCGACGACGGGCGAGTCGGCGCCAAACTCACGGATCCGCTCAGAGACCATGACGTTCCAGACGTACGACTGGTACGCGTGCACGTACATCAGACGCAGGTTCTTGGGGATCTACAGAGCGAGAGCGAGGCAAAGGAACTTGTCAGCCATAGTCTCCTGACTGGTCACCGAAAGGCGACGGAAAGACTTACAGTCATCAGCGCAGCGTGGTGGTCCCGCTTGCTCTCATCCTTCTCTCCCTCGGCCTTGATGAACTCCAACAGCGCCCTCTCGGCAACACACCGCTTCGGGAACCTCTCAAGCGCGGCGTCCCAGTCGCCCGTCTCCACCCACATCGTCCTAGCGAGCTCCGCATCAGGGTGCTCTCCCGGTCGCTGCCTCAGCAGCATATCCACCGCGAGCGCGTAGTCCTGCTGGAGGAAGGCGAGTCCGACGGCATGGGTCGGGATGAAGGACGTTCCGAACCGCTGCATGCCGTAGTAGTTGATGAACCCCTTGTCCTTGATCGAAGTCATGGCGCGGTCGAGTGTGGCGGGCGAGTCGACCTGGACACCTCGGAGGGTGATGACAAACTCGTTCCCCTTGAGCATGCCGAGCTCGAGGTAGTCCTTCGAGTAGCAGAAGTCTGCGACTCGGACGCCTCGGTCTCCTCGCTCCTTGAGGACCTCTCGCATGCTCTTCTCCCCGCCCTTGCCACACCCGTTGATCGTGCTCCACACGTCGACGAGGGTTCGGCCTCCTCGTCGGAGGCAGACTCGCTGGGTTGTGACACCTCGCTTGTCCTTTGTTCCGGCGACGGTCAGGTCTTGGGACGGGCAGCGAAGCGTGCGGGCGAGGTACTGAAGAACGTCCTGCGTGTCTCGGTTCGTCTTTTGGAGGGTGAAGTGGATGTACGGGGGGTGTTGGGGCTTGCGGTCTTAAGCATCAAGCAAAGCAAGGTCAGTCTTCTGAATCACGCTCGAGGCTACGAGAGGGATGGGGTAAGAAAGACGTACAGTGTGACCGAACGTCACTGCTCATGACTGGCTTCCCACCTCGTCGCTCGCCACCTCGTCCTCCCCCCGAGGCCCACTTGATGACAATCTCGACTCCCTGGTCGGGTCCTCCCTTGTTTCCTCCGGGCTCCTCCTTGGTCGAGGTCTCGAACTTGCCCTCGAACAGGGTTCGGATCGTCTGGTGGAGAGCGGTTCGCTCCGTCTTGCCGACGATGGGCTGCAACCACGCGAGAGGACAGGAAGGACGAGTGTCAGAAGTATGTCCGGCCTGAAAGGTAGGTACGCAGAGCATGGCGCGAAACACTGACCTCGGTCACAACCTTCCTGGTGTCTTCCCTCCTCGGCGGCCCACCTCCGCCGCCTCCTCCACCCCGCCCACCTCGTCCCCCACCCCTCCCTCCATCCCTATCTCCACCTCGTCCACGCCCTCCACCACGTCCTCCCCCACGTCCACCCCTCCCACGATCGCCACCCCGTCCCCTCCCTCCTCCCCTCCCGCCACCTCGTCCACCCCTCTCATCCCCAGCCCCACCCCTCGGTCTCAGCACCTCCGCCTCGTTCGGGTCCGACGCCACGGCAGCAGTCTCCTCCTCCTGCCTTGCCTCTCTCTCCCTGTCGGCCTTGTCAGCCTCGGACTCTGCCAGAGCACCCATCTCCTCCTCCTCGTCACGGGCTCGCTTCTCCTCCTCGGTCAACCGCTTGGCACCCCAGCCACCGTCACTCTTGAGAGGAGGTTCACGTCCCTCGATGAGGAGGGCGCGGAGCTCGGTCGTTTTCTCGAGGCCGAGGAGAGGGAGGAGGATCTGAGTGTGGGTTGAGGGCCACAGGGCGTGGGCCTCGAACGTCGAGTCGGCAGGGACGGTGGAAGATGAGGCCGAGTCTTCGGTAGTGGGAGGAGGGGCGAGGTTGGTGAGCAGGTCGGGGATGATGCCTGATGGAGGAGGAGGAGGACCCTCGGGCAGGGCAGGCTCGACGGGCTGGCCGATGTCCTTGAGGTGGATCGTCTCGCCTTGCTGGTCGACCTCGAACACGAGAAAGTCCGTGAACCTACATCGCGGGATTATCACGAGTAAGGTCAGTAAATTGTGCTCGACTAGGTAGGCGGCCAAAGCCAGCACTCGTTCGCTGAACGCAAGGCTGATGGTGAGCTCGGGCTGAGCTTCCCTCTGGACTGACCTCTGCTTGATGATCCCCTGGAACGGCTCAATCTCTCTTCCGACATACTCGAGGATACCCACATCCGTCTCCATAGGCGGACGCGTCACCTCGGCACTCCCATCCAATGGCCTGTTGCCCCTGAACAGGAACGTCGACGGCGGGAGGAGCGACTTGAGCTTTGCCGGCGCCTCACCCGCTAGCTTGACCTTCTTGGCCTCGGACGGCGTAGAAGCACCAGACTCGTTCATGACCGCCTCCTCGGGAGTCGGAGAGACAGAGGAGAGAGGCCTCTTGGACGACGCGGAAGAGGTGGAGGAGTCCATTGGGGGTGGTTGTTGAGAGGAGCGGGGGAGAGAGGAGGGAGCTCACCCAAATTCAAGTCGCTGCGCTGAGGAACGATGTGACGGTCCTTCGTGATTCGTGAATGTCAAGAAGAAGATGCATGATACGAGGGGTGACAGAGACGTTCGATCTAGTCGAAGGTAATGCAAAGAGACAAGATGCGAAAAAGCAAAGGGGATACGTAGAAGTAAGGGTGTGGTGTAGGGGCATCGCGGTATGGGACGGAGAAAAGATGCAAAGTATACAAAGCAAAGACGAAGAGACCTCTAGTACACAGACGAAAGAAAACAAACAAGCAAGAAACTTCGATGACCTGATAGGTCTCGGTGATGCAAAAAAAGAAACCATAGCGCGGGCGTTGACCTTTCACTTCCTACCTCCGACCCTCTTCCTCTCCCTCTCCCTCTCGGCCCTCTTATCCTCCCTCATCCTCTGCTTCCTCTCCTCCTTCGTCTCCCTCTTCGGCAACCCCAACCACCCCTTCTTCTCGCCCAACGAAGATCCACCATCCTCCATCGGTCCAGCCTCCCACTTCATCTCCGCCTCCATCGGCTCCTGCAGGATCAGATTCGGCACCTTCGGATCGTCCGATCAGAAGGACAGCAGGTTCCTTTCCCCCTCGAAAAGGAGCGGCCGGTTCGGGTGCAGGGGGTTGAACAGTCTTGGACCGATCGCAGCAGGCGCCGCAAGAGCAGCATGTTTCGACTTCTTCTTGATGTTAGACTTGGTGTGTGAGGCGGATCGAGGCTTGACGACGACGACGCTCAGGTCGGTAGAGCGAGACTTTCGCTTGTTCCCGAGCTGGGAGGGTGTCGCTCGACTGGGTCCGGCGACGTTGAGGTCGACTTCCATCGGCGCAGCGGCGAAGGGGTGCGCGACGGCACTGCTGAGTCCGAGCAGCGCGTCAAGACACATCTGCTCGTCCTGCGAGACTGCAGGGAGGGTATCGACAGCCATCTTGACGTCTGCCGAAGTGTCGAACGAGGCCGCAGTGGCCTGGGCGAAATCAAGCAACACGTCGATCAGTCCAGATCCAAAGCTCAGAGTGACTCGTCCTCCCACGCACGCGGGACCACAGCTGCTGAAGCCTGGCTGGGTCGTGCGAAGGGATGAGAGGAGACACTCACCTGCTGTCGTGTGCCAAAGTCGAGCCCGAGTGAGCCCGAGGACCTCGTTCGGCGGAGGCCGGGGATGTGGCTCGCCTGCGCGTCCGTCGCGAGCGGGTGGCCGTCGTCACCTCGGACCCAGTCAGGCTCGACGCTCGCCGAAGCTCGCACCTGAGCGGGCAGGGTGATGTCCACGTCCGTCGGTGAGGGAGGGGGTGTGTCCTGTGTTCATGCAAGCGATGGACGAAGCAAAGCAGAAGGTGTAGGCCAGGTCAGCCCGCCGTCGGTTGGGATTCATCCGCGTCTTCTTCATGCGCCGTCCGCTCCTGGGAGCCATCAGGACGAGATAGGTCACTCACGAGAGGGATTGCAAGGCTGGAGCTCATCTGAGCATCCTGGTGGTGCTTGGAAGGGAGCTCGTACAGAGTCTGTGGACGAGAGGGAGCCCAACGGTCAGCTCGTCCGCCCTCGCTGCCTCTCCGGCCGACCGTGCTCGAGCTCGACTCTACTCACCGGGTACATCGTAGCAGGAGCGCTGAGATCAAAAGGAGAAGAGTCTCCTCGGAAGGACTCGGTCGAGTAGATGTCTCTTCCGTAACCAGAGAACGGGAACGCCGTCGACATGGCGTCGGGGAGAAGTGCGGGGAAAGGATGGAGGCGGTGACGGGGTGGCGCGAGAGGGTGAGCTCCTGGCTCGTGGAGGGTGGCTCGATAGGTGGAGATGTGGATATGGGAGCAGTGGAGAGAGAGGAGAAGATGGAGTCGGGGATGACGGTTGAAGGACAGGGCCAGGACACCGAGGGAAGCGTCGAGGCGGCCAGGACCGGCGCGGAGGGTGATCGGCCCCCTGTCTTCCCTCGTTTCCTGCTTCGATGCGTTCTTTACCTTTGCTCCTCTTGACATGCATCATCTTCATCATGCTATCCTCGTCAACCTCTCTCTCTCTCACGACTCCATGCTTACCGCAGCAAGCTGAAAAGGGAGCTAGTCCCTCCTTCCGCAACCTCCTCGGCCAGCTCGGGAATGATTCCGGCTTGATCCGAGCTCACCCTCCATCGCCTCTTCTTCTCGCTTCTGCTAGTCACTCTTCCTCTCGCCTCCTACCACCACCGCCTATCACGCCATTCATACTCTCTTCTTTACCTGCTCCTGTTTCACCAAGATGGCCTACCCAGCTCCAGCCCCGCACACCTCCAGACCGCCCTCGCGTCACTCACTCCTCCTGAAGGACCTCAAAGGACTCTTCGTCAAGCCAGAGGTCAAGGGGATCGGATTCGTGAGTCTGTCCTCTACCTACTCGCCTGCCGAGTCATCATGTCAAGCGCTGACCTCAGTCGTTGGCCCGGCAGACGTACGACCCCTCGCTCTCGTCCTCGGTGAGCTCGAGCTCAACTGCGAGCTCGCGAAGCTCGGGCAAGACCGACAAGCTCGACTCAACCAACGTGTTTTGTTTTCCGAGAATGAGCTTCGTGAGTCGCTGGCATGCAAGCCTTTCTCTCCCACCCGCCTGATAGTTCTGACCTGCTTACTCTTCTGACAGGACATCCGTCCACCCACCTCCACCGGCACCTTGCGCGTCGCCGCGCTCGATGCAAAAGATCCCCTCCCCAACCACCCTCCTCCCAAGTCCAAGACCGCTGAAGTCGACTTTGACGACTCCGACGTAGTCATCATCGGCTGGCAGGCCGTCCTCCCACCTACTCCTCCTCCAACCGAAGCCGATCTCGAGCGACGATGGCTCGAGGCGTGGTTCCGAGACAAGCTGCGCTCGGACGAGCGGTTCCTAGAGGGGGCTAGGAGGGTGCTTTATGTTTGATGGGAAGGGGACAAGGAGATGTCCATGGGTATCAGAGTATAGGAGCACGCAGAAGGACAGAAGAGTGAGAGAGAAATAGACAGACAGGGTGGGGAGGGTCGTCACTGGTCGTGACGGGGTGAGATGGGAGAGAAAGGACTAGGCTGAGAGGTAAGATAGTAGTTGTTACATGGCGGAGAGAGTGTAAACGCTTTGATGAGGACAGCAGGAGAGAGATGAGACGTGGAGAGGGAATGTGAAGCAGCGAAGAGATCGCGCAAACGGGACAAGGCGGACGAGACAGAGCAGAAGAAAGAGGTAGCGAGATCGAAGGAGCAAGAGGATGAAGCAGTACGCACATACGTAGACCAGGGTCATCGCCCGACGCCGACCAGCGCCGCTGTCGACGACACGACGAGCCCGCCAATCCTGAGCGGAAGCAGCGCCGTCGAGATGGCCAGGTCCAAAGGCGTCACGACCAGGTTCTTCCACACGATCCTCACGAACGAAGCCGGCTGTGGCGGAGGGTTCGGACTCGATCGTCGATCGGGGAACATGCGCGACGGCGGGAACACGAGCCTCGACGATGGCGGCGGTCCGCCAGGGTAAGCCGGAGACGGCGACGGTGAGGCGTGACCGTTAATTTGCTCGAGGGGATGAAGACGACGCGTTTGGCCCGGTGGCGAGTGTGGGCGAGAGGAGGGTAGGTAGCGGGCTTTGTTGGCCGAGCCGAGGTGTGAGGCGCCTGATGGCCGGGACGAGGATGAGGAGCTATGGAGGTGGAGGAGCTGAAGCAGCCACGCGAGCGAGTACTGGTGCGCTCGGGCAGATCGGTCCCGTTCGACCTCGGCTTGAAGATCCGAGAGCGAGGTTGCGAGCAGGTCGAAGCGCTAGGGAAGAACGTCCGACATTGCCGAGTCAGCGAGGACTAGTCGAAAGCGAAAGAAAGTCTGTGGACGTACCTCGCCCAGAGTGAGCCTGACGAGTTCTCCTTTCCTCTCGCCTCTCCTGATCGCCTTTGCGAGGTCCCCAATCTGGCCTCCGACGACCTCGGCTCGGAGCTCGTCGACGTCTCTTCTGGTGGCGAGCGACTTCTCGCGATCCCTCAGCTCGCCGAGCTCCCTCTCGAGCAGAGCCAGTCTCCGGTCGAGCCTCTCTCCCTCACTCTCTGCGAGCCTGCCGACAATCTTCTTGAGCGCCGCGTTCCGACCCTTGAGGAGACCGACGAGGTTGGACACAGGCTTGATGGCGGACGCGAGCAGAAACAGGCGGATGCTGAACGTGTTGACGTAGCGGTCCCCGTCGGTGAGCGTGTGCCGGGTGAATGACAGTAGAGCGGCTCCAAGGAGAGGGGCGAGCAGGGTGAGGAGCAGGTAGAAGGTGTGCAGTCGGATGAGGGCGGTCCGCGCCAGGAGGGCTTGCGGGGATGGGTCTTTGCTCGGGAACGAGGGCGATGATGGCGTAGGGTCGAGCAAGACATGGTGGAGAGATGAGTGGTACAGCTCCCAGGGTGCTGAGGGGTCACAGTAGAAGAGGAGGTCAGCGCTGCTGACCCCGCACTGGGCCATAGCCACCGAAAGGCGTGGGGGCGACCAGAGCGAGCGAGCGCACGCGACGACTCACTCTTGAACAGGAAGTACATCCACCAGACGACAATGATCATGACCAGTCCGTCTGCCCATGCCTCTGCCCTCCCAAAGACGAGTCCTCCCATCAGGGGGAGCACAAAGAAGAGGAGCGGCAGGTAGTGCCAGACGCCGAGCTCATCCGTCGAGGACGGGTCTCGTCCGACCTCGCTGCTTTGCTCGTCCTCGTCATCTTCTTCGTCGTCTTCCTCATCTGATGCATCGCTCCTGTCGCGATGATCCGGTCTGGCGGAGGTGGGTCCGCTGTGTGTGGAGGAGAAGGTCGGACGAGCGGACGAGGGAGCGTGAGCGGGTCCGTTCGTCGAGCTCGCGGTTGTCTTCCCTACTTGCTGGGACGGAGCCGACTCGCGATCGGGGATGGCGGTGATGGACGAGGAAGAAGAAGATGGAGAGATCGAGTGGGCTGAGCTGTAGGCGGACGAGGACGACGACGAGGACGGCGCTCGGATGGGTACCGTGGGTTTCGACGGGGCCGGGGGAGCGAGATGATGCGTGCGGGAACGGGTCTGAGAGCTACAGACACCATCAACAAGCGTCAGTCTATGCAACGTAAGAAAGCGAGCAGAGGTACGACTTACGCCTTCATCGTGACCAGACGAGATGAGACGGGAGAGAAGGAAGGATGGGAGTTGATGGAGCTCGAGGGAGCGGATGAGGTCGTTCGACCTCGACGATCGCAGAGGCAGTCGCGTTCCCATGTGATCGTCAGACTCCCGCAATCATAAGATGACCTCAAACGGGTGGGTACCGCATCTGTTCGTGCCGACAGTGACCAGTCATATTTGAATCATCAAGTGCGAAGCCGCTCTGACCGCTCGCTGGACATGATCCGGCCTGACGTGTGGGGCAACGGTGTCGAGCTCACGCGCTCGTCTCCTCCCAACTTCATCGCCGCATCTCGTCCCTGCCACCAGTCTAGCGTGTTACTCGGCATGACTCGTGGCAAGACGTGCTTTGCTACCGTCGGCTCTACCCAGTTCACGTCGCTCGTTGGATCGGTTCTGTCCCCGGCCTCGCTCGCCGCCCTTGCCAGCCAGGGCTTCACCCGACTGGTCGTCCAGTACGGGCATTCTACCCTGCCGGATCCATGGGCACAGTCCGCCATCACAACGACCGAGTCTAGCTCTGGGATTGAGGCTGAGCTGTTCAAGTTCAAGGACGGGATCGAGAGCTGCGTCGAGGAGGCGGACCTCGTCGTCGGGCACGCAGGTGAGCTTACCCGTCCCTGTCGGCAGGTTGGCTCCTGCCATGTCGGCCTGGCCGCTGTTCAGGCATCAACAGAGACACGTCCAAGATTTGGTAGCTTGCTGACCGTCGGGACTTCCGTTCGTTCTTCCGTGCAGGCGCTGGGTCGATCCTGACCACCCTCCGACTGTCCAAGCCGCTGATCGTGGTCGTCAACCTCGCACTCATGGACAACCACCAGTCTGAGCTCGCAGACACACTGCTAGAGAAGGACTATCTACTTGTTGCAACCCCAGAGTGAGTCTGGCTACACTGGCTAAGCTCGCGAGCGTCTCGCTCGACAGTTTGGCCTCTCGCTCATCTTGCCCGAAGCTGACTGACGTTACTTCCTGCTGCAGGACTCTCGCCGAGACGATCCTGAGTCTGGGAGGAGCCAAGATTGAGCCCTTTCCTCCGCCAGAGGAAGGAGCATTCCGAAGGATCCTCGACTGGGAGATGGGCTACACTGACTGAGAGGTCCATCTGGTGAGCTCGACGTCTAGCTTGGACCCGGTCTAGCCCTGCCTTGGTTGCACTCCTCATCCGCTGACTCTGCTTTGCGCTCTCGGTAGGAACATGTACCTGCGAAATCATCATCGAGCGCTCCGGTACTAGTCAGACCCGTACCTAAAGTCCTCACCTCTCTCACTCGACCTCCCCGCACGCTCGCCCGACCTCTCCTTCGATCCTGGCTTCCCACCGGCGTCTTCACCCTTGCGGTGTCTGCCCACCTCGGTGTTTTACGCTAAGCTCGCCTGCGCACCTCGAACGGTGACACACGCAGGGGTGGTTCGCGGTCCTCGTGTCGGTCAGTCCGCCTCTGTTTGAGGCGATCCCCCAGCCAAAGGAACGCGACACACCAACCCCCCTCGTCCTCCGCCCACGGATCGCCTGCTCTTTCGGGGGGATCCTTGCAATCCGGGTCGGGCTCGGTCAGCAAGAGCGGATGGGATCCACGGGAGATCAGGATGGGAGGATGAGAAGCTGGGACGAGATGCGAGGCGGGCAATGATCTGCATGGCTGTATCACTCTCAGCGAACCAGAGCAAGCGAGCGAGCGCAACGACTCGATACAGTACCGTGCGCACGCGTGGCAGTGACCTCCATCTGCTGAGGACTTGTCCACGCCTGTGTCTGTATCTCGGACCTTGTCGCCGAACGCTGTTGAGCGCCGCGAACAATCTCGCGCCGGCGCACCCTCGTTTCTGGTTGCCGATGACACTTGTCTGCCACGTGCGAACCGCGCTAGCTTAGCACCAAAGTCGATATCTCCTAAGACGCCGCAATCAAAGGGGAAGCCATCCCGAGGGCACGTCCAGCAGACATCTTGCTGCAATCTCTGGCCCAGAAAGAACTGCTGCAGCAGGTCGTAAAGGATGAGATGCGTCCTTCGTTGTTTCTGATTGCGCCGCGTTGTGTTTGGCTCGGGTCGGGTTTCTCCTCGCCCTGGGGAGTGACGTGTCGACGACTGTCGATCGCACTTTTCGGAGGTTAGGCAATCTGTTTCTTCGGCGGCGTCGATCTGCCTGATGGTCATTTGGGTCTTGCTCTCACCACTCACTTCCTCTTCTCCTTCCCTCGTCCTCTTCTCCCGTACCTGCCCATCGCAGCTCTTCTCTGGACCATCTCGACCCAAAGAGTGAGTCTCTGGTCATGTTTTGGTCTCTTTGCCCGATCTGGGGTGGCCCGTCTGGCGAACTTAGGCTGGAACGAGCTAAACTGGCGACCCCCCCTTGCCCTTGCACTTTACCCACAGCCCTGCCATCGTTCTCTTCCGAACTCGCTCCCCTCTCCCATCCTCTCTCTCCTACCATGTCTATCGCTCTCGAGGACTCTCCTACGGACGGGCCTCGTCCTAGTCTCCCTGGGATCCACTCGTTGTTCAGCAAGGAAGGTGAGCTCCCGTCCTCGTCCTCTCGCCTCCACACCCGCTCTCAAACCTTGGGCACCCCATCGCACCTATCACAAGCTGACCTGCTCGCCCTTTCTGTTTACACTGCCTCGTAGACGCTCAACCTGCCACTGTTCCGTTCCCTGGCACGCTCTCTGGCCACTCGGCCGGAGCGAACCCGGCTGTGAGCGGCCGTCCTGGCTCTCGCGGGCAGGGCTCTGGCACGGCAGACATGTTTGAGACCTTCTCCCTCTCGTCAGAGAGCGGCTCCTCACGCATGGGCTCGCTCTCGTCCATCGCGTCAAAAGGTTCGCCGACGACGCACCAGGTCGGGCCTCCCGCTGTGCCTCCGCCTGGCTGGCACGCCAACCGGGCGAGCTTCACCGCTCAGGGCATCGACCCTCTCGCTTCAAACTCGCAGGGCAGCATGTCCGTTGAAAGACGTGGAAGTGATGCAGCTGGGGCAAGCCTCTCTGGAGGGGCGGCTCTCTCGTCTTTTGTGATCGGAGGGGGAGGGGGTCCAGGGGTCGGCCATGGTCCTCCTCTCCCCTCGGCTCGAAACGGGAGCGTCTCCTCGCCCTCAGCCCTCAACAGTCACCAGCCCTCCTCTTCCTCTGATCTCGCTCAACGGGCAGGATCCACCCAGACGACCCCTCAGCACAACCAGCACTACCCAGCGTACGGTCCTTCTTTGTCGTCGAGCGTGACTGCTCTGGACGCATCCTTTGTCGACGGCCCTCCCTCGTCCATCCACCGGCACTCGTCCTCCTTCTCCGGCCCATCCTCTCGTATGCAACCCTCCGCTTCGTCTTCGACTGCAGTGATGCGTCCACCTTCTCCTCTGCGACCGTACTCTGCCGGGAACGGGTATGGTCCTATGGGAGGAGGGTTTGTCAGGGGTGAGGGCGGGGGAGGAGGAGGACCTCCGCCGGTCGGACGAGGTCAGGAGCTCGTCTTCTACGACGACCAAGACCCGCAGCTCGACCCATCCAGGCAGCAGACCTTCCAAGGGGGACCCGTCAGACGAGGATCCGAGGTGTCGAGTCAGTCTGGATCCCGCAGAGGGAGCATGGTCGACCCTAGGAGCGGAGGAGGAGGAGGAGGAGCCGGTCCGGATCGTTCCTCGACTTTCGTCGGTCACCCCTCAGCCCACCCGTACCACCCTTACCAGCCCCCAGCGAACGGGAACCATCACATCCAGCAGCAGCAGCAGCAACAGCACTTCCAGCCCACGCCCATGTCGGCAGGAGGACAGCCGCTGTTCCATCCGCACCAGACGTTTGCGCCGGTCGGCCAGCAGCCCAGCGGCGTCCAACAATCCCTTCCCTTCCCTCAGCAACCGCCCTTCCCGGCAAACCCATCCTACGCACCAAACTACGCCAACCAGCAGACGCCCTTCTATCTGCCCAACCAGCCCCACCCGCATCAGCAACAGCAGCAGTATGTCCAGCAGCAACAGCAGCAGCAACAGCGTCATCCGCGGCTCCAGCAGCCTCTGCTCCACTCGGTCCCGACCCAGCCAGCGCCACACCTTCTCCAGCACACCAACGGCTCGACTCATCCTCACCACACCACCCACTCGACAGACTGGCAGAGGAGAAACTCGCTTCCTTCCTCGTCGCACCACACCCAGCGAATGCAGATGATGCCTCCGCCGCCGCCGCCTCCCGTTTGGCAGAGGGAGGGAGCCCACCAGCAGCACGTCTTTGCCGGGACGCCACCAGGAGGACCGGCAGCGGGCACCGCAACCGAAGCCATGCGACGCGCGAGCGACGGAGACCTGTTGACGGGTCCGTCGGGAGGCAAGGAATCAAAGTACGACTGTCCGTACTGTGGGAAGAAGTTCAACAGGCCGAGCTCGCTCAAGGTGCGTCCTTCCTTCCCCTTGCCGGCCGGCGCGACGCGGCGCTCGTTTAGCTTCCGTGCGATCGAGCTTGATTCGATTGCTGACGTTTGACCGTTCTTCCTTAACTACACACAGATCCACACGTACTCGCATACGGGCGAGAAACCGTTCTCGTGCAACCACCCTCAGTGCGGAAGAAAGTTCTCGGTTCAGAGCAACCTCAAGTGAGTCACCTCATTCTCTCCCTCCTTGCTCTTCTCCCCCATCTACTCATCTACTCCTTCTTCCTCACCCTCTTCTCCAGGCGTCACTCCCGAACGCACTCGACCGCCTCAGCGACCAACTCGCACATCTCGTCCGACCCCTCACGACCGTCGAGCTCGACCTCGTCTGGCGGCGCCGGTGCTGGTGGTGGAGGTGGTGCGCAAGGAGGGTTCGACCCTGATGTCGACGCCGAGGGCGAGGAGGACGAGCTCTAGGGCTCGCTTAATCTCTCTCAACCCTGGCTGCCTCCTCTAGATACCCCTGCCTTGGCGCCCGTTCCGTGCTCGTATCAAACTGTATCAACTCTCGCCTCCGCCTTCCCTTCGTTACCTTATTCTAGCTTCTCGCTGTCCTACGACAACACGCTGTATCTAGTTTTATCCTTCTTCTTCCTTCGTGTCCCGCTCGTGCTGGTCTCGCTTTTCTCCCTCCCCTTCCTACCGACTTACTCCCTCTTGGTCCCGCTCGCATCCCCAACCCCTTGTATCGTTATCGCATCCCCTCCCAAACCAACCCTAAAACTCTCAATCAAATATTATGGCGTTGCCTCACACATCTGATCACTGTCCCGCAATGCAAGGCTGCTTCCGTCGAGAGGTGGCTCAACAGACGGGATGAGGGTCAAGCTTAGGCGGGACAAGCAAAGGAAAGAAAGAAAAGGTGACATGCATGTGTGAAAGTGATACGATGTGGTATGATATGAAATGATGCGGTACGGTACGACTAGGTGGATAGGTTACTCGTCGGAAGAGGAAGCAAGGAGAAGCACGAACGGAAAGTCTGAAAAACAAGGAAAGAGAAGAAAAGCAAGCGACATCCTCAAGACACAATACGAGCACCACTTTTCTGCAGCACAGCCCTCACTCAGCAGCAGCGGGAGTCGGAGCAGGACTCAACCTCGCCTTCTTCCCCTCTGCACCCTCACCCTCACCCTCTGCCTCGCCGAGGGACTTCCTCTTCAGCCCAGCTGCTGCGTCGGTCCCGGTGCCAGGCTCAGTCTTGACGACCACCGCAGGCGAGTTCGACCTCGATCTCGAGGGCTGTCTGCTGTCCGTGGACGCCTCGGACGCAGCGAGCGCCTCGACTGCTGTGTTCCTCGCTCGAGCAGAGGTGAGAAGCGACGACGAGGCGTTGTTCTTTGTTTCGTGGCGGCAGGTGGCGTGATAGATCTGTTTCAACAACATCAGAAAGGTATCGTCAGTGGACGTCGAAAGACATAATGAGCGAGATGGAAAGAAAGGAACTCACCACCCCCTCCTCCTCCACCGCGTTCATCCACACCCACTCTTCCTCCTCCTCCGAGAACTCCCCCTTGAACGGCTCCTTGCAGATCGGGCACCCCCTCGCCGCCAGCTCCGGATCCGCAGGCTGAACGACATGCCTCCTCATCAGGTCCTGTCTCTTCTGCGGCGTCAGCCCCATCGCAGACGCTGCTCCATCCTTGCCTCCACCGCTGCTCCCCTGCGATCCCGACGCCGCTCCCGCACTGGTATTGCTACTCGGGACGAACGAGTCCGGCGAGACCGCCGGGTCCGACACCCAGTCCTTCGCATCGACGAACCACGCGCGCGAGTTGCCTCGTCCTTCGCTGTCGCGGGCGCGCTTGTTGTGGCGGTAGTGCCAGTCCATGTGGGTGTCGAGCCGGGCGCGGCCTTCCGGGGTTGAGGGGGCACGGACGGGGCATTGGCGGCATTGGGACGGGAGGAGGGTGGCGATGAGGGTCGAGATGCGCGGGAGGGGACTGTGGGACGGGAAGCGATGTGGGATGAGGGCGATGGGGTCAGTACGATGTCGACAGACATGGTCATGCGACTTTGTCTCAAAAGAGACGAGGCTGAGAAGAACAGGACAGGACAGAAAAGGGTGTAAGATCGAGGCAAGCAAGTACTCACGCCTTGAGGTCCAGGTTGTTTAGGCTGACGTTCAGCCCCAGGATCATCTTCTCGTACTCGTCTGCCTCCTCGATCTTGTCTGCGACCTCTGCCGTCTCGTTTGCGTCTCCATCACTCTCCTCGGGCACAACATAGTCATCATCGTCATCCGCCGGAGCGGCAGGAGGGGGCGTAGCAGCCGCAGCACCCGCGAGCACGTTGCTAAGGAGATCCGAGAAGCCCGGTGCAGACAAGAAGTTGAACGACGGTGCTGCTGCAGGCGGTGGGGGTGGTGGTGGCGGAGGCGGGAGGGCAGCGGCGTCGGCGTCCATCTTGCGAAGCTGAGCGTCGATGGCACGGCGGTCGTCGTCGGACAGAGCTTGGGTTTGGACGACAACCTGGAGGGATTGGAGAGCGACGATGTCGTTGGCGATGTTTGATGGCGGAAGAGGCGAGTTCTGAAGTTGGTAGGAGCGAGTGAGGGCGGCGGCAAGGTGAACGAGGAGGGCGTCCGTCGAAGGCGCGAGAGGAGCAAGAGGCTGAGCCGGTGGTGGTTGAGGTGATGGCTGGTAGTACTGCTGCTGCATCGGTGGCTAAAACGAGCGCAGACGATTAAACAGAGTGGGGACAAACGAAGGTCAGCCCATCTCATCCCTCCTCGCCTGCAATCCGGTTCCCCGATGCACGCGCCCTTCGCGTGTTCAAATGCATGACGGATATCAACTACTAACAGGCGGCGGCGGTCCTTGAGATCGGAGTGCGTCTGCTGCTTGCGTTCCCCAGATCCGCTGCTCGATTCCGATCTGAACCTCGATCCCAAACACGAACGTCCCTCCTACGCCTCCATTCCTCCATGTCTTGAGCATCTCCTCCATCTTTGACTTTGTGAGTCCGTCGACGGCTCCGTACGTGGCGAGGAAGAGCAGTTGCAAGTAGGGCGGGAAGAGGGACGCATACGGGGCAGGGAAGTTCTTGGAGATCGAGTCGAGCAGGTAGAACGGAGGAAGCTTCTGTTCCCGAGGAGCCTGGATGACGAGATCAAGTTGAGTATGAGGTCAGCCTAAGAATGGAAAGAATGGGGGACTCTGCTCTACCGAAGTAAAACGACTGGGAGCTTCGCGCGCGGCCAGAGGGCGGGCTCGACGCTGGTCGGCCGGAGCTAGTCCCTCCTTCTGGTCCCAGTCGAGGTCAGTGTACGCACCTCGTGGATCCTCCTGACGAGTTCCTCTGATACGATGGTTGCTCTAGCGTAGTGGTTGAGCTGGTCTGCTGCGACCTGGGTGAGCGACTGGATGATGGGTCGCGAGTTGACGACCAGCGTCGCCAGATGCGAGCGGAAGAACATCCGGAAAGAGTCATCCTCGTTCGGGAACGCAGGGGGAGGAGGATGGTGCTGGTAGGGAGGCTGGTGCTGATAGTGCTGAGGCGGCGGAGGGTAGTAGGCCATCTTGACGGAGAACAAGGGGGATGGGAAGGCGAGCGAGGTCGAGATGGATCGTCGAGGTCGTGAGAAGAGCAGGACACAACACTCGAAGGATCGCAGACTAGGACGGTGGACTTCTCTCGTAGTCGTGGCAGACCAAGCTGCGCGTTATTCTTTATATGAAGGACCGGGAAGCGGACACGAGAGGGAGGGAGGAAGGAAGGGCTAAGGGGACGGGACAGCTACAGACGACACTCCTTCCTGCTCAAGAGCACACGCGACAGGCTTGAGGAACCAGTGGATGGGACGGCGAACGGCGCTTGTAGGACGATCGAAAGCGATGGAAGAAGGAACAGGAGGGACGGGGGAAGGGTGGGTGGTGGATGGGACGTTCAGCTCTGCGTCGAGCTCGCTCCACGACCCTTGCGGTGTTTGCCTCCGCGTGCCCAGCCGTCCCTGCTCGCTGAGTCAACCGTCCCTCGACCACGACAACAGAGTCAAGCATCGCTATCGACATCTCGTCTTCGCCATCCGTCTCTCAGCGGACTCTGGCTGCACAGGACAGAGGGCTGAGATGCTGATGTGCACGCCTTCATCGAGGTGACTCTTTCAAGGAGAGAGGACCGACCCCCTCGAAGGGCGAGGCCTCCTCGCGCTGTCACCGCCCACCCTGATTTGTGTCACCGCCCTCCTGTGCAGAGCAATGTATTGCACAGGGATGAGGTCCCTCTCTCCGCACTGGCCGTCACCCATCGACGCCCTAAAAGGATGAGGACGAGATGTGCTCGCTCTCTCCCACCCAACCATCACCGCCTCTCACTTCCATCGCCCCGACCCCATCTACCCTTCCTCAATCACCCCTCCGAGCCAATCCCACTATGCGAACCTCCACCGTCACCTCGCTCCTTCTCGTCGCCGCTTCGGCCCTTCTCGTCTCCCCCAACGCCGTGTCTGCCCGAGGTTCGTTCCCCTGTTCCACTTTTGTCCAGCCTCCTCTCTCGGCCTCGTCCTTCGCTTCTTACCCTTGACAGTGCGCTGACCCCTTCTTGTCTCTTGTATAGCGCTCGCCAACCGGGATGTGAACGCTGCTCGTGCTATCTTCCCCGTCGTGCACAAGCGACAAGAGGAGGAGGACCCTGCAGCGACGGGCTCTGCCTCTCCTGGCGCTGAGGAGACCATCGCTTCTGAGCCCGTCTCGGAGCCCACCGGAACCGCATCTGTGGGAGAGGAGGAGGACCCTGAGGAGACTGGGTCAGTTCAAACTCCGCTCCTCCTTGCTGGGTTTCAAAGCGATGCACTGACTCCTTCGAGTGTTTCGTGCGCTTTTTCAGCGCCGCAACCGATTCGCTCGCCGCTACTACTGGCACCGCCACCGGCTCTGTTGCCGTTGCCACTGGAACGGCGTCTGCTGTCCAGTCCGCTGTCAGGAGCGTTCTCGCAAGCGTCACCGGTGCCGCCGCATCGGGTTCCGCACGAGCCACGGGATCATCGAGTCAGTCCACTCCTAGGCTTCCCTATCCCAGCAAGTCACCGATACGATACTGACAATGCCTGTTTGTTTCGTCTTCAGTCAAATCCTCTGGCGCGGCCGCTCTGGGCTCGGCTCGACCTAGTGGGTCCGCCGCAGCTGCTGCGTCTGGTTCTGCTGCCGCCACAACCGGCAAGACCGGAGCTGCTTCTGCCCGCACTCAGCTCGGAGGAGGGGTCGTTGCTCTCGCGCTCGTTGCGGCTGGAGCCGTCCTTCTCTAAAGGCTTCCTCTTTTTGGACTCGCACGGACCATCTCCCTCCGACATAGCTCTCTTCCCCTCGTGTGCGCGTATCTAGATGCTAGCCTTGCCCCATCTTTTCATCCCGCACCTACTTGTATCCTCTACCTTCTATGGACTTTCTATCAGCTGCTACCTCGATGTATGCACCTGTCACCCCATCAAACGCAATTGGCACCGAAAGAAACGCAAACAGTCCAACCGCCAACCTCGAATACTTCCGACACGTCCAGTCTCACGTCTGCACCTTCCCGAACCTCTCGCAAGGGCCTGGCCCCCTCCGCGACCGAACAGCCCGCGCTTTTCATAGATGGCGTGTAAAAAAGAACCGCGTGCTCCGTGGCGCGTCTGTCTCGCGTCCCGCGCGCGCCACCCCATCGCACCCCATACGCCGTCTTTCTCACGTTCGCGCTCGACGTCTGTCACCCTGCACGTTTATATGCGCACGCTCCATCCGTCCGTCCGATCGGGTTCGCGCTATTCCCGCAACCCATAAGAGCGATCAAGCGACACGTTCGTTCGTTCCCATCAACAACCACTCTCTTTCAACCGCTTTTCTTTCCTTTCCTTTCCTTCCCAACTCTACACCACCCTTTCCTCTCAGCTCCTCTACTTTCCTATCTCAAATATGCGATCCTCCATCCTCTCCCTCCTCCTTGTCGTCGCGTGCGCGTTCAACGGTGTCTCCGCCGCTGGTACGTTGGCCCATTCCCCGCCCCCCCAAACCCATCTCGTCCCTCGCTCCGAAAGCTCACACATTTCTCCTTCACACCGTGCACCCCAGCCGTCTCCTCAGGCTCAGCCGTAGCCTCTTCGCACGCCTCGTCCGCTTCCGTGCACGCCAGCTCGGCTGTCGGTTCGTCCCCTCTTCCCTCTCCCTTCTCACCTTTTCCCCTCTCGGTCTCGCTGACCTTTCCTTTCCCTTCTCCACCACGCTCGCTCGCTCGCACTCTTGCACAGCCAAAGCCTCCTCTTCCGCCGCCGTCAAGGCTTCTTCCGCCGTCTCTGCCGCCAAGGCCGCTGCTACCTCCGCGACAACCAAGAAGTCGTCCGCCTCGTCGGCCATGAAGATGTCGGTCGGAGGAGTCGTCGTCGTTGCTGCTGGGGCTGTGGCGCTTCTTTAGATGCGAGGGGTAGCTGGTTGGGAGGGGATAGGTGGTGGGGCTTTGGATATCTGATGTTCGTGCTCGTATCTTTGGTACGAGAAAGGGGGCATGAGATCGTGTGATTGAGAAAGGTATGGAGAGACGTACATCGACGTGAAGGATGAGAATGAGAACTAGCCCTCCATCTTGACGTCCCCCGTCGTCGTCGGCTGTGAAACGTCCGATGCCGCTTGTGGAGCAGGCGAAGCGAGACCTGCGGGCGGTGTGCCCGCCAAAGCCGTTGCTGCCCTCAGTCCAGCAAGATACGCCTCCGACTTGATCCCCTCTGCAGTACTGGTCTGACGAGGCTGGTACTCTCTCTCTTTCTCCCTCTCCCTCTCTCGCACCCCTCCACTTCCCGCTCCTCCACCCCCGATCATACCGGCACGGTCTCGCAGACTCGGACTTCCGACCTCCTCCTCCCCCATCCAATTAACCACGCCCCAGGTCCCGCCTCCGACTCCCTTGATTGACCTTCGTCCGAGACCCCAGTGGCGTGGACGAAGGGTCTTGTACGGTCCGCGCGAGAGCAGAGGATCTGGGATCAGGTAGGTCGAGGTCGAGTACTTTGGTGGAGGCGCGACGGGGCGGGAGAAGGTCTGGGTGGTGGAGGGTTGGGATGTGCCGGTCTGGGGTGGTGGGCGAGAAAGGGGCAAAGAGGGTGGAGGGAGGGAGGGAGAGGCTGCGACAGAAAGGGGGGACAGGATGGTCAGGATGCGGGCGACGAAAGCAGCCGGGCACAGTAAGAGGGAAGAGTCAGACGGACCGGTTCCGGCGTGAGGGGATAGGACGGCAGGGATCGCTTCAGGCTTGATCTCGCCCTTCTTCAGTCCTTTGCGCCAGCTGAGAGGAGAGAAGGTCGAGGGATCAGAAGTTTGATCAGATTGACGTTGTTGCGCGTGAGCGCTATGACATTTACAAAGCAGTCGGACTCACTTCTTGCCCGGCCCTGCGACGCCCTCCTTCTTCCTCCACTTCCTCTTTTTCTCCACCAGAGCTCGTCCGGTGAGCCCCTCGAGCACTTCAGGCGGCACGTCGACGTAGGCGCGTCCGGTCGAGGGATCGGGCGACTCGCCGCGGTCCGAGCCTCCGCCCATGCTGGAGCCTCCACCACCAAGGTAGGGTGCAGGTGAGCTTCGGTACGAGCCTATGCTCGCAGGAGGGGGAGGTGCAGGTGGGTGAAACGCCGGAGGAGGGTAGTGCTGGCTCGTCGAGGCGGTCGGCGCCTGGTGTTGAGCCGAAGGGACAGGGATCGACTGCAAGCCCGGAAGCGGTCCACCGACGGTCGAGATGTGTGAGGGCATCTGCGCTGGGTGGAGGGAGGCGGCAGAGGAGGTCGAGGCAGGCGGTTGAGACGGTGGGAGAGCAGCCGAGGCCCCCGACGGAGACGCGGGCGGCGAGGGCGTGAAGTCGAGGTTGCGAGCCTTCTTAGCAGGCGGAGGGGCTGCAGCAGCGCTCGTAGCCAGTACGGCACGGCCCTGAGAGTCAAGTACGTATGCGGGCATGCTCGTCGTCGGCTGAGGGGCAATGGACGACCGGTCTGTCGGAGGAGGAGGACCGGAGGCGATGGGCGTGTCCGCTGCTGGTGTCGACCCAGGAGACGACTCGGCCGATGACTTTGGCTTGTTGTTCAGTCGGATCTGAGCAATCAGAGAGAGAGAGGGGTTCAAGAGTCAACCAGTGCGAGTTGCAAGGGACGACTCATGGGACATGTAGCAGACTAGACAGGCAGTTGAGAAGGGACGTGAAGGGTGAGCTCGAGACGGGAACATGGGTCTGCTCACCTTGATTCGCACAGGTCCGCCGCCAGGGGGAGCCTGATTTTGCTGATCAGGGTTGACAGGGGTATCCATCTCGACACAAAGCAAGTCCTACTAGCTGTCGTTGTGGCAAGGGGTCGGAAGCTGAGGGGTGGAGGAGAGGGGAGAGGAAGGCTGTGAGACGCGCGGGGAACGAGCTGAGCTTTGACGCTGCAGCCTGACATAGGCTCGCTCTCCAACCACGTCGTCGTCCGCCATGGACGAGTTTACGACCCCGCAAGGGTCATCATCCAACCTCGCATCAGCACTTCGGACTCCTGGCCACGAGAAGCGGACGCCGTCGAGGACGATGAGGTTCTCGCCGCAAGCGCTCGAGGCTGCTCCTCTCCCGTTCCCCGCCCCCACCTCACCTATGTCGCAGGGCTCGTTCGACATCCCCCTCCCTTCGACACCGACAGGTCAAGGACATCACAGTCGGAGACCGTCCAAGGTGACCTCGATGAAGTCGATGAGGTCCTCGGCGTTTGTGGAGATGACGCGCACGAGCATAGACGATGAGCTCGACGGAGGGGGACGGTCCCGGGCCTCGTCCAGACCGCCGCCGCCTCGCCGGGAACCATCGATCCCAGAGGCAGACTACACTGGATCAGGTGCACCAGACGACCCGTACATCGTCTCGTTCGGAGCTACGGACGCTGGGGATCCGAGGCAGTGGTCGTACATGAGAAAGATGGTCATCATGTCCATGGGCGCGTTGGAGATGACCGGAGGCACCCTCGCAATCAGTCTCTTCTCCTCGTGAGTGCAGACCAGTCTCAAGCGTGCCCCCTATCCTCCTCATTCGCTGACAGGCATCTCGTCCTCGTCTTCACAGAGGGTCTGCCTCGATATCGTCAGTGCCCAGCCCTCTAAACGATCGAGTGATCGGGCCAAACGCTAAGCACCGGCTCTCGTTGTTGTCGTCCCTGTTCAGACGCGAGTTTGGCACGTCCAGAGAACTAGTCATTACAGGCACGACGCTCTATCTGGTTGCGCTCGCGTTCTCGTCTCTGGTGACCGCTCCCCTCGGCGAGGTGCGTGCTGTTGCGTCCGACCCCCTTTCTGTTTCAAGCTCTGGCTGACGTCCTGTTCTGAATCTGTCCAGATGTACGGCCGACGTCCAGTGATGGCAATCTCGTTCTTTCTGTTCACCATCACCAACCTCGGCATCGGGTTTTCGCACAACATCGCCACCTACCTCGTGCTTCGATTTTTCTCGGGTGCGCACGTTCCCGAGCCTCTTCCCATCCGTTCTCTAGCTGACCCGATCCTTGCGTCTCGCTTCCATCAGGTCTCTTTGGTTCGGCCAGTATGAGTCACGCTCCTGCCATGGCGAACGACTTGTTTGCCGAGCACGAGATCGGGGTGCCACTTACCCTCGCCGGAGTCGGTCGGTTCGGCGGGCCTGTCATCGGTGAGCCTCTCAAGTATCAGCGTTCGATGTCGCGAACGATCAGGACACTGATCCGGTATCCAATGGTGCAGGTCCGCTCATCGGAGGCTTCATCAACCAGTACGCCGGTGAGTTGTTTTCTCCGTCAGACCGGTGTTGATCCGAGACTAGACTGACCTCTTTCTTTCTCCTGCCCAGGCTGGCGCTGGCTCGCCCACACTCTCACCTGTTTCTCCTTCTTCTGCTTGGTGCTCGCTGTTTTCTTCGTACGTCCAACACATCTGTCCCAGTGAGACTAGGCCGACCGCTGACCCGTCTGTTGTTGGCCATCTTTGTAGGTTCCGGAGACGTACGCGCCTGCCATCCTGCGCGGTCGGGCCCGCAAACTCGCCGATGAGGTCGGCGCTCACCACATCACCGCGTACGAGGCAGGCCACAAGGTCGGCGGCTGGGCGGAGGAGGCGTTCAAGTACCTCGTCACTCCTTTCCTCTTCCTGTGAGTCTCTCTTCGCCAGATCGTCGATGCGCGCGAGCGACATGGCCGCTCTGACTGACCTCAATCTTCGTCCCAGCACCTGCGAGCCGATCGTTCTGCTACTGTCGCTGCATGTCAGCTTCTTGTACGGCATCCTCAGTGAGTTGCGCTTCGACTCGCATCTGAGATTGTCCTGGTCCTCAGCTGACCCACTCGTCACGTTCCGCAGATCTGTACTTCTCGGCGTACCCGTACATCTTCGTCACGATGCGACAGTGGAGTCGTACGTCCCTCATCGAACATCTCTCCTACGAAATGATCCCTGACGCTGACCGACGCGTTGTCATCTCTCTTCCGTGCGCTTCAGAGGGCAACGCCGGTCTGCCGTTCATCGCCTGTCTCGTTGGCTTCGTGTTGTCTTTCGTGAGTCCTTCGTCTCAAGGGCCTGAGTATGGCATCGAGCTGACGCGCGGCTCTTGTCTCTTTAGCCCATCGCGTCCTACATGTCAAAGCTGTATGGCCGTGCTGCCGCTCGTTCGCCGACAGGTCGTGCGGCTCCAGAGCAGCGTCTGTGGTTTGGCATCATCGGAGCTGGCCTCCTCCCGATCAGTCTGTGAGTGAGTCCGTCCCTCGAGGAGCTGTCTACAGCCTCGCTGACGCTCCCGTCTTCCTTCACAGGTTCTGGCTCGCTTGGACTGCCAGCCGCGACGTACATTGGATCGCCCCCGTCCTGTCGGGAGTCTTGTTCGCCATTGGCCAGCTGGGCCTGACAATGTCGGTCTTTACTTACTTCTCGGACGTGTACCAGTACAGGATGGGTGAGTGCATGGATGATCGTCCGGCACCGCCGTCAGATGGACGGTCCAGACTGACGACCGCCCTCCCGCCCATCTCCCTCCTCTCCAGGCTCTGTCCTCGCCGGTTCCAACTTTATGCGGTTCCTCGTCGGCGCAATGTTCCCATTATTTAGTCAGCAAATGTTCGTCAAGCTCGGGGCCGGGTGGGCGCTCACTCTGCTGGGCTTCCTGTGCGTCGTCTTCTTTCCGGCGCCCATCATCTTTCTTGTGTACGGCGAGCGGATCCGGCAGTGGTCGAAGATGGTACCCAAGCAACCTGCTGGGAAGTCCGCGTTACAGCGGGAGAAGGACATCGTGCACGTCGACGAGCCGGAGGAGATGATGGACGAGGAGCAGAGCGCGAGGGGGAGACGAGGCCGGAGGAGCGAGGCGTCTTGATCAGCCTAGACTATCTGCAACTGCTTATCTTTACTAGACACGTGTAACATCATAATCTATATCACTGTAGCCTATCACACATCTGCCAACAGCCTATGCACGACGTTCAGCAGCACCATCGCACGCCGGCTCCGTCACAACGCAACGCGACGAAGCAGCAAAGCAAAAGCGACCAGCCTTCTCCTGGTTCTGATTCTACTTCTGGACATGGACGCGGAAATCTGAGCAGTTCACGGCTCCCGCTTTCTTGGCTCTCACAGACTCCAGCAGAGGCCCCGCCCGAGACGCCCGACGACCCGTGAAGGCGAAAAGACGCGGGCCAGTCCACTCCCGAGCGTCCGGTCGAGCGTCACGCCGCGGCCTCCTCCGCCTCCAGAGCAGGCCTCTCTCCCTTCTCGTCTTTCTCTTTCCCTTGTGTCTGCTGAGCTCAAGCTGCTGAGGCACCAAGCCCGCCCCAAATTGCATAATGCTCGCTCTTGCCCCGGCAGATCGACTGCCAATCGATTCAATGAACTGGCGGCGTCCCTGTCTCGTCAAATAGATGAGCAGCCATCGAGGCCCCACTCTCCCTGGCCTGCTCGGTTCCGAGATCCGTCTCCCGAAGCGGCATGAAGCGCAAAGAGAAAAACCCGCTTGGACTCTCCATGACGAGATCCCAGCGAGTCGCCGGTCGGCAATTGGGCGTCGCAGGGAGCTCGAGGGAAGACACGCGCGAGCGAGAAGAAAGGACCCGCTCGGTGCTGTCCGAAGTTGAGCTGCTTGACGAGGTTGACCTCTTGGCCCGGAGTCAGAACCTGCTTTTCTTTCTCTTTCTTGTTCTGATCTGAGTGAGCACGACACCCCATCGGATGCAGACTGCAGAGGAATGAGGGCGGGTTATCGGGTCGATCTCTCTGTCGCCAGAGCGAGGCGCCTTGAATTTGAGTTCATGGGATCCCTCCTTTGGCTCTCTGTCACAAGCAACCGGTCCAGCAACGTCGCGAGAGAGCGGAGAGAGAGCGCCCTTTAAACAGAGTGTCTCGGTCGGCCCCAACGCTCGCTGGTAACACACAGCTCATCCGAACAGACCGAACGAGAAAGAAAAAGACTGAGCGAGCGAGCAGACCCGCCCTCCCGTCGCGTCGAAGCGGGAGGGCCAGAGAGGGATGAGACGGTCGTCATGCCGGTGGGGTGTCAAAAAGTGAGCTACTCAGGGCGAGAGGGGAGCGGGCCGATGACTGGGTGGTCGATCCCTTGTCGGATCCAATCGATGAGCGAGCGACCGTCAGCAGGGATGGGGTAAAACTGGGGGCGTGGGCAGGCGGACCCTCCTGCGCGCGTGAGGCCCAGACAGACATCTCGTTCCTCTCTCCTCAACCCCTTCACGGACCAGCTTTCAGCCAGTCTTCTCTCTCTCTCTCTGGGTCTTTGTCGGTCAAGCTTCGACGCTCGGAGTTTATCGTTTGGCTTTCTCGTCGCTGTCGTCCTTGTGCGCCTCTCCTGGTTTTTGGGAACGCCTCTGTGGCCTAGCCTCGAACGAAGAAGAGGGTCCCGAGTGAGCTCAGCGCGGCCAGAACCCTCCCCCTTCTCCCTCCTCTCCTCCCCTCCACCGCCAAGCTAGAGCTCAGTCTTTCAACAGACGCGTAAGGATCACTGGCATAGCACTGGTGAGTGCTCTATGGGTCTATTTCGCTCGCTCGGGGAGGCTGGGTCGAGCCAAAGGACGAGCCGGTGATTCCGGTTCGCGCTCGCTAACCTTGCGTGCTCTTCCCTCCTGCCGACCTCTCTCCTTCGTCAGCAGTCGGTCTCGGGTCAGACAAGACGGCCTGCTCACTCGCACCCACCTCTCGTCCTTCACCACCCTCGTCTCTTATCCGAGTCGAACCGAGTGAGCTCTCGAGTGAGCCGTCGTAGGACCCAGCCGGCGACCGACCCGTCCTCGCCGACGACCCTCCGTCCCATCGCCCGTCAGGAACCTTAGGCACCCTCGCAAGCATGAGCTCAGCGACGCCAACGCCCGCTCTGAGCATGGGACGCTCCCTGTCGAGTCCTGCTCTGCACCTGCTTACCGCGCAGCTCAACAGTCCTGCCCTGCCGTCCAACGTGGCTGCCCCATCGTCAAAGACCACGCGCGCCCCGCTCTCCGCCGCGTCGACGGGTTCCCCTCTCGCAAACCACGCCCAGCTCGCATCGTCCTCGTCCTCGGCGGCGTCAGGTTCTCTCTCACGCTCTCGGTCATCGCGGCGACGGCAGTCGCTCTCTGCGGGTCACCACCTGTCTGGCGGGCAGGACGGAGGAGGCCCCTCGTCCCTGGCGACGATGAAAAAGTCCCCACTCTCCTCGGTCGATCAGAGGAACAAGCCGTACCACCGACAACAGAACGAGACATCGATCACAGGCCAGCCCTCGCCGAGAACGCATGGATCAGGACCCAGGCTGGCAGGAAGCGGAGAGCAGAGATACAGGTCGGTCGGCACGGGCGGGACGGGGAGCACATCCTCCGGGGGCACCGTCGACGAGTTTGGCGTTCGCTCGTTTGACGGTCGCACGCCCACGCTCTCGCTCAACGGATCTACATCCCAGAGGTCGACGTCGAGTGCGGGAGAGTCGGAGTATCACTCGTCCCAGGGAGGCTTCCCAGGCGTCGGCCTCGGAGTGATCGGTCTCGATCTCGGCGCGGCAGGCGACGAGAGCGAGGACACAGAGTGCGGCCGACCGTCTTACCCACTCGAGGACGTACTCGAGACAGGCTACGAGTCGGACGGAGACACGTACGGCAACACTGTCAGCCCGCATGGGAAGGACGCTCAGAAGGGCGGACTCATGTCCCCGTTCTTGCCGTCGAACCAACCCTCGGCTGCCGGCTCCCCGGTCGCCACTTTGTCGGACAGCACATACCACAACCACCCATCATCTGCATCGCATTTGGATCCGTCCCCTCAAGCGTATCAGCATCATCCTCAAGCATCGCATCATCATCCATACCAGTACCAATCCCCGCCCGAGAGCTATCCTGCTCATCCGCACGGGATCCCACCATCTCACCCGACGACGTTCGCGTATCCTTCCGGCTCGACACCCACATCCTATCACCCTCATCCAGAGCCGACCTCGCATGGCTATCCATCCTATCCATCGTATCACGAAGGAGCATCGTTCTTCACCAACGCATACGGCGGGAACTCCTATTCGGGTCTCGCCTCATCGTCCTCGTCGCATTCGCTGCATTCTTTCCCCTCGCATCCGAACTATCCTCCGACCATTTCTCAAACCGACTCTTACGCCTCGCTCAGTGGCACTCGCCCGCATGGCTACATCCAGAGCCCACCTCGTATGACCGCGATCCCGACCTCGCTCGTCCTCCCGCCGCCACCCAAGCCAGTCCAGCTTCCGACCCCGGCCGCTGCCACCTCGTCATCGCCCGTCCTACAGACCGCCCCCGCTGCTCCTGTCGCTTCCAGTGCTGTTTCTGTCGCTCGTCCGCAGACGCTGCAGAGGACGGCGTCGGACCCCGAGGCGAGAGGGACGCACTCTGTCCGTCTGCCGTCGGCGGTGGCGAAGGAGAAGGCAGAGATGCACAAGGCGGCCAAGCAGGCAGAGAGGGGTCCGTCAAAGGCGTCGGCAAAGTCAAAGCTCACCAACGAGGACAAGCTCGAGATCATCCTCAGCCACGACAACGACCCGACCCTCACCCAGCAGGACTCGGCGACAAAGTACGGGTGAGTGAAGCTTGTGTGGTGGCTTTCCGTTTGCGACTTTGGCGACTGATGAAGACCCGTCGTGTTCTGCTTTCCGTCTAGTGTCGACCGTTCGACGATCTCCAAGATCACGAACAACCGAGCCCGCTGGCTGAACGCAGAGCTCTCGCCGGTGGTCAAGCGCGATCCGGTGGATTCGACCAAGAACACCGACTCCAAGAGCCTTCGTGGTCGGTTTGTGCGTGCCGAGACGCAGACGAACGAGTGGCTGGACGAGCAGTACAGGAAGGGACTCTACCCGGAGGACATTGCGATCCGTGACCAGGCGGTCATCTTCCACAACCAGGATCGAAGCTTCTACGACAAGGAGTTTAAGGGAAGCTCAAAGTGGCTCAACTCGGTGCGTCTTCTCCTTGTCGACGTTGGTGATGCCCGTGACTGACGTGCTGACCGGCTTTGTGGTCTATGCAGTTCAAGGACCGGAGGCGGATGGCCAAGATCTGGCTCAGTTCGCCCGAGGCTGCGCTCAGCCCTCCGCCAACCGCCACACCCGCCCAACAGGCTGCCGCTCCGACGCAGAAGGCGGCAAAGCCGACTCCGATCCTCGCTCCGACTCCGACGCGTCCGGCGGATCTGATCCGGATGCACGAGCGACAGTCGTACCAGGACGCGCCTCCGATGACGGCCACCTCCTCGACGTCCTCGTTTGGAGCGTCGTCGTCGTCCGGAGGTTCGTCGCTCTTCTCTCCTCAGGGACTGCTCTCGTCCTTCTCCTCGCGCGGATCATCACCGAGGGCGCAGACGACTTCGGTCCCGCTTTCGAGGACGGTGTCGGGCGATCACCATGGCGGGCATGAGTATCCGCACTCGACGTCTCTCCCGACGGCGCCGTTCTCGTCTCTTCGGGTCCGATCGCAGTCGTCGCCGGACATCCACACTCCGCAAGGCAACCAGTCGACCAATCAGGAGGGGACACCCACCCTCCAGTCTGCTGGCAGGCGACCATCATCTGGCAAAGTGGCAAAGGCGAGACCGACCGCACTCAACCGAGGAACGTCCTTCACCACCCTCGCCAGCCTTCGCGCCTCGATCTCTCCCGGCTCTTCTCGTCCGCACTCTCCCCGCTCGGCCGGACTGTCTCGCAGCGCGACCTGTCGCAGCCCTAGCTCGGCTCCGTCCTCGTCGTCCGGCTCGTCCTCGTACTCTGGTCGAAAGTCGCTCGGCCCAGGCTTCGACTTTACACCTCTCGAGCCTCGACCGGTCCGGATGCGCTCGTCGACGCAGGTGTCAAACGACAGCCAGTACAGCGTCGACCAGCTTGATGAGACCGCTCACCACAAGTCGCCCTACCTCGACGCATCAGGCTACCCGCAGCAGTTCGCCCGGGTCGACGATCTTCAGCAGCACCATCAGGGTTATCAGTCGTTCACAAACGACGGCCGACCTACCACCTCGGAGCTTGGCGCGTTCGCGAGCAACCTCGGCGAGATGTCGATCCACAGCAACCCCATGTCGCGCGACTCGTCCTCCCACCATCAGATGGCCGCCGCGGAGCCGTATCCTCTGCAGCAGCATCAGCAGATGTACCAATCAAACCCGAACCCCAATTACTACCCTGTCGAGCCGGACAACGTCTCGCCCACTGCGCTGTACTACCCTGCCCCGCTCCCTCAGACGGACGCGTACGGCTACAGGTACCCGTCCTACAGTACCGCTGGACAGGAAACGGCCGGATACGCAGCGGCGCCGGCGGCGTACTACCCGCAACAGCAGCAGCAGCCGTTTTACGGCCAGCAGCCGCAGGAGGGCGCAGGATACGCTTATGTGCAGCAGCCACAGGAAGGCTACGCGTATGAGACGGAGGGGGAGCAGGGAACGTGGGGGACTTGAGCTGGGTCCTCCCGACCGCCTTAGGGGCTTTGGGTCGTCTGCTTTTGGGTTGTTGGGGTCGTCCTCTCGGTTCATTACTGTACTTTTAGGTCTCTGCTCTGGGGTTCGCTTTCTCGTTCTCGTCTCATCACAGTCTCCTATCATCGGCGGTCTCGTCCCAATCCTATCCATCTGTGCATACTTCTCGCTCTGCCTCTCTTCTCACTTCCTTGGCACAACCTTTTTATGACTGTACGACCCATGCCTCCCTTTCTATATCCCCATCCAACCTGTCTGACACTCGTTTTCATTCCTGTCTGTCTGTCTGTCTGTCTCTGCCACTCTTTGTACTCTCGGGTCTCGGTCTCGGTCTCGGTTTCGTCTGGATCACATCGTTATCATCATGACCCTTATCTATCTCTCACTACCTGCTACGCATCGGCCTTCTTCTCTGGTCGCCCACCGACGATGGACCAGACGACTTCGATCGCGGCTTCGAGAGGGGGTCGTTGCGGGTCGGTTTCGTCCATGGCTGCGAGGAGGGCTGTGGGCGTACCGAGAGAAAGCACCTTACCAGTCAGACGCTAGGAAGAAGAAGAGGGATGGGAAGAGAGGGCCTCGACGGACCTTTGAACAGCAACGTGTACCGAGCGAGACGGACGACGGGGTCTTTGAGGAGGTCTTTGAGGGTGACGTTTGGGAGGGAGGGGATCTTGTTGTCTGCGACCTGATTGGTTGGTCGGTTGGTGTGGTGGTCCACAAAAAGGGGAGAAGAGACGACGAGGGAAGGTCAGAAAAGAGTAAAAGAGTAAAGGGACCGAGGTGGGAACAAAGGGAGGGAAGGGAGAGACGAAACGAACCTTGAGGAACGGCCCAAACTGCGAGCGGGACACAACCAGCTCATCGTACGTCTTTTGGATCGATTGGAAGCTGTTGAAGTACGTCTGGTACTCCTTCTTCCAGCTCTCTGCACCGAACTGCGCACCACCGATACACACATACGTGTCAGCGCTCCCTCTCCCATCCAGACCCCAAAGCTAGCGGTCGACTCACATGCTTCGACACCACATCCCCAACCCCCTGCCCCTTCTCCGCCAAGCCTGAGCTGACAGACCATACGTCGGCGATAAACGCCTCGTTGAGCGGGACGATCTCGTCAATGTTCCCAAACAGGGCAAGCGAGTCGGCGGGTTCGAGGATGGTCGCGGTGGATTTGGAGGTGTCGAGCGAGTTGGAGCGGAGGGGGTCGGCGTACGTCTAGGCAAAGGTGAGGTGCGTCAGTGGGGTCAGAGCTCGTGAAGCAAGAGGGCGATGAAGAGAGAAGTGGAAGAGGAGAATGACTGACGTCCTTGAGTGCGCGGAGGCGCGTGATATAGGTTCGTTCGGTGGTGAGGAGCTCCTTTGTCAAAGATGAGACAGTCTGAGGGGTGTTTGAAATCTACCGGATGATAAAGGAGGCGAAGACGAGGTCAGCGAGAGCAAGACGAGCGGGACGAACGGTGAACGCACTGGAGGAGATGGTGCCGGAGCCGGAGCTGACGCCGTTGGCGGTCCAGATGAAGGAGACGCTGCTTCTGACGAGTCTGCAGGTTGTTGCTTGCCTGTTGCTATCTCGAGTCCGAGCTTGAAGAGGTCTGACATGGTGAGTAGGGTAGGTGTAGGCGGTTGAGCGAGGTGATCGTGGTTCGAAGGCAGGAAGGGAGAGAGAGGTGAGCTCGCGTCCAACGTGTCCCGCAACCATCAGCTCACCTCACAGCGTCGCACCTCATCTCAGCTCTCTCGAGCTCGACTTTCGCCCAGGATGGCTCCTCCTCGTCGCAAGACCAACTTCTCAAATGTCGAGATCGAGCAGATGCTCTCGCAGGTGAGCCGTCACTGTCACCGAGTCGCCGCGTGAGCTCGAGCTCACACCTCTCTCGCTCGCCTTCTTGTTCGCCCCGCTCGCTGTCGGCCGTCGCATCAGATCACGCTCGCTGAGCCGCATGCGTCAAGTTCAGGCTCGTCGTCGTCCTCGGCTGCTCATCAGTTGACTGTCGCCACGCAGGAGAACTTTGAGCCGCTCGGGCCCATCATTCGCCAGCTGCACGAGCAAGGACTCGAGGACGTGTTCCTGAAGAGTCTAGGCACCTTTGTCGAGGATAAGGAGGGAGAGATCGAAAAGATCTGTGGGGAGAACTACCAGGTCAGTCCGCTTTCAGATTGACGCACCAACACCGAGCGGGACAGGCCGAGGCGTCAGCTCGGGGGACGAGTCCGTCAACACCGCTTGCTGACCGGTCTCGCCCCGTCGCTCTCCTCGTCGAGCAGGACTTTGTGTCTTCCGTGTCGACGCTTTTGACTGTCCGTCAAGGGACGGTCCATCTCAAGCATCGGATCGGCGAGCTCGACTCGCAGATGGGCGAAGTCGGACGCGCCCTCATGGACAAGGTCCGTACTCTGCGACATACCCCTTGACGCTCCGACATCACCTGCTGAGATGGGCTCGCTTCCGCCTGATCTCGGCGGACAGAAAAAGTCGCTGCTGAAGCATCGCAAGGTCGCCGAGAACCTCGACTCGGCCATCGAGACGCTTCAGTCGTGTCTCCGCGTGCTCGACCTGGTCAACCGCGTCGGGGAGATGATCAGAGAGGGAAAGTACTGGGGAGCTCTAAGAGTACGTTTAAGCTCATTCTGATCACCGTACCTGGCCTGGATGCTGATCTTCCGCTCCCTCGCCTCCAGTCGCTCGAGGACCTGCTGCACCTCCCGCCATCACCCCTCTCACAAACCCCCTTCTTCCTGCACATCCTCTCCTCCCTTCCGTCTTTACGCGCTCAAATCAGGGACGCCGTCACCGCGTCGGAAAAGTCGTGGTTGTTTGACGTACGGAGCTCGTCAGCGCAGATCGGACGACTCGCCACAGAGGAGATGGCGCGGCGGATAAAGCGGTGGAGGGTACGGAAAGACAAAGACGGGGCATTGTTGGGCGGGACGGCGAGGCTGGGGCGGGTTGGGGGTGCAGTCGAGAGCGTCCTGAACGAGAAGCACGAGTGTGAGTGCCCCCGGTTTGGGTCCCTGTCGCCGGTGGATCGGGCTGACGGAACTGATCTGTCCTCTTGCAGTCGACGTGTTGAACAACGATGAGGTTAGGATTGACTTCAAGCCGCTGTACCAGTGCATCCACATCCACGACGCCCTCAACGCACGCGCCGACCTCCAACGCACATATCAGGAGGATCGAAAGACACAAGCCAACCTCATCCTCTCCCAGCGCTCGTCGCCATCACCCTCGACGATCCTCTCGATACTGCCCTCGCTGATGGAGGAGCTCGTCGGCTTCTTCATCATCGAGTCGCATGTGCTCCGCTCCACTCGCGACTTCCGGTCAAGTAGAGACGTCGACGATCTGTGGGAGGACATGTGTCAGAAGATTGTCCAGATTGTTGGAGGCGGGCTCGAGGGGTGCGAGGACCTCGAGGTGTTCCTTGGTGTCAAGGCGCAGGTGCTCATGTTCATCCAGACGCTCGAGGTCAGTCTGTCAGGCGGTAACCTGCTCGGGTGACTTGTGTCCGAGAGAGGCTGACCCTCATCATTGACTTGCAGGGCTACGAGTACTCGGTGGACCAGCTCAACGTTCTACTACTCACGCTGTTTGAGCGGTACTCAAAGCTGCTCGAGCGCAAGTTCGCAAAGGCGTTCGACGACGTCAGTCTCCCGCCCTCTCATGCTCTCGCTATCTCCGTGTCTGACCCAGCCCACTCTCTCCGTCGAGTGCAGATTGTGACCCAGGACGACCATCAGCCGATGCAGATCGACAACGCCGAGGAGTTCGACAAGATCATCAGCGTCAGCTGGATGCACGAGGAGGTCATCGACGAGCTCGCTGCGTGAGTACTGCCTGTTGGTCTCGATCTTCTCGTCTTCACTTATCTGAGCGCCCCCTTCCCCTTACAGCCAAGGGTTCCCTCTCGCTCTCCCCTTTTCGCAAACGTACCCTTTGTGCTGCATCGACATTCGGTCGTTCGTCGATCAGTTCTACCAGTTCGTCGAGGGCGTGTCAGATCACCACAAGGACATCGACGAGCTTCTGCGGAAGGTCAGCACTGCTCGTTTCTCTTCCGATCCGCCTGGAGGCTGACAACGTTCCTTCCATCGACCCGCAGGCGC
Source organism: Mrakia hoshinonis (assembly GCA_036245725.1). NCBI lineage: Eukaryota > Fungi > Basidiomycota > Tremellomycetes > Cystofilobasidiales > Mrakiaceae > Mrakia > Mrakia hoshinonis. Next base: position 141,939 of record BTPH01000057.1, read on the forward strand.
TCGACAACATCCTGATCCACCACGTGTCCGAGAACATTGCCAAGATGCTCAAGTCGATGAACAACCTCTCGCAGATCGCGCAGGTCGTCATCAACATCGACCACTTCCGCACCGCATGCACGGAGCTCGAGATCGTGCTCATGAACCTTCGGTCAGTCCGTTTGATTCCATCGTCGGTTCAGCTGCACGCTGACCTTATCCGACCCGTCGCAGCGCATCTCAACGTGGTGGATCTGTCCGGCTCGAGTCTCTACCTTCGTTCACCTCGACGTTGTCGCTCGCGCAGGACCAGATCTCAAAGGTGATCGCGTCCAAGCTGGACGACTTCTTTGAGCTCGCCGAGGTCGACTGGGTGCCCGCCAACCGACGCGCACCAAACCAGCCGGCCGACTTCCTCGACGAGATGATTGGCTTCCTCAACAACTTTGTCGACGCAGTCCTCAGTCAGCTTAGCGAGAGCGTGCGAACAGAGACGTACAGGAGAGCCTGCCAACACATCGCTGGCACGATGATGGTCAGTCTGCTCGCTAGGAATGGTCCCGAAGCGAGGCCATGGACTGACCCCTTGGCTTCTACTGACAGGGCTGGCTCGTGGACCCGGATGTTCCCGCTCTGAACGAGAACGCTCTGGCCAACATTGCGACGGACGTCAACTTCATCGATAGCGAGATGAGGCGGCTCGGCAAGGGAGACCAGCTCGCAGACGTCTTCACGGAACTCAAGCTTGTGCGTCGCATCCAGTCCCGCTGCATCATGCTCCTCAGCTGACTTCTGACCTGCTCTTCTCAGACCACGAACCTCATCCTCTCCGCCCAAGTGCCTGCGTACATCAACCAGCCCTCCCTCCGCCGGTCGTACGCGCCCGTTCAACCACGCAACCTCGCCGCGGTGCTCAACAAGCTCGCTCGGTTCGGTCTCGGCAGATCGAGTTCAGGGAGGGAGTACGAGCGGGGACAGATCAGGAGGGCCGAGAGCGACGCGGTCAGGAGGATGGGGATCGCATAGCGGACGAGACGGAGGGGTAGGGTGAAGTAACGATCTTAACGACTGCACGTATAAACTTGATCTGTCCGGACCATGTCTGCCGTCCTTGAGAGGCTGAAGACTTCGCAGAGGTTTGGCGAGATCGACGTTCGGATTCTAGAAGCTCGATCACCGGCGCCCTGGAATCTCGCGATCTGGACTGGGTCCCACTGGCATCGCAGACGTCTCTCTGGCGCCTGGCGAAGCGGGTCACAGTAGTCCACCCCGGCCATGGCCCATCAGTCACCGAAGATGGTCATCTCAGCCCGGGACAGGACACCCAGCGTCTGCTTGGACAACTCCGCCGTCGGCAGCCTGGTTTGAAACCGGCGCGCCGACCGGGGCCAGCAGCCCCTGCCCGGCCCTGCGAGATCAACAACCCTTTCTCGCGTGGGCCGAGAGCTCCGAGTAACGGCCATCCCATCCTTCTCGTCTTCTCGTACCTCGCTCGCTCGGTGCCTCTTTTCTCCTTGCGACTCCAGCCTTCCAAGGCGACCGCTCTCCGATGGCTCCCTCCCTCAGCCCCGCGCTGTCCTCCCTGCTCGCCCTCGCGGCTTGTTCGGCTCTCCCCACCGCTCTCGCAGCTCGATCCGACTACCCAGAGTTCAACAGAACTCAAGCACTCGTACGTACATATTGCGCTCAGGCTCCGCTGCAGCCTTCTGCAGGAGCTCGCTGAGGCAGGTCGCTGCGAGCTCCATCCGGCGCGAGCTCACCCTCGTCAGAGCTCGCACCTCCCGCCAGAGTCCTTGACTGACTTCTTGCTCTTCTTCACGCCTCATCATGTCGACAGGCCCACCCTGAGCTCGACGCCTACAACCCTCTCAAGTACATCCCGTCGATCCCGCTCGCTGCTGTCGCGACGGCGCTGTATGCGCTCACCTCGGCCGCGCTCGCCTGGCTGTGCTTTAAGACGTACAAGGGTCAGAAGTGGATGTTGACAGTGCGTCTCGCATTCTACCTGAAGCCTCGAGGGAGCCAGGATCGTTAGGGAAAGGCAGGATAGCAGGGCGGAGCAGCCGTCCCGGACCGGAGGGACGCGGAGTGAGAGGGGAATGTTGAGCTCGGCGAGGCCTGGGCGGTCGGTCGGTTCCTTTCGTGCGGAGCTGACCTCTTTCTCGCTGCTCATGGTACACAGTTGATCATTTCGACGCTATGCTACGCGTTTGGAATGGCTGTGAGGATCTGGTTCAGGCAAAACACGGTCCGTCCCATCCTTTCTGTGTCTCGTACGCTGGAGGGCGCGACGGTCGCCCCCCCTGTGTCTCTCCGAGATCGTGCCGGTGTGGCTGACCATGCTTCTTCGACTCTCTCTCTCTGAAGCACGCGTCGGGAGTCTACATCATCCTGTGCGTACCTCCGAACCGAAGCTCGCGTCCCCCTGGCGACATGCTGACGGCTTTGCCCCTGCCTGTTCTCTGCTAGCTACCTCTTCACCACCCTCGCCCCGTGTGGTATGCTCGCGACCGACTACATCCTCCTCGGTCGACTCGTCCGACACCTCGGCATGGACAAGCATCTGCTTGTCAACGCAAGAAAGACGACCATCATCTTTGTCGGGTCGGACGTCGCAACGTTCTTGATCCAGGCCGCCGGAGGAGGAACCTCGACTGCTAAGGGCAACCCGGCGTTGATCCAGACGGGTACCAAGATCTTCTTGGCGGGTATCATCTTGCAGAGTGAGTCCGAGGGGGAAGAAGAAAGGTCGTCCCTCGTGGCGGGAGGGCCCTTGCTCGTTGCTGTCTCTCACCATCCGATCTCAGGACTGACTCGATCTGACTTGACTTATCTCTCTCTCTCTCATCACAGTGATCTCGTTCTTCTTCTTCACGTGAGTCTTGCTTTCGCGTCTCTTCGAAACGTCCGTCCATACCGACTGACCGTCTCTCGCCCGCCTTGTTACAGTGTCCTCACTCTCCACTTCGCCTACAGTCCGTCCCTTTCCTTGCTATACTCGAGTATCTCTGTACCGGTCACTGACTTTGACCATCTCCCTTTTACCTACCTCCACTCACAGAGATCCGCAAGCACGAACCCGCCCTCTGGCACGGCACCCCCTCCGCCACCGGCTCTCACAACACTCTCAACCCCACACATTGGAAGCATCTGCTTTTTGCTCTGCTCTGGACATGCATCGGCTTCCTTGTGAGTTTTGCGGCGTCTTCATCGCGTCTGGAGCAAGCTGACGGCGGGCCGACACCCCCCCGCTGACTCCCGCGCTCCCCCTCCTCTTCCCCACCCTCCCTCCCCTAGATCCGATCCTTCTTCCGCTCCGTTGAGCTCTCACAGGGGTACGGGGGTCACCTATCGATCCACGAAAAATACATCTACGGACTCGACACGCTTCCGCTGTTCGTGGCGTGCATCACGTACATCCCGTTCTACCCGGGCAAGTACCTCCGTCCCGGAGTCGCGGGTGCGCACGAGCACGCGTACGACGGGAACGGGGTGTTGAAGACGCATGCTGTTGCTGATGAGGATCTGCCGGTTGTGGAGGAGAAGCCGAGGAAGAGGAGAGGGTGGTTTGGGAAGAGGAGGGGCGGGGAGTAGAGCGGGGACGACGATCTGATGCGCCTCAAGTCTGACACTCCTTCGTGGACTGGGATGTTGCAGTGAGAGATCCGGTGCAGCGAGAGACTGCTGCAGCCAATGTTGATTGAGGGGCAGTCTGGGCCAGCTTGGTTTGACGGAGGTGAACGGAGGAGATGAGCTCCGCGCCGGTTTCCCCCTCACGTCCACCATCTCCTCCACCTTCCTCCGCCATGTCCTCCTCTGACAGCGAATCCGAGCCGGATCTCTCCTCTCCCTACCGACCGTTCCTCCTCCAGCTCCGACTCACCAAGGAGGGCTTCTCTGACGAGGCCCAGAGACGAGCGTACGGCCTGCTGGACCCGGACGCGCTCTGTCTCGACGACGACGAGGAGGAGCTCGTCGACGGGTTCGAGGCCGAGAAGGACAAGTGGATGGATGACAGCTTCGCGCGGGTCGTGATCGAAGAGAGGAAGGCCAAGCTGCTGGAGGAGGCGAGGGAGGAGGAAGGCGAGAAGAAGAGAACGAGACTGCAGGTGAGTACGAGCTGAAGCCTGACGGATCGGCAGAAGACGTGCGTACTCATCCCATCGTTCTGTGCTTCCACCGAACAGAGCATGGCTTCATCGTCGCAGGTGAGTCCGGATCTTGATACTCTTTCTGTGCAGTCATCCTCACTGAGAATGCATCGTCGCTTCCGGTGCGGTGGTGGCGAGCTCAGACGTCCGCCAAGCGAAAGGTGGTTGACTCGGACGACGAGATGGACGAGGACGAGGATCTCGGCGACGGACAGTCGACGACGGGCCAGTCTTCTCGAATGAGAAGAGCCGGACCTGGACAAAGCAAGATTGCTCTCGTCCCAAAAGGTACGCTCTCATTCTGCCTCACGACGACTACAGTGTGCCCGATCACTCACGCTTCTCTGCTTTGGGCTTAGATCACCGCTACGGCCGACCCGAAAAGTGGAAGATCGCGTACCCGCCAGACTCGATCGATAAGACGGCAAGGTTGAAGATTAATCAGAGGGTGAGTGACCATACGCGCCGACTCAAGTCACATCCAGCTGCTGACGACTATCCCTTATACTCTTCCAGGAGAGTGCTGCAAGGAAGAAAATCAAGTAAGTCTTCATGGCTTGTCAAGTTTCGCGTTGCTCGTTATTTGTCTGACGCGCATACATCCGTTGCACCACACCTCTGTCAGGACCAAGGACTGGCTCCACGTCTACGATCTCATCCCAGACGACGTCCGCCAGCAACTCCCGCTCGAAGGACCAGGATCGCAGGCCGCCATCGACCTCGTTCTCGATCGAAGCACCAACACCGTCAAGCGACCAACCTCGAACCCTCCCTCCGCCGAGTACTCTGCCGCCTATCACTTCGTCAAGAACCTCCTCACGTTCAGGTCGTACCATCTGAACCGAAGCGACTACGAGACACCCCTCGGGATCAGCTACAGGACCCGATGGGGCGGAGGAGACATGCTGCTGCTTGCCGCCAACGTCAGGTCGCAGCTGATGAGCAAGCAGAAAGGGTGGAAGGTCGCCAAAGAAGAGTTGGCCGTTCTGGTACGCACGTCTTTATCACTCGCGCGATCTGACCTCGTTGACTTTGCTGACCTTCCGTGCTTCTGTTTCCGTCTCGCCAGGGTTCCATGACTCCTAGCGGCGCGTACATCTCGCGAGACGATGGAGGGCTGATGACTCCGCTGCACTACAGCTCCGGAGGTCGAACGCCGATGTACATGTCGGGCGGGCGAACTCCGTACGGCGCGGGCGGGAGTGCGATGTCGCTCGGCACTCTGGACGAGGAGGCCGAAGATCAGCCACACTCTGACCCCAGCGGCGGATGGGCCGCTTCTGCGGGAGGTGGTTTCTTCTAGCTTTACTGCCTTGCTACCGCTTCGGCCTTTTGCCTCCTGCTTCGATGCCTCGGTTTCTTCGCCTGTGTCCCGTCTCGCCCCGTGTCCATACGCTTCCTGATGTCTGCCTCCAGCTACTTTCGTTTCCCTGAATGTCTTTCCCCGCTTACGATACGCATGACCTCGCTTCTTCCGGTCTATCTCGCTCCGATCGTCGAAAGGAAGCGCCATACATCCATCGTAACCGTCTCCGCACTCAGCCCCGATCCTTTCTCCCCTTCTTCTGCTTCTGCCCCGGCCCCTTCAACGCCGCCGCCGCCTCAGCCGCCGCCATGTCACGCACGCAGTCGTCGCAGAACCAGTTCTCGGGCAGAGGCTCCTCGACGCCAACGCACTTGACGTGGAACTGGAGCGAACGGGAAGCGAAAAGCAACAAGGCGTGGACGTCAGCGACGAGCGAACCGAAGCAGAAGCAGGAAGATGGACGCACCCATTCGATCTTGCAACCTTCGTAGTCGCATCCGACCATCTATCGGAGCGAGAAGGAAAGCAAGAGAAAAAAAGCGTCAGCACGTCCGCGTCGACAACAAAGCAGACCGCAACAGAGAACCACGACCGAACTGACCGTCCCGAAACTCTTCTGCCTACAGACACAATACGGCGTCAGATCGTCCCCACCATCCTCCTCCCCTTCTCCCATCTCGCCATCCTCGGGTCCCATCACTTGGACCATCTCCTCCGGCGTCCGCTGCCTCTTCTGCGCGCGTCCAGAGGCGGCCTTCTGGTTCTGGCCGGTCGGGAGGTACTGCTGTTGGAGTTGGTGTTGTTGGGCGACTTGAGGGGGGAGGTATTGGTGCGGGTGGGGTTGGGGGTAGAAGGGGAGGGAGGAGGTGAGTGGGGTGGAGAGGGAGAGGGAGGAGGACGGGAGGGAGGAGGAGGAGGGAGGGTGAAGGGGGTTGAGACGACGCTCTGTGGGTACGGACAGAAACGAGGTGATGATAGAACATCAGTACGCTGTCAAACATGACTAAAGATGCAAAGGCGAGGAAAGGAGAAGATAGCAACGAGCCAGACTCACTCTTTGTCGACCCTGCCTCGCTCCCGAACGCGTCCATGACCCTCGCCGCATGCGACGACCCCGGACCCGTCCTTGGTGTACTCGGCATCCCGACTCCTCCGACCCCAGGTATGATCGGCAGCGGCGGGACCGGCACACCTCCGAGATCCGCCACCTTACCCAGCACCTCGAGCTCCAACTTCTTGACATGCTTCGCCATTAGGCCCGTGAGCCGCTCAGCGTACACGATCTTTTCTGCCTGCATCTGAGCGAGTTTTTCAAACTCGACGGCGATCTTTGGGAGGGTGGCTGCTTCCTTTGGGTAGGGTGTCCAGAGAGGGAGCGAGGTTCGGACGTGCTTGAGGATCGAGGAGGTTCGGTTGTGGAGGCGAAGGGTCAGCTCTGCAAGGAGCGAAAAGGGTTGGGATGGTATAAGAGATGGATCAAGCGTCAGTTGGAGGCGTCATGTACAGAAACGAGCATGTCGGACGAGGACGGGCGCGGCAGGGAGGAGCGTCGGTCAGGTCCACCACCCGAGCTCACTCCTCCTCCGCGGTCCTCCTGGCCGGATCCAGTCAGATAACCTGTGCACGAACCTTGACACCTGTCCTCCTTGGTCCTGATCTCCCCGAGCAGATGAGCAACCTCGGCTGGGAGGTTGTCCAGTCCTGTACGGCCGCCGGAGACGCGCGCGGAGGAAAGGAAGGGAACGAGCTCGGTCAGCACACCCGTCCACCACACGACACAGACATCCCCTTTGATCTGACGAACCTGAGATGTACTCCTGAGCGACGGCAGCTGCTTCCTCGGCCATGGTGAAGGGTGGATGGGTAGGTCTGGGGCCTCTGGAGTGGTCGTTGAGGGCCAGCTCACAGAACGGACCGCGCGCAGCTCAACAGGCGCGGCCTGGGGACAGGACCCGACGCTGGAGAGTGTGCCAGCCGAGGCACTGAGGATTAATGGGAGAAAGCATTGCATCGTATAAGTCTCAAGATAAAATTCGACGGGCGTAAGTGAAGAGCCGAAAATCTAGGAGGTCGTAAAAAGGAGGAGCGTGCGATCCAGCGCCGCACATGTCGGTCGCCAGGGTCGGGTTGACCACCCTACAGGCTGAACAATCTGCACACAGACAAGTCCGAGAAAGCATTAGTTCAGTAAAGAACTCGGCGTGGCGATGACATGCTGTCCAAAGACTCACTCAATGAATCTCTCAACTCCTCCAACTCGTCGCGCGTCCGCGTCCGCCACTTCATCGACCATCTTCTCGACCCCGTCCATGAGACCCTCCGGACCGCATCCAAGAACTGCGACACCACCTCCAGTGCGGGTACGCTGGACGAGCCCGTGGAGAAGAGACGGGAGGTCCGGCCGACTACCGTACGTGACGATGGGCGTGAGATCCGAGGCGTCCGTACACGGGTTGGCGTTGTCGTGAAGCGTGGCGGCCGAGTCCGACCTCAGGATAGGTTTGGGTGAAGTGCACGCGAGTCGGATCGAGAGGTTGAGCGTCGAAAGTCGCTGGGCAGCGATGGTGAGGAGCCCTTGGAACGATGGAAGCAGATGGGCGAGCAGTTCTGCCTCGCGCACGATCCACACCAGCTCGACTTCGCGCGTCCGACCGTCCCCTGCGAGACAGTCCGAGATGAGGCCCTCGAGGTGTGCGAGCCCGAACGAGACACCCGATCCGCCGATGATGATCATGACGGATGAGAAGGTTGACGGGATGAAAGACGCTTCGCCGTAGGGGCCAGAGACTGAAACGACAACTATGAGATGGGGATAAATTGAAGAATCAGCCATGTACTGGACAGAGAACGAGGGAGTGGAAGAGACTGACCATTCCTTCCACTTAGTCGTCCCGTCTCTTCGCCCCAGTAGCCCTCGTCTCCTCCTGCGGCAATCTCGTACACCTTTCGCGTCCAGCCACCGGCCACTTTGACGACCGCGCGGACGCCCTCGTCGCCGCCGGGAGAGCCTGCGACCGTGAAAGGGTGAGACTGGAAGAGGCACAATCAAGTCAATCACTCGCCCGAGAACAGACGCAGAGCGCGAGATCACATGGACCCACCTCGAGCCCGATCCAGCCCATGCCTCCCGAGTGGATGCGGATCCGCATGTGCTGGCCTGGATGCCAGCCTGACCGCACGGTGGAGATGTTGATGATGGTGCTATGTGATCCAGGGATCGGCTGCAGGTGGGCGACGTCTGGAATGGAACAAGATAGGTCAGCTTGAACGGACGACTCGGCAAAAGGGACATCAACGAGATCGCGACGCACGATAGCCGGCGGTGAGAAAGCGGTAGAGGTAGTTGGCGGCGATATACGCGACGGAAAGCAGCAGGAAAGGTAGCACGCGCTCTGCGAGAGGAGGAAAAAGGTCTCATCAGATGGGATTGGGCGAGCAACGCACGAGGTAAGCGGGGGACTCACTGCTGTGCCAGTTGAGACCGGCGAGAAAGAGAACGAGACCGCCGTGATGGCCGGCCTTGAATATGTGATAGTGTGTCCGACGAACAGGTCCGATTGAGACGACCGTCATGATGCACATGCCTGCCGCCAGGATGATGGAAAAGGAAGATCGTCAGCTCGGTCTCGCGTTCGTTGCTGGCATCGGGAGCGACTGACCGCCGTACGCGATCCAGGCCTCCTGGTTGACGCGGAGGCTCATCTCGTGCTTGAAGGTGCCAGCCCGATGGAAGATGATCACTGCCAAGGGAGTCAGAGTCAGCGTCATGAATCCTGCGGAGTGGTCGATGCGAGAGACGACTCACTGTACGCGACGACATGTACGGTTGTGACGAGGAAGACCAGTCTTCCTAGCCATCTGTGAAGCCAGTTCACAGACGCATAGCTCTTTTGGAGGAGTGTGCCGAGTCCACCGACCTTGACGCCCACTGCGACCCGCAAGGCAGAAAGGTGGGGTCAGGCCAGGAGGACAGGGATGGCTCAAGGTTGGCACTCACGCGCAATGACGAACGGCAACATGGCCAGTGGAACGTATCCTGTCCGTGCAGCGTCACCTAGGAACGAGCTCTTGATCGTGCATGCCAGTACAGTCGCCAGGACGAACGGGGAGATGACGGCCGCCTGGGCGAGGGAGAGGGGGAGTCGCCTGAGGATGGGGAAGCGCCGAGCGACCGAGTTGAGGAAGACCGTTGAGAAGAGAGGAGGGTTCGGTACCCGGACGAGAGGCGTCCCTTGCGGATACAGAAGCGGCCGACTGTGGCTGTCTGGGCGCAACATAATTCTGCCCGCCGTGTCGAACCCGCCCTTCTTTTCCGACTCCCAGGACGGCGTCCTCGATCTTGATCTACCCTTTCGACGACGACTCGAAGCCGGGGACGAGGTCGAGAACGCCCAGCCGATCCTCCAACCTTGGCGAGAGAGGCGGACGAGTGTCCAGGGCAGGTTCCGGAGTGCATAGAGGACAAACAGCCCGCCGAACGAGATCAGGATGGCGAGCATTGCGTTCAAGGTTCCTTGGTTGACGGACGTGGACGCGTGGGTGGACGCGAGGGCCGAGGCGAGCTCGCGAGGGAGGAGGACCGATGGAGCGTGGGCAGAGGGCAGTGAGGGGACGAACGGCGGAGCTGACGCGAGGAGCTCGGTTGGCAGACGCGGCAGAACTTCCTCAGAGACCAGGTCCGATTCTTGCCTTCGAGGAGACGAGGCACGATGCGACCTGCGCGCGTGCGTCTGAGGAGGTGCTGGAGAGTGACGGCTCATGGCGAGGAGAGAGCAGGCGGATGAAAGGGACGAGTGAGTATGTTGGTTGAGGATCACGAGCGTCTGGCGTCGAGGGCGGACTCCCGCTTGCAGGAGTGAGTGGTCGGTCTGCGAGCTTGAGGACCTGCCTGGGTGCTACGAGCGGGTATAAGGACAGCGCAAGGGTGTGCTGACGTGGTTGGAGGGGAAGCGAGAGGGTGGCCGGCGGGAAGAGGTCCGCCAGAAAGTGAGCTCGCACTCAGGAGAGTTCAAACAACAAGCTCCACAGACACCGACAGTTTGCTTCCGACGTACACCAGAAGATGACGCTACTGCTGGTCAAGGTGAGATCAGAGCAGCGGTGAGCATCTCACTCGAGTGCGCAACCGGGCAGATGTCGTTTGGGATTCGCAGGTGGTGATGGGCTGCTTCGCGATCGAACACGTGCCTGTCGATCCAGCTTGATGCTTCCGAGCATTCGATGGCCAAACGAGCCCGACCCAAACCACCATCCTCTACCAAGCTGCATCGTCCCCCTTGCCTCTTGCGAGACTCAGCCTCTGGGTCTCGGTCAGCTGACGCACGCTCCTGAGTCGCTCCTCGTCTCGAGTGCTGCTCGACATGATCCGACCCCTATCCTGGCTTGTCCGAGCTCACACCCTCGTTCCTTTCCCTTCCCTCTGATCGTCCACTCAAGATGAAGCAGGCCTTCCGCATCCCACTCGTACTCTTCCTGTTCCTCGTCGTACTCGTCACCTGCTACCACACCTCGTTCCCACACCTGTCCACCGCCTCCCTCGACACCGGACACGCGTCGAGCTCACCGTCCTCGTCCGCTCTTCCGAAGCTACACTTTCTCCTCCCTGCCACACACGCGACACCAGAGTTCTGCAAGACCCTCTTGACGACGCTCGTCCATGGCTATGAGCCCACGGTGATCAACTGGGGGAGGAAGGAGAAGGGTGGCCAGGCGAGGCAGATCAAGGTGAGCTTCGCTCTTTGCTCTGGTGAGCTCGCTCCAAGCCGCGGATTTCACGCACGGCCCTCTCTTTCCCTCTGCTCCTTCTCCTATGATAGATCCGCGGCGTGCACGACTACATCACAAACAACATCACCAACGCCGCAACCTCGGAGGACCTCGTCTTCATGATTGGTGCGTCTGCGGACTTGTGATGTCTCCCCCAGCGCGGGCTTGCGTCCCAAATACTGACCTCCGCCTCGACAGACGCCTTCGACGTCTGGCTTCAACAACCACCTTCCGTGCTCGTCTCTAAATTCGTACGTTATACCTTGAGCTTTGCGAACACTGAGATCTCTGACCTCGCCTCGGCCATCTTCCATGCAGCTCTCCCTCGGCCCACCCAAGATCCTCATCGGAGCCGACAAACGCTGCTGGCCGCCCTCTCCCAACCCTCGAGAGTGCCACGACATCCCCCACTCCACTCTGCCCTCGCACATCTTCGGGCTCGACACCGACACCGGCGCTGAGCTACCTCATGTACGGCCCCCGCGCCCTCATCTCTGCCTCTGCTCCCTCTTGCTCTCTCGCTGACCCTCTCCTTTCACTCTCGAATGCAGGACCACACCTACTACCTCAACCGCCCTCGCTACCCAAACTCCGGAACCATCCTCTCACCCGCTCGGCTCCTGCTACCGTTGTACAACTCCCTCCTCCGCCAGTCCGAAACGAGGGACAAGAACCTCGGCGACCAGCAGATGTTCCTCACCACGTACTACTCCGACTTCAACAACCTCGATCCTTTGTCCGAAACTCGTCTCTCACCAGGCGTCTCGTCCCTCCAACCCGACTTCGAATCCGAGCTGTTCCAAACCGCCACCTACTCTGAACACGACCTCGTCTTCAAGCGCTCGCTCACGTACCTCCCCCATCCAAACTCGGCCGCTTCGGCTTTGGCGCCAGAGAGACTCGTCTCGAACAAAATCAGCGGGACGACACCAGCTGTCTTGCACTTCAACGGCGGGGAGAAGAAACTCTTGAAGACGTGGTGGGGCGAGATGTGGTGGGTCACTGGTGGACAGGGGTCGAAGGGAGAAAGGGAGGAGGTGAGGAGATGGGTGAAGGAGGTGGTGAGGAAGGGTGGGGTGACGGTTGCGAAGACGGGAGGATGGGTCGGGTGGGAGGAGATGGGGTGTGAGGGGAGGGAGGAGGAGGGCGAGGTTTGGGGGGTGATGAAGGATTGAGGGTTGAGAGCAGACGTGATGGAGATGGGATCTTCTCGATCGTGACAGCGGCCGCGGAACAAGAAAGACGTACAAAGCGTTCATACATGTGCAAGAAGGGGTGAGGATGTGACGATGGCGCCTAAAAGAGTAAGCTGGCGGCGTGGTCGACGTTCCCGTTGGTCATGTCGAGGTACGAAACCGCCTGCTCTTTGGTCACACCCAGATCCACGAGCGTCTGGATTGACTGTTGCGGCCATTTCGAGGATCCCTGCTGCTGCTGCGTTGGCGGTGCGGGCGCGGACGGGGCAGGTGTAGAAGCGGGAGGCGCAGAGGAAGAGGAGCCGGCGGAGGGAGTTGACCTAGCAGACCCAGGATCGTAGCATCAGCGTCGATCCCCATGTGTAGACTGAACAAAAGAGGATCCGTGGCTTACAGCGTGTTTCCTCCACCCGGAAAGCTCGCGACGACGCCCTTTGCAGCCGCGTTCTTTGCCTCCTCAGCTGAGACGCCTCCAGGCAGGTCCGGGTTGGCAGGCGCGAGCTTGACCTTCTTGGATCCAGGCGCGTCCGCAGATTCGTCGTCGACCCACGTCTCCCGCTTGGCCTTTGCCGGCAGCTCGTGCTCCGACAGGAAGGGCACCCTGGTCGATAGAATCGAGTGGTCAGTACTGGACGGAGGAAGGGACACATGAAACCGGATGCGGTACTGACTCTCGTCCCTGGATCCGTAGGACGCCTCCGCCCTTGGACAGGTCGATGCAGGCCTGATGGCGCTTGAGCATGTCCAGTCCAAACAGGAGATCGACGTCCTTGCCTTCCATCACGGTGAGCGAGACTGAGGAGTTGGGCGGGGGTCGCACGATCAGCTAAGAGTCGACCTGTCACGGAGATCCGAGCGTAGAAACAGACGAACCTGGCAGATGGACGTCCCCGAGCTTGATCTGCGCCGTGTGGATCCGACCGAGGATCTTGGCCGTTCCTACTCCACGAGCCTCGCCTTGGAACCGAGTGTCAAGAAGTCGCATGCTGGATATGACAAGCCGCGAAAACGATCAGCACCGCGCAACGACATTGTGCGACCTCGGGGCAAGCGAGGACTCACAGATTGCACTGCTCGGCACAGTCTGGTGAGATGATGGTCGACTGAGCACCAGAGTCGACAAACGCCTTGACTGTGTGGCCGTTCACTTCCGTGTCGACTGTTCGTTCAGTGAGGGCGTCAAAGGTCAGACAAGTCTTCAGAGGCGACGAGAGATACGGAGAACGCAGACTGACTGTAGAGCATCGTGACCTGTGCGAAGGACTCTGGCGAGTGCTCCATCGCGCTCTCAAACGACTCCATCACGCTCTGCTGACGGAGAATCTCGGCAATCTTGGTCTGGCTCTCGACGTCGTACGGGTCCGCCTCAAGTCGGTCCATCAACTCGTACTGCTCCGCTTGCTGCACGTGGTTGAGACATCGGTCATGCAGGTCAGCTATCGTCGGATTGAACGGATCGAGGCAACGGGGACTGACCTGTCTGAGCTGGTCCATCTGAGCGCGCGAGAACTGAGACTGGGCCGATCCGGAAGCCTGAGGCTGTTGTCGTTGCGGTGGAGGCCTGGGAGAAGACACCCAAGCGCGGGGAAGGTGTCAGTGCGATGCTTGTGGTGGCGAGGACAGCACGGCAGCCGCCTGGCGTCCGAGCTCAACATGTCGGCCCTCCCCTCCACCTCGCCACGTCGTCCGTTCCCAGACACCCACCGCCCTACTATATCAACAGTACTTTGCGCTGGATTACGACGTGAGAAGCTCACTGATTCTGACCCATCTTCCTCGAGAACGAGACGACGACCTCCTCTGGCCAACTGAGCTGCTCGAGCGTCTTCGAGTCCTCGACAACCTCCTTGCCGTCAACGACCCAGATCTGCTCACTCGGGGGGACTTGAGCCTGGAGTTGACGACACAGGACGAGAGAGAGTGGGTCAGCTCATCTCGCTATGGTCGTGCGAGATCGATAGGGCATCCAGAGAGCAAGACGACGGGTGAGCTCACATCTCCCTCGAGCAGCGTCTTGATGTCCGCGATCGTCATGTCCGCAGGGAGCTCGAGGAAGAACGACTCGCCAGTCGCGGTGAAGAAGGTGAGCTTGGTCATCTTGGAGGTTGAGTCGGATTTGGTTGTGGTTGTGGGTGGGGTGGTGAGCGTGAAGCAGGAGAGAGACGAGTCTGGTTTCAAGGGGCTCGTGGAGGTGACGCGAGCGAACCAAGGCCAAAGACGGTCTCGTCCGCTCGCAGATCTGCCTCCTTCGAGTGCAAAAGAATCCCTAGTCTTCTGTGCAGAGATCCACTTGGAGGGTTGAAGTAACACGGTGGTCACCTGGAGTTTGTGCATGCGACTCACGATGGGTTTGGGACCCGTTCCGCCCTTTCGGTGAGTTGCCGTCTACTGTGTTCGGTGTTCGTCTTCCGTCGACACACAAACAGACACAAGCACATAAGGATACAGTCTCTTCCTGGGCCCGAACAGTCTTGTCTAGCTCTGCCCTTCGTCCTGCTGACCCCCAACCGAGTTCGCCAGTCCAGCCGGCACTCCTCCCGCACCCCCGTCCTGCCCACCACTAGCTGGATGTCTAGACAGAACCTCCTGGATGAAACCGTCGAGCACGATCACCGATCGATGTCCCAGAGGGAGCCTGTCGCCCATGCGAGTCATCGCAGATCTGAAAAGAGAGAAAAGAAGGGAGATGTCAGCAGACGGACACGCGCGAGAAGAGATGAGAGAAAAGCGACACACCTGAAGACGCCGACTTCCGAGAGTAGTGTCTGAGCGCGAGAAAGATCGCCAAAGTCGATGGCGACCTCGAGGAACTTGAGCAGACAGCGGGCAGAGGCGGTCCAGGCTTGCGTCTACGTCGACAACCGTTCCGAGACGCCTGGTCAGTCTTTGGTCGCGAAGGCTCAGAATGGCAAATTGAGAAAGGACTGACGAGGAAGGGTAGCAGAAGAGAGCAGTCGAACGAGGAGCGAAGGAGGTAGTGGACCTGGGCGAGGAGCGCGTTGATCGCCACGCGGAGAGGGCCGCTCGAGAGATCCGTCAAGTTGGAGGCTGGAGGGGAAGCAAACCAACGGAAGTCAGTCACGAATCCGATGACCACCGTACTTCTAGCGAAACGAAAAGGACAGAGACTCACCGACAAAGTATGGATCGTGCAGCGCGACGCGACAACTACGATACAGCAGGTCAGTGAAAGTCAGTGCGGGGACCAGAGAGTCCGAGTTGCAGCTGAGTGAGACGTACATATGAGGCAACGCATGCGCGACCAGCAGATCTCGATCCACTGCCATCTCTCCTGTTCCCGAGGCGCTGCTTGACGACGGGTCGTTGACGACCGGAGGCAGCGTCGCGCCGAACGCGGTGACGAGCGTGTCGAGCTCGTTGTGCTCGTACAGGCCTCGCGGATCCTGTCCCTCCCCGACGACGCGCACAAAGTCGACCACCCGCCGGAGGAGGAGGGTTCCCTTGATCTGAAGGCAGAGGGACGAGTTGGCGTGCTCGGGTGGATGTTGAGTGAGGAGGACCATGTCGGGGAAGTCGGCAAACTGGGAAGGTTGAGGTGGTGGACGCTGTAAAAGTTATAAGAGACACAGATCATCAGCGGGAGTGGTATCTTCGTCGGGTCCTGCACAAGCGCTCAGACTCACGTTCGAGCTGAAGGTGGCCAACGACGTCGGAAGAGCGAGTCTCTGCGACGTTCAACGAGGGGGGGATCAGCACCCGGTCACACAAGTCATCTGTTTTCGCACTCACCAACGTTGAACGATCCATGGCACCTTGCATGCCAGACGCGACCGTTGCGTACGTGTCGAAGGCATAGACGAGCCAGACCACTGCGTCGAAGGGAGGGAACAGATCGAGCCCGTCAGCCTGAGGAATGACGCGCAGAAGCAATCTCGGTCTGCCTCGGTGGGACTCACGGTTCTGTCGCTCGACGCGCTCGATCTCGTCCTTTGCTGATGAGCGTGATCGGGACAGCGTGTGAGGTCGCTGTCAGACTCGGTGAAACAAGAGAGCGAAAGACGGATCACTGACGTGGTCCGCATAGCTGATCCTTGAGCGCCTTCCGCCAGGGCACACCATCCGGGGGCGGTTTCGGAGCAGGATGGTGAGCCCGGTCATGAATCTTGAGCGGAAGAAGTTGCCTGCGAGGTGAGAAATTTCAGAGTCAGGGTCAGGTCCAACAAGGTCTAGGTTGAAGACGATGGGAGCGACGCACCTGACTGCTAATCCCACCGTCGGCCAAGCCGACAGCCAGTCTGCCAGGCCATGGTAATAGTTGACCAGCACGACCGACGCCTGGACGGCCTCCATGAAGCCGTCGGGTTGCCTCCTCGCCTGCTCAATGTACAGCTGCGCCCACCGGTTGTGAACCTGCGCAAAGTCACCGTCGATCCCGGGCGTCGTGTGGGCAGGCTTCTGTCCGATCCCGTCCCAGCTTGGTCGACCGTCGTGCTGAGGGAGCTCGTTTCTGGCTGGGACGGAAGCTGGTGGAGGCGGGTAAGGGCAACCCAGTTCGGGTGGAATCAGGTCGTACCCGCCGACGAACCGCGCTGTAGCTGCGCAGATCGCGTGTAGGAGAGCCTGGGTGCAACAGAGAAGGAGCAAGGTAAACAACGCTCGTCGACTGTACTGTCACGAAGCGAGGCGAAGGACGAACCGGATGTGGGAAGTCTGGGTTGGTCGGCGGAAGGTGGAGGCGCGAGAGGAAGCGAGCCTTGCTGAAGAGTTGGTTCGAGATGGGCGAGCACGCAAAGAACGAGGTGACGAGGTGTTCGAGTCGATCTGGAGGTGGCAGATGCGGTGGCCAACTGTCGGGGACAGGGCTGGTTGCGGGTCAGCTTCGAGCGGCTGATCCGAGCATCTACAGCGAAGGTCGGGACTCACCTAGGCCAGAGCATCTGCATCAGATACTCGTCCTTTCCGTCGGCGCCAATCGTGGTCGAAGCCGAGGGCAGTGCATTCGCTGCGATCCTGCCGGCCGAACCGTCAAAGAGGTTCTGGTCGTCCAGGAAGCCTCCCGGTGGAGCGTCGGGCAGCCCTTCGTCGAGCGCGAGAGCCTCCATCCCAGCCTGATGACCGTCCATGTGCGCGTACGACAGAGACGGACGTGCGTCCGACCCTGCTCTAGAAGCGTACGGAGATTGTTTCGTCTGATGTGCAGGCAACCAGGCAGGTGTCGATTGCTGGGACGGGAGCCACTGCGACGGCGAGGCGTTCTGCTGATGCTGTGCAGGGTGAGAGGGGATCGGCGAGGTCGCTGAGGAGGGTGCAGGCGGAGGGAGGTCGAAGTTTGATTGAGGGTAGGCGGGCAGAGGGAGCGAGTGTGGAGAGGGGTGCGCCCGTCCGGCTGGCGCGTCAAACCGAAACGAGGGCGTCTGTTGAGGATGGGGCAGCACCGACGGATGGAACGGCGTCGAGGTCGATGCGAACGGGGATGCGACCGAGGAGGAGGACGACGCTGAGCTGTAGTTGTATCCGTCGTGGGGAGGGTCGAGCGAAGGCGGCGGAGGTCGCTGGGAGCCCGCGTCCTCTTGTGCATACGACGGCCCGCTTGCTGACCCTCCCGTCTGATACGACCCACTCGCGAGTCCGGACGGATGGCGACGCGGTGGCTCGGGTGCACTGTCTGAGACTACCTCGTACTCGCAGACCGGGTAGACGGGCACCCGTCGTCCTGGCTTGTAGTGAACTGCGATCGAAGGCAGGCAGGCAATGGCGAGCTCACGCCGGTCAGCTCAGCTTTGGAAGCGTCAGAGAGGGATGCTAGGCAGAGCAGCTTACGCATCGCGTGGTTGTACGACCGCAGACAGGTCGCACACGGTTGTTTGGCGTCACATCCTGAGAGGCATCAACAAGACGGAGCACGCGACGACGAGGGAAGCACGAGGACAAGGGCAAGGGCGGAGGGAGAGTCAGCTTGATTGGACTTGGTCGCTATCTGCCGCCAGCTTGGCCGTCTTCCTAGCCAGCCAGAACCAGACAGACAGAGACTCACGCAGGCGACGTTTCCGACACTGGTTCGTGCGGGCGAGGCAGCGTGCGTGCGGAGTAAGGCCGAGATGAGCGTCAGCTCGCCAGAACTTGTGGGTCGCCAGCAAGAGGAACCAATCGTCCGCGTCGGAAGCGGGACAGCGGAGAGAGAGGAAAGTCGGAACTCACGCTCGAGCACGCTAAATTGCGTCCCAATGAGCGAGGTTTCTTCTCCCTCTTGTCGTCGTGCATGGCAGGCATCTGGCCGGCTAAGACTGTCGGGGCCGTCGCGGGAGGAGGGGATGAGCGTTGGCCTCTCGCCCGAGGCTGGCAGCAAAGGAATGCTCGACCCTCGGCCACCTGGGCAGGGCCCCGGCAAGAACATCCAGCGGACTCCTCCAACTCGAAAATCGCAGCCGCTCCCCCCCCAGAGCCCGATCGGATAAGGATGCATGAACGGCTACCAGCCGTCTCACCGGAGTTTTTCGATCAAAGCGACACCTCGGTCTGCGAGTCTGATAAGATGGCAAGCAAAGACGAGGGCAGAAAGGAGCGATAACTAGCATAGGAGGAGTTCCTCCTTGGTCGTCTGGCGTGCTCGGCCGCCGGAGCAAGTCTGTCTCCGGACCGCTCTGCCTCCTCCCAGGGGCTTGTGTTTATGACGACAGAAGGCTGCAGGTCGCAGTAGGTTGCTACGACAGCTTCGTGAGAGATCTCGTTCCAGTGCAAGCGAGATGCAAGGATCCAGGGTGCCGGTGTCCCGTCCTCGGGACGAACCAAACTTCGCGAGCTGCGTCGGGCGGTGTCTCTGACTGCGCAATCTGTGAAGGAGCGAGACCTATTCTCGCGTCGAAGACACGCAGACTGCGAGCATCCCGGGAGGACCAAGAGAACGAGGGCACTGGCCATCTGATGTGCACCTCCAAAGTCTATCACTCTGCCTTCTTCTCCTCTGCTCCCTCGACCGCTGGTGGTGCCTCCGACGCCTCCAACTTTTGCTTGAGTCCCTCGACGACCCTGCTGAGTTGCCCTCCTCCTGCTGCGTTGACAATGCCGAGCAGCTTTCCAGCTGGTGCCTGGAGGAGGGCGATGATCTGACCCTGGAGCTCCTTGAGTCCCGGCATGGTCCCGAGCGTCCTCAGTCCGGCGAGGGTGAGCACATAGTCGTCCACCAGTCCTCCAACGCAGAACGTCCGAGGGTTGACGATCAGCGAGATGGGTTCTGACGATTCTTGGAGCTCGGCGATCGTGTTGAACGGGGAGGGGGACGGGTTGGGCGAGGAGGGACGGAAGCCGGTCGCCTTGTCGGCGAGCGCGAGCACTTGGGGGATCAGGGACGGGTGCAGGTCTTTGGACGTAACGAGAAACATGGCTCCGTTCACTAGAGGCTCGAGCGCATGCAGCTCAGGGTCTGAACAGCGCAAAGCAAACAAACGGTCGGGTCAACTCCGGGTGTGAGCTCGCTCGACCTCCCTCCGCACGAGGGGACCTCGTCCTCTCCTCGACGCGCTCGCCAATGCCGTCTCCATCACTCGCACTATGAAAGTACCGTGAGACTCACGCTTCTTTACGACTGCTCCGAGAATTCCCGACCTGACGACGGTCATCCTGAGCCGCGGCTTGGGACCGTCCCACCCTGGGGGTGTCTTTAGCTCTCCGAGACCTTGCTTGATCCTTTGGAGGTGCGAGTGTGTCAAGTTGTTGTTCTGGAAGGCGAGGATGAGCCTGTCCCCTGCAAAGATGCGCTCGTACGTGTCAAACAGGTAGGCCTTCCTCGCAGGGAACTGGCGGTACGTCTGGTCCGACGCAAAGAACGCATCGGCAGCACCCTGCAACAGACAGCAACCGGACATAGAAACAACGATGGCAAAGAATGCAGGGTCAGCGAGGTGTCTTGTACCGCCCAAGTCGAGACGAGGGACGGCCGAGCGACGTGTGAGGCGGGCATGTGAGCTCGGCTGCCAACGCAGGGAGGAAGGGAGGGCGTGAGCTCGCGAAGGAGGACAGACTGACCTGCCCAGGCTTTGGCACGACAGGGTACTGCGCCTTTTGCGCCATCGTAAGAAGCTCAGCCCCGAGTCGACGTGTGGTGGGTTGCATGGCGAGAGATGAGAAGGGAGAACAGGAAGGAAGAGAGAGAGGCGTCCGGGTGAGTGGTTGAGGGTGAGCTCAAATCGAGCTCCCTCCCTCGAGCTCACCCCAGACGACGACCCCACCGCGCCACCCGACATGGCCGTCCGCGACTCTTATCCGCAGGCAGCCTCAGGCTCATCCTCGACCGTGCAGGGCAAGAGGAAGAGGACGACCAAGTCGATGTACGAGGGAGATGACGACGACGACCCGCTCGGATGGACCCTCGCCGACGAAGGCGATCGCACCCAGGTCCGTCAGCCCATCCGTCTTCTGTCCGAGACGCTCGCTTACGTTTGTATTGACGCACGCTTGTAGGAGGATCTCAAGTGCAAGGGAAAGGCGAAAGCAAAGCCAAAGAGGGCCAAGAAGGAGGACAAGGTGAGCCCATCGCCCCGGACCTGACCCGCCGGGGATGAGCGACACAGCAGACAAATGAGCGAGACTGACCCGCCAGACTGGCACGCTTATCTCAGCCGGACAAGGAACCCGAGGAGAAGAGACTCGCACGGGTCAGGAAATCGTGTCCAAAGGCAGTCGAGGAAAGAGGTCGGTACCCTCAGCTGGCAGGGCAGTCCGACGATCCAGCATCCCCAGCTCACTCACTTCGCCCTTCGCTTTTGGGGCTTAGCCGAGCGAGTCATGTCGCAGCGCATGTTCCTCGTCGACCGTGACAGGGAAGGAGACGAACTCATGGAGGAGTTTCAAATCCTCGGGGTCAGTCCCATCCGCCAGCGAGCACTTTAGACCGACACTGATAACCGTCGTCCGCTCCGTCCACTAGTCGACCGGCAACATCTACACCGTCGTGAGTGTCCTCTCTATCCCTTCGTAGCCTCGAATTCGGCCCTTCTTCCGTCGCTGAAGATCACTTGATGTCGCAGACGATCGGCCTTCTCCCGGCGTGCAGCTGCCCCGACTCGGCCAAGAACGGAACGTGCAAGCACATCATCTTTGTCATGCTCAAGGTAAGCGATCGGTCCGGCTTCCTCGCCTCCGATTATATCGCTGACCTGGTTGCTCTTCTCGCAGGTTCTCTGTGTCCCGACGGGCTCGTCCCTCTGTTCGTGCGCTCGGCCGACTCAGTCATCGACCTCTGCTCGCTGACTCGCCTCAATCTTTCGGCTCTTCCAGGGTATCAGAAAGCGCTTCTGACTCCGGAACTAGCCAGCATCTTTGCGGCCGCTCCATTGAGCCCGATCTCGTCGGCGCTCGCCTCGGGTGCGGTCAGGCAGGCTTACCGAGAGGCCGAGGGCATCGAGACGCAGGACAAATTCGGCGATCTCAAGGGTTCTGGCGGCATCCCAGAAAAGAAAATTCCAGAGGAGGGAGACGGTCAGTCGCGTTGTTCTTGTCATGCGCGTGCATTCGTACGAGCACTGGGTCTGACCCTCTCCGCTTTCGCACAGACTGCCCGATCTGTTACGATGACCTCTCAGCTACGGATCCACAGCTGACGTACTGTCTCGGTGCCGGAGGGTGCGGTCGACGTGAGTCACGATCTCGTACCGCTCGGCCCGCTTCTCACCTGTGTGCCATTGACGTTGTACGCCACCTTTTCAACTCTCAGCGATTCACAACGAGTGTCTTGGCCAGTGGATCCGAACACAGCAAGGCCTGGGCAAAGAGGTGACCTGCTGCTGGTGCCGAACCAAGCTCATGTCCGGATCCTCTGGTTCCACCGGCAAAGCGACTCAGGACGGCATCTAGTACGTCCTCGCTTCTAAACACGCAGAGAGAAACACGCTTCAACACATGTCACGCTGACCTTTACTTCGCACGATCCCTCCAGCACAAACCTCGCCCATCTCGCGGGGATGTCCTCTCAGCGCGACACTTCGAGCTACTAGTCGGTCCTTCTTGCCCTCTACTCTCCAGCGATAAAGTAGTCGCTAACAGTCCATCTATCGTATGTCCTACAGCACGGGTCCTCGAAGGTCAGTCTGTGTCTGCGCTGTCCTGGAGGTCGAGCCGGGTCCAGTTCTGACACCGACTCTCTCGTTACTTTCGCAATCAACCACCAGAGGCGAGAGTTACAACTCTTACACCGTCTCTCAACGGGTCAACTCGTACCAGAGCGACCGATGGTAAACCGATTTGGGTCACATGTCCTGCTTCCCGTCCCTGGCTCACTCCCCGCTGTTCGTCCGTTGTGTGCCACGACTCTGACTCTTCTCCTTCGACTACTTTTCGGCCCCGTATCACGTGTCACTTCTTGCGCTTCCTTACGATCATCATGACCTTCTTTCGTCCATCATGGCATCGTTGAGATAGATGCTCCCAAAATCGCGTCGCTGTCACGCTCTTGTTCCCTCGCGTCACCTTCGGTTCGGCTCCGGCCCTCCAACCACGACAACCCGGACCCAGCATCCCTCCATCTCTTCCTCTTCTCTCCTCCACCATGCCTCGTCCACCGCTCCTCGTTCTCCTGCTGGCCTCTCTTCTGCTGCTGTCGTCGTGTGCGTCTGCGCATATGATTGAGCTCGCGGCGGGCAAGAAGGAGTGCTTCTTTGAGGATCTCCACGCAGAGGACAAGATGACCGTCACCTACCAGGTCGGAGGAGGAGGACATCTCGATATCGACTTCTGGGTGAGTCCGAGTGCGAATCATGAGCTGAGCGGGGTGAGCAGCAGACCCTAGAGGGACGGCGCGCTCTGGGAGGTGAGCTCGTGGTCAGGACGAGCTTGTCCGACCTCGCAGTGCATCCGGGCGCATATGATTCCGCTAGGGACGGAGCAGAAGCCTAAGAGCTGTCTCTCCGCGATAGAAGCATGTGTGCATCCGGAGCCTGAGGGAGTCGAATGAGCTCGGATCGATGTGAACCGAGCGTGTCACCCGAGCTCAACAGCCCATCTGGCTGCCTAGTCTGGCCTGCTCCTGCATCGCCAGATCTTTCAGCCCGCTTTCAGTGCTCTGTAACATTTCAACTGACATCTTCCGCGCGTCTTGTTCTCGTACTCTACAGCTCAAGGACCCGACTGGGCGGATCATCTACAACCAGCACCGCAACCCGACCGGCACCTACACCTTCACCTCCACGCTCGACGGCCGGTACCAGTACTGCTACTCAAACGAGATGAGCACAGTATCACCAAAAACAGTCTCGTACGTCCAAGTCTCCTTTGAATGATTCGCGAGAAGAGAGGCGACCGGTCGGTTGAGCTCGCGCCACGAGAGGACGTGCGCGAGCTCACACCTCGGTCATCGCTCTCTCATCTGCCGACGACCCGCCATTGCCTGGACTCTGATCTGACCACTCTGCGTTGATCTTGTCGATTTGTCTTCTAGTTTCAACGTACACGGTGTGATCTACATTCCTGACGACGGGCAGACTGCTCCGATCGAGAAGGAGATCCGTGCGCTCGCCGACTCGCTCCAGGACGTCAAGGACGAGCAGGAGTACATCGTAGTAAGAGAGAGGGTCCACAGAAACAGTACGTCCCCTGAGTCGCTACACGACTTCCTGAGCCTGGGCTAGCCTCGTGGTACACAAAAGCTGACCTGATCTCTCTCTGCCCCTGGTGCCTCGCCCGACCTTTGCTGTTGCTTTCTCGGTGCAGCTGCCGAGTCGACGAACTCTCGTGTCAAGTGGTGGTCGATCTTCCAGGGCGCGGCTCTGATGCTGGTGTGTGCGTGGCAGGTCTACTACCTCAAGGTTCGTCCTCGCTCTCCTGTCTACCCCCCACCTCACCGCGTCTCTGCAAACTCCGCTCCGTCCGGTCCGGTCCGGTCCACCAGACTAGTGCATCGTACTAGTGACTTCTTTGACTGACCCACGCGTGCATTTTTTTTTATCCAGGCGTTCTTTGAAGTCAAGCGGGTCATCTAGAGAGGAGCTGGTCTCTTCGCGAGTCAAATCAAGAGGGAGGCGTGACAGCGCGCTCAGTCGGATCAGCCGTACGCCTTCTTTCTATCTTGATGTCTTCTGCACTCACCTCTGGCTTCTCCTCAGCCCTGAAGACAGCAAAACACGAGGTCGGATGCTGTATGTGGCGTCTGTATCCCGGCCCGGGCGTACCCGGCACGCGCCTGGCTCCTCGTCCGTTAGCCCCTCTCGGGCTCTGTTTTGATCGGCTTAGATCCCCTCAAACGGGCTCGCCCGAGGCAGAGAAACATGTCGACTGGCAGGCGGGTCCCCGGCTACCCCATGGGCGGGCCGGCCAGGCCATCGGTATAAGAAGTGCAGCTATTTCCCCCCCAGTCGCGTCTCGACATCCATCTGCTCCCTCACAGCTCCTTTCCTCATCCTCCTCTCCCTCACTCCGCCCAAGACATCAAGATGCTGTCTACCGCTACTCTCGTCGCCGTCCTCGCTGCCCTCGCACAGGTCGCCGAGGCTGCCCGCGTCCTGCCGAAGAGGGACTGTGTGGTGCGTTCTCAGCCTCCACCATCTCCCTTGTTCTGCTGCAGTACATCTCGGATGCTAACATGTCCGCATGTTTTACAGTTCACCGTCAAGACGATGGCTGACGTCGCCGCGTGAGTTCTCCTTTGACCTCGTTTCAGCCCCACGCCACGCGCATGCGCCGACCCCTCCTCTTCTTGCCCCTTCTTTCCCTGTCTGTTTCAGCTCGAAGAAGTCGGGATGCTCCACCGTCAACATCAACGCGCTCACTGTGCCCGATAAGACTATCGTCAGTGCTATGCCGTCTTTCTTCGCTGTCCGCTTTCGTTGGACTGACGCAGACGTGCTCTCCAATTCCCTCTCGATCCCCAGCTCGACTTCAAGAACATGCCGGATAACACGAAGATCAACCTCATGAGCGATCTCAACCTCTGCGGGAAAGCACCTTGGGCTGACGGTCCCTGCATGGCCATCAGCGGAAAGGGTCTCACCTTCAACGGGAACGGACACGAGCTGTACGGAAACGGAGAGGGTCAGTCCGGTCTCTTTCCCTTTTCGTCTGCCCTACTTCCTCCTTCTGACGCTCTCGGTCATCTGCCTGGCTCAACAGCATACTGGGACAGTGAGTTGCATCCTCGAGGTGCGCTCTCGTCGGAGCGGAGGCTGATCTCGGTTTCGCCTTCGTCCAGCTCTCGGCGGGAACGGTGGTGTGGACAAGGTACGTCGGATGACAGCACTCGATACGCAAAGCTTGAGCTGACCTCTACCGCTCCGTCTTTGCTCCTTTAGCCAAAGTTTATCTCTGTGAGTAGTCTTAGAAACTTCCTCCTGCGTCTCGATCAGCTGACATCTCGCTGCTTACTCGCTGCTGCTGCCGCTCTAGGTCACCATGAGGTACGCCTCTTTTGCTTCCGGCATAATTTTTTATCGTGTGATGATGGAGCTGATTGGCTCTTACCCGATGGAATCGCTCAGCGGAACGTTCACGAACGTCAAGGTGCGGAACACGCCTCGCCACACGTTCTCGGTCGGCAACACCGCCGAGCTCACCATCTCAAAGGTCAACGTGAGTGAAGTCTGCTTCATCGTTGTCGAATGCCCTGCGCTGAATCGGCTGACGCTCTCGTCCGCTCGTTCAGATTGACAACAGCGCCGGGAACCAGCTGATGAAGAACAAGGACGGCAAGATGCTCCCGCGAGCGCACAACACGTGAGTACGAAGAGCGAGCTGTCCGAGCAGAAAGAGTTGGCGAGTACTGACGCAGTCGGGTCTCAGTGACGCGTTTGACGTCTCCGCCACTGGAACGACCATCGAGGACTGCGTTGTCGATAGTGAGCTCCAGAACGTGACGATCCTGTTCTGCCAAGGTCCGGTACTGACTTGGACGCCCTCGTCCCCGCGTTTCAGACCAGGACGATTGTCTGGCGGTCAACAAGGGCTCAAACATCAACTTCCTGCGTAACAAGTGCAACGGTCAGTGCAGTCTATGCTGCTCCGGTTCGTGCTCGGACCTGATCGTGGGTCTGACGCTGACGACCGTTTCGCTCTGACCCTTCAGGTGGACACGGCATCTCGATCGGCTCGATCCAGTCTGGCTCGACGGTCTCAAACGTTCTGATCCAGGGCAACACGATCACCGAGTCAAGCAACGGTCTCCGCATCAAGAGTCCGTCCTCCCTCGTCCAGAGCGAGTCCCTCCGTTCTTTCGAGCTGACTCGTCCGATGCATTGTGTTTGGTCCTCCCAGCCGTCTCTGGCGCGACGAACGCGAAGGTGTCGGACATCACCTACATCGACAACCACGCGTCGGGCATCACCGAGATCGGTGTGGTGATCCGACAGGACTACCTCAACGGAGGCCCGACAGGAACGGCGACCGACTCTGTCCCCATCACCAACGTCAGCTTCAAGGGAGCCAAGAACACGGTCGCCGTCGTCAGCGGAGCGCAGCAGGTGCTCGTCCTCTGCGGCAAGGCCACCTGCGGAGGCACGTGGGACTGGTCGTCGCTTACCACCAGCGGAGGAACCGTCGCCAACAGCGTGAGCACAACTTCCCGCTGCCTCAAGCGTCGAGATGTGCGGCACTGACGAGCTTTCTTTTACTCTTGCGGAACAGATTACCCCTAAGGGCAAGGTCCCCATCACCGGCTACTCCATCTAGGCTCCCCTTCAACTCCGACGGCGATGCCTCGACCTAGATCTGGGCTCGTCCATCGTACGCTCTTTTTCGATCCGACGCTCCTTTCTATCTGATGCTTGATTGCGCTCACTTTTCGGTTCCGTGCGCCCTCATAAGAGCAGTCGTTCCATCTTCCTCCCAGCCGGCCCGCCCAACGCCGACACGCGACAACCTCCTCCGCTCCCTTCGCCCCTCTCGGGGTCAGTCACCCAACCGAGACCCCTCAAACGATCTACTCCGACCTCGCAAGGGTCTACCGGACGGCTCGAAGCCATCTCAGCGGTCCGGGCGAACCTGTGGGGAACAGGGCTATTTGCTGTCTGACTTCCGACAGCCATCATCGCCACGCTTCTCGTTCGCCTTCGCCCCACTCGGACTCGCAACCGTCATGCTCTCCACTCCTACTCTCCTCGCTGGAATTCTAGCGGTCGGTCAGCTCGCTGGAGCTGCCAGGTCGTCCAGGTCCGAGGGTCGATCTTCTGGCAAGCGAGCGGCCACGAAGGACTGCATCGTAAGTCTTTGGGTCTCAGCTCAACCTCTTCTCAAGCGCTTCGGGGTACTGACCTGCTCTTCTTCCCATCCTTTATGCAGTTCACTATCAGGACGATGGCCGACATCCCTCTGTGAGCTCGCCCGTCCGCCTGCTCTTTCGCGCAGTCGCTGACCTCCGCCTCGACTTCCACCCTCTTCGTCCCAACCAGGTCCAAGACGTCCGGGTGCCTGACCGTCAACATCGAGTCTCTTACCGCGTCCGACAAGACCATCGTAAGCAGCCTGCAGTCCATTCATCCGCCCTCTCTTCTCAACTGACGCCTCGCCCGCTCTCGACCGACTCCGCCACTGCTCTAGGTCGACTTCAAGAACATGAAGGAGAACACGGTCATCAACCTCAAGGGCGACCTCGACCTATGCGGCCGCGCACACTGGGCTGATGGACCGTGCATGCAGGTCAGCGGCAAGAACCTGACGTTCAACGGGAACGGGCACGAGCTGTACGGGAACGGAGAGGGTCAGTCGGGTCTCTTCTTCTCATAAGCTCCTTCTTTCTCTGTCTGACAACTTTCCGATCTTTGGTCTGATACGACAGCGTACTGGGACAGTGAGTGCTCGTCATGCTTCCTTGCGTGTACCGGAGGTGGTTCTGACTCGCTCAAATCCGTTCGGTCTGATCAGCTTGGGGCGGCAACGGAGGAGTGCCGAAAGTGAGCGGTTTCTGGTAACTCAGAAGGCGTTTACTACTTGTCACTGACTGTCTTGTACCTGACTTTGTTCTGTCTCGCTCGCAGCCCAAGTTCATCTCGGTGCGTCGAGCGCCTCGCCTCTTCCCACCACATCTTCCCCTCCTGGCTGACCATCTCTCGTATCTTCTCGTATATCCAGGTCACCATGAGGTTCGCCCCTTCAAGTCTCGATCCAGAGATCGTGCGACCGTCCAGCTGAAGCTTGTTCGATCCGACCTCGTCTCTAGCGGTGTCTTTCAGGACGTCCGGGTCCGCAACACGCCTCGCCACACCTTCTCGATCGGCAACACACTGCCGCTGGTCATCCAGCGGGTCCACGTGAGCCTCCGCTCGACTCTGTGAGGATATCGAGCAGAGGCTGAACTTGTACCTCCGACACCCTTCCCCTACAGATTGACAACAGCGACGGGAACAAGCTGATCCCCGGCCCTGAAGGCGACCTGCTAGCCCAGGGTCATAACTCGGATTGTTTCGATGTGTCGGCGTACGGAACCATCATACAGGACAGCACATGCGACAGTGAGTCGGATCGGACGACGATGTCGGCTCGACCCTCTTGCAGTTGGACTGACCCTTCCGCTCGTCGCGCGATCAGACCAGGACGACTGTCTCGCCGTCAACAAGGGGTCCGACATTCAGTTCCTCCGCAACAAGTGCAACGGTCAGTCCCGAGATCCTCGTCGCCCCTCGAGTGACAAGATTGCTGATGCCCTTCTCTTGCGGATGCCAGGTGGACACGGCGTCTCGATCGGATCGATCAAGAGCGACCAGAACGTGTCAAACGTGCTCATCCAGGGCAACACGATCACAAAGTCGACCAACGGATTGCGAATCAAGAGTCAGTCAAGCGAACCAGATCCTCGAGCCACCCGAGACTGATGACTCGCATTCGTTCGTAACACCAGCCGTCTCCGAAGCAACCGACGCCAGCGTCTCCCGTTTCGTCCTCGACCCTCCCTCTCCTTCTCTCACACTCCGCCCAAAGCTGACCTTGTCTTTGTGTTTGCACCTGCTTGCTAAGGCATCACCTACATGGACAACCACGCCTCCGGCATCACCGAGATCGGGGTCGTCATCCGCCAGGACTACCTCAACGGAGGCCCGACAGGTATCCCGACCGACAGCGTCTCTATCACCGATATCACCTTTGCAGGCGCAATGAACACGGTCGACGTCGTTGATGGTGCTCAGCAGGTGCTCGTTCTGTGCGGAAAGGGAACCTGCCGAGGGGTGTGGGATTGGGGGTCGCTCAAGACCAGGTTAGAGCCGTTTCCTTTGGGATGGCCAGGATGATAAACGGAGATAGAGCTGACTCGACTGCCTTTCTCTCGTCTTGCTCTCCAGTGGCGGGACCGTCCCTTCCAGCGTGAGTCGTCATCAGAGACTCCCTCCGACTCCGAATGAACGAGTGCAACGCTGACTCGCTGCTTTGCCTTGATCTTGATGGTGCAGATCACCCCCGAGGAAGAAGTTCCTATCGTCGGCTACTCGATCTAACGGTGGTGTCCCCCCCNNNCCCCCCACTCCCCCGGAGTTCGTTTGACAGCTCGGCTCGGCTCAGGGTTCTGAGCTGGCTGGCATGGACTACAGTAAACACTATCTCCCGCTTTCCGTTTCGCTTGCCTTTGATCGATAGGGTTTCTTCCGCACGTGTATATATACTCTTTGCTCTTTGATCTGGTCTCTCGAAAGCAAAGTCTCGTCCACCAAGCGCGCCCGATTAATTCCATATCAGAGTGGAACGGTCGGAAAGAGCAAAAGAAGAGGGCAAAAGCAAAGGTAACAGAGGCAGGTCCGACGCGTCGTACGGACTGACTGACTAAATCTATCAGACAGAAGACCAGGATCCCAAAAGCCAGACGAAGACGGATGGATGTCCAAGACGGTAACACCATATAGAAAGGTAAGAGAAGGGGAACGCCTACTCACTCAACGGTAAACTTCCCCGAGATCACACTCCGCACAACCTCCTCCAACTTCCACCCTTCCTGCCCACTTCCGCTTCCACCAAACTCGCCCATGTCCCCCCCACCACCACCAACAACACTCACTCCCAAGCCCGAGCACAGCCCACCCTTCAGCACCCACTTGACTCCGATCGGAGCCGGGACCGTCCTCTCCTCCACACTCATCCTCGCGACAACCTTCTCGCTCGTCTTCCCGTTCCCGAGCGGCTCAGCCTGGTACGTGATCCTCTTTGCCGCTGGGTCGTACGTCCCCGGGAACGGCTTCGACTGCGGCTTGGTGATGGCCGGACTCGAGATCGGCACCGAGAAGGCGACCTCGCTGACCTCTGCTGTCGGGTGAGACAGGGTATAGTTGATGAGCAGCTTGGTCGAGTCGTCCTCGCACTTCCATTGTGGGACGGCCATGACGGGGACGAGGGAGGACGCCTTGCCCTCGCCGATGTGGAGCTGGTACTTGAACAGCACGACGCGTCCGCCGGCTGCTCCACTGGCCGAAGAGAGCGCGACGGGGTCGAGGAGGTACTCGCCTGGTGGGTGGGATCCGCCGGCAGGGGTGACGAACTGCGGGTTCGGTGCGATCTTGAGCAGTTGCTCAAAGTTTTCGAGGCGGAGGTGGATCTTGTCTGTTGAAGAGGTCGAGGACGAGGACGTTGGGACGACGCACGAGATCTCTCCTGCGACCATGGCCTTGACAATGTTGCCAGAGTGGGCGACAACGTTGCACGTCTCGGTGATGGCTGCACGAAGGGTACCCGGGGCGGACGAGGACGAAGTGGCGAGCGAAGGGTTCGAGTCGAACGGGTTGTGCGAGATGTTTGGCTGGCCAGAGAGCGACGACGTGTTTGACATCATCGTGTTTGATCGCTCCGGGTTCGAGTACGAGACCGGAGAGGCGGCGAGCGTGTTTGTGTTGCCAGACGAAGGGAACGTCGGCAGCGGCGGAGAGACGATCGCAGACGCAGCGCTCGCTCCAAACATGGGCGACGGCGACGAGGCCTGTTCGCCCTCCTTGATCGACCCTGACCGACTGGTGCTGGTCGGCTTGTTTCCAAACGCGCCCATCGCCATCGCCTGCCCGAGCGGCATGTCGTCCGGCACGCCTCCAAACATGGTGTTCCTCACATCCCTCCTGCCTCGCGCGATCGTGCCTCGTCGGGTAGGTCCCGCAGCGGATGGCGGCTGAGCGAGCAGCGTGCTCTGTACCCGGGCGAGTGCTGCCTGGCGCTCCTCCTCCGACTCCTGGATCGGCGCAGGCGCCATAGCGAGTCGGAGCTGGGGGACCTCGGATGGCTGAGACGAGTGCATGTCCGTGTCGTCGTCCATGAGGGACGCGTTGTTGGCCTCCATCTCCCACGGCTTCTTGTCGTGATCGGGAGGTGGCACAGAGAACCCGTCCGCGTCGACAGTCGGACCAATAGCAGACGCTCCGTTCGTGTTCCTGCCGTTCTCCCTGACTGGCTCGAGCGTCTCGACCGCACCAGATCCCTCGCTCGTCTCCCGCCTCCTCGACGGCTGCTCCGGCTCGTCGTCCCCGTCGCCGAGCGCATCGAACCCTCCGCCTCCTGCGGCGCCGCCGTATGACTCGTTCGTGTTGTTTCCGGGACGGGAAGGACCGTTGTTGCCAGACTTTGACGCTGTCGAGCCTGCTCGGTTCCGGTTTCGTCCAAAGACGGACTTGAGCGGGTTGAGGGAAGAACCGCCGAGGTTGCTGGACGAGCCAGACGGGTTGAAGTCGTTGCCTCCGCCTCCGCCAGACGTGACCGACGACTGTCGACGCACGGTCGGGGCTCTGCTCATGGCGCTGATGTTGCTGACTCCCGAGACGTTCCTGTTTCCGTTGGCGGCCGGCTGCTGGATCCTGGACGACTGTCCTCCCGACTGGCCTTTCTTGAGGAGGAACTCCTGCAGGTCCTCCATCGTGTCCCACCCGAGGATGGCCATCATCGCGCTCTCTGATCCTTCCATCTCCCTCCTTGCCGAGTCTGACCTGCTCGTCTCCCACTTTGCGAGCAGCTCCTTGAGTTCCGTCAGCCGGCCCTCGTCGATCGACTGGTACAGCGAGAACACCTGCGGGGATTCAATCAGCCACCCTTGCTGGGCGTCAGACAGAGCGGCCTGCGACTCGGACAGCTCGGTCATCGTCTTTTCCTTGCGTGACGAGTCGACCTTCTTCTGGGCCTGAAAGACACCGAGCGAGGAAGCACAGAGGTCAGCTTGGGCCTAGACAGATGGCGCCGGAGACAATTGGCCGTACCTTCTGGAGACGAGTCTGGCAACTCTCGAGATGCTTGACAGTCTTGTCGAGGTTGCCATCAAACTGCCAAGGGAAAGAGTAGGTTAGTCTAGGTCAGCTCCATCGGATGAGGGCGGAGTTTGACCATTGAGCTGGGAGGGACTGACCATGCTGAGCTTTGCCCAGTCGCCCTTTGAGTTCATCCGTCGCAGAGGACCCTCGACCTCCTCGCGCATCTTCTTCTCGAGCTGGGCGTGCACCGACGCAGTCTGCTCAGAGGAAGACAGGTGGTCAGCTCGACGTTCTCTCCTCTCTCCGGCCCGACAGGTCACGACAGGGCCACGGTCCCATCCGTCGCCGACAAACTGATGGACCCTGGCATCACCACAGAAAGCGACAGCTTGGCGTCTCGACGTTGGATGTCGGTAAGCCGTCTGGGCGAGTGAGCTCGCCAACGGATGGGACGGCTTCTCCGAGATCGGGTCGATGCCCCGACCTTCCCTCTCACCTTCCCTGGCTGAGCTCAGCACACAGCTACCCGACCGGTACCACCTAGCGGCCGCCCCAAGCACCCTCCTTCTAACCTCCTACCCTCCCTCCACCCATCGGACAAATGCTCTCGCCTGTGAGACTGACCTCGTTGACCTCCCCCCAGACTCGCTCCCACACGCCCCCGAACCCTCCAAGCTCACCCCTCCCACCGGCAACCCCACCACCTGCTCCTCGCTTCGATGCCAGCTTCTGCAGAGCAGCCACGTACTGCTGTTCGATCGCGGCGCGTTCTTTGAAGACGTCGGCGAGGGAGTCGTTCAGCTTGGAGGCGGCCGAGAGACGAGCTTGGAGCGCAGAGTGGGACGTTCGAGGGGAGGGGGTGTTCTGCGGGGGACAGGCCAGGGTGGAAGGAATGGATCAGCATGATCAAGATGGTATGTCTAGCTTGAAAACGAGGAGGTCGCGAGATTGACGGCCAGACGAGTCGAGAAAGATGACGTCGGCCGGAGATGGTTGAGTGACGGGCGCCAGACGATGGACAGAGCAACTCACGATGAACGCGTTCTCGTAGGCCTGCGGAGCCAGGCGAGCTGAAGAGTCACCCATCGAAGCAAGGGCGAAGCTGACTGGAGCGGGCGAAGGGTGAGAGGGGAGGGAGGAAGAGGGACGGTCGAAGTTAGGGGACGGGCGTGGTCTGGCCGAGGGCCCGGTTCGGGAACTGGAGCTCAGCTTCGATCGAGCGGAGGAAACAGACATGTGTCATCACAAGAGAATGAAAGAAAAGGCTGATGGAAGAGTATGTATGGGTGATCTCAGAGAGTAATCAAAAGGAAGGGACGATATAAGAGATTATCGCGACCGCGACGAGTATCAAGAGCGAAGGACTAGAGTGGAGCCGCTGTAAGGGAAAAGGTACGCAGGCCGGGCAGTATGTCAACTCAAGTAGGAGTCACGACCAAAGAGGAGGGACTGACCTTATGCGTTGTCGTCGCTGTCTTCCACTACTCGTCGCTTCTTCGAAAGGGGAACTCCCTTTTTCGCTCGCGACATCGCCGTTCTGACCCTCTCGAGCATCAAGGCGACGAAGAGTAGCACTTCTGCGCCCTCGCTATTGTTGATCCAGCGGCGGAGAAGCGGTCGCTTGGTGGCGTCCCAGTCCTTGGGGTAGAGCTCGGCAGAGCGATAGGTGAGGAACTCCCTCAGCGTCGCCAGCGTTCCGGGAGATTGTGAACCCGGCTCGATCACGCTGTGAGTCCCAAAGTCCCAGAGCGAGAGGGCGTCGTCGAGATCGGGGACGGTCCTTCGAAAGCCCATGTCACCAAAGACTCGGGTCCTCGTCATCCCTTGGACGGTGAAGATGTTGCTTCGAGAAGAAAGACAAGAGGGTCAGCCGCGCGCGCGAGAACGCGTCGAGTCGCGCGGCACGTGAGGAGCACTTAGAGACACTCACGAATGTCGGGCTCTTTGCATCTACAAAGGGCGCAGATTACAGAAGGTCAGCTCGCAAAGACTCGGCTGATGGAGACAGACACCTCGGAACGCGCGCTCACCTTGACCTCGACGCTCCAAGTCATAGCCGTCTCGAAGGATTGGGTAGCCTGACGGGATCGACCATGAGCGAGGCACACGGACATTGTCACACGGCCTGCATGGTACTCGCTACCATACGTGTGATGGGATGAACGTACAGCAGGCAAAGCCGGAGCCGGTCCTCGCTGAGGAGCACGTGCCACCGCGTTGGCGGGAGGGGCACTGACTCTTTGCCTCTCGGCGGGCTGTTCGAATGCAGTCCAGAGATGTGTCAGCGTCTGCCGAGAAGAGCTTTTGACAGATCGACTGGGAATGTATGGCAGCTCGAGCTTGGGCACTCACCGCTCTGAGGGCGGGAGCCGGAAGCCTGCGAGCCTCTCCGCCCGGAGCTTGGGCGAGCCTGAGCTGGTTGTGTGGGAGGGGTCCTGGCTGTCGAGCGGCCTGGTAGTGAAAGAACGAGTCGGAAGGTGGTCAGCTGATGTATCGCGAGCGACCAAACCGCCTGTGTCGTCGTCGTCACTCACGAGGGCCTCGCCGATCTCCCTCGCCTCATCTTGCCTTCTCGCCAGGATCCTGTCCTTGCCCTTGTCGACCTCGATCAGTCCTGCCTCCTCCGCTTGATCGTCGGTCTTGAGTAGGGTGAGGACGAGGTCGGCGTCCTTCTCCTCGTCTTTGGTCAGCTCAAACGAGGTGCGACCGTTGCGGAGCTGGAACCGCTCCACCGCCGTGTACCGGTTCGGATCTGCGAGGAACCGACACTCGAGCAGGTGGGTCTGGAGGAACGCAGGAAGAGTCTTGGAGTCCATGGTTGAGGAAACGAGGTGGGTCGGGAGGTAGGTGGACGTTTGAGGGTGAGTCGCAGAGGCCAAACGAGGTCGGGAGCAACGAGAGGCAGGGGCAACCGCAGAGGACGCCCGCTTCTCCCGGTCCTCTCGGGACCAGGCACAGGATGAGATGGCAGCTCATCACATTAGAGGGTATACGAGCACGACTTGAGCCATAAGAAGAGATGAGCGTGCGAGCTCACTACAGTATACGAGATGAAAGAGGCCGAGATCCGGCGACGAGCTTACTGAATGGTCGGGCTGGAAGACCATCGAGGGAAACAGGTCAGCTCGTCCGTCAGCATCGCACACAGCTCTAGACACGCTTGAACTCACCCAAGCACGACCCCTGCCACTCCTCCCTGCGCGCCATCCTTCGTCGCCGGCACAGCAAACCTCGACTGACCCCGCCTGCTCGCTCCTCCCGCTCCAGCCGCCGCCGAGGAAGCAGACGACCCCGTCTTCCCCTCCTTCCCGATCCCAAGCTTACGGAACACGTCCGAGACTTCTCCGCTCTTGAGCGTCCGCCTGTTGCCGAGCGTCGACTTGGCTCCGATCGGCAGAGGAGGGACACCGGTACCTGCTCCGTTGTCAACGACAGCGCGACGGAGCGAGTGCGTGGCGGTCGCGTTCTGGTTCGTGCCGGCGGTTGAGATGGACGGCGAACGATTGAGATTCGTAGCAGACATGGACGAGCGGCCACCTGGTGCGAGACAACCACACAGAGTCAGATCAGCAGGCTGAAGGAGAGGAAAGAGCGGACGAGAAAACGCACCGAGAGCCTCCCGCAACTCTCCGACTCCAACCGACTTGCCGTTTGACGCAGTCCCACCTCGAGCAAAGCTCTGTGCGGACGCGTTGTCAATGTGCATGAGCACGTTTGAGATCCGGTTGAGCGGCGCGTCGCCAATCTCGGGACGGACATCAAACATCGACAGTTGCTCCACAGCTGTAAAAATGACACGCAAGTCAAGCGCAGCTCAGAAACTCTCAATGTAGGGGACACCTGCGCGAAGGACGTACAGTCGAAGAGCGCGGTCTCGACCGACCAGCTCTTTGTGAGTCGCTGGTGGAGCGCGTCCTTGTCGAGCCAGGCTCCTTCTTGCAGCCGACGGGACGACGACAGCGCAGCGATGATGTTTGACCGGTCAATCTTGGACGAGCGAAGGTGCTCGCTGCTGGTCGTCTC
The DNA here is from genome assembly GCA_036245725.1 of Mrakia hoshinonis. NCBI lineage: Eukaryota > Fungi > Basidiomycota > Tremellomycetes > Cystofilobasidiales > Mrakiaceae > Mrakia > Mrakia hoshinonis. The sequence continues at coordinate 178,438 of BTPH01000057.1, forward strand.
GGGGAAGTCGACGGGCTGGAGGGTCGCGTCGAGAAGGTCAATAGGAGGAAGGGTCGCGGTCGGAATGATAGCCGAAGCAGGAAGAAGCTGGATGATCGATGGAAATCAAGTGCAGCAGAGGATCAGAGAATGCTTATATGTTCACGAGAAAAAGGAGGGAATGACTCACGTCGTCTGGGTCGTTGGCACACCCTCCGATCCACGTTTCTCCAATCGTCTGCCAGAACGAGCCGAGAAGCTCCTCGCACGCCCCAATCCGATCCAAAGACAGTGCGGCCTCGCCATGCAGCTCGTTCTCGAGCGCGAGCAGCATCGGCACCGTCGCCAGCAGCGAAGGGATCGGCAACCGACGCAGGGCAGCAGACACGACCGCCTTGACGTTGGCAAAGTCCGACAGCGTGGCCGCCGGTTGAGCAGAAGTAGGCGAGGCGGCAGGATGAGGGTGAAGGGAAGGGAGCAGGTGGAGCATGGCAGACTGAGCCCGAGTGGCGCCGTGGGTGGAGAGCCTCTGCTCGGGCGAGTTGCGGACGGCAGACGAGTCGGTGGCAGGCTCCGAGGGTGGGCTCGACGGCGAGCTACTCGGCGAGGGCCGGAACCGACTTGAAAGTCGTCCCAGGTGAGGAGTAAGGAGGAGGGTGAAGATGGCAGCGTTGAGCGCGTTGAGGAACCTCATCAGCGACGCGTCAATCCCGCCGGGTACGTTGCTCGACAGAGGCGTCAATCCCGGACGACTCGTTTCCGGCTGGACCTGGAGCGACGATGATCCAGGCTTGGAGGTAGGAGCCGGAAGCGGGATGGCCTCGATCTCGTGCGAGATGTAGTGGGTCACCACCGCAGCGTAGGACGCTCGGAGGGCGTAGTCGGGGCTGACGATGAGCGGGATCGTCTCCTGGAGCGTCTCTGGGGTCACTCGCGTCCGGACCGAGTTGGTCGGCTCGGCTTTTGGAGGCTTCTTGTCGGTCGCCGTCGGCGAAGCAGGTCCGTCGGTCGAGAGAGTCGTCCGGATGGAAGGAGTGGGCATGTCACCGGGCGTGCCGGGTATGCTCGACGACGGAGCGGCGCCAGACTTGTCTCCAGCAACGCTGAGGATTGATCCAAGCGAGGCGAGCAGCACCCGCAGAGTCTCGTTCCGGGTCGACACCTGACGAGGGTCCGAGTCGTCTCCCTCTCCCGCGCCTCCGACCGAAGAGAGCACGCTTCCGATCCGACCAGCGAGCTCCTCAACCTGATCCCCAACCTGATCGCCATAGTACAGATGCTTGCCTCCGAGTGCCCCGATCGCCTCGACGAGCAGCGGCAGGATCGGGTCCCGTGCGTCCACCTTGACACGTCGCAGGACGAGCCCGAGCAGCGATGCTTGCGTCTCGGATGTGGCGATCCCAATCAGGGTCATCTTGCCGTTGAGGAGGGTGGTGATCATCTTGACGAGCGTGAGCGGCTTCGACTTTGACTTTGACGAGTCGGACGTGTCCACGAGCGTCTCGACGAGGGTCGAGAGCACAATGAACCGGTATTGCAGTTGAGTCCACGAGCAGATTGATGTCGCCAGCCAGCAGGACCAGCCGGACATGTCTGCCCAGGAGGTTCCCTTCTTGTCGAGCGCGTCGAGAAAGTCGACGACAGGCTCAGAGACGAGGACAGACACCTGCACGCCGCTCGCCATCCCGCACAGAGCCCGGAACGTCCGCACCGCCGCGGTCGAAATCTCCGAGTTGGTCGGGCCCTTCTCTCCGTCGACGTGGGCGTGGATCGACTGGGCTCGCCGCTTCTCAAGGGGAGGCCGGTTGGGCAGCGAGTCGGTGAAGTAGGGCGAGAGCCCGCCTCGGCTGTCGCCGTTTGAGCCACCTTCGCATCTGCGGGCGAAAGGAGGGACCGGAGACGACAGATCAGCTCAGACAAAACTTCCTTCTTTTATGCACTCTTGCAAGGGCGTAAGAAATGGACTCACTGCTCCTCGAGTGCTGCGACGTCTGTCTTGTAGAAACAGGCGAGCAGGGCGGGCACGATGATGGTGATCTGCTCCTTGTACTGCCCAGACGCGTACAGCGCATCCGAGGTCGCAGCCGAGGAGATGGCAGCGATACCAATCAGGCGACCTCTGCAACACGGAGACGCAGAGAGGACGGATGTGAGCGACGGGTGAGCTCAGCTCTCACAGCGCAGGTCGTGCTTCTGGCCGAGCCGACTGACCTGATGCGCGTCTCGGGGTCCCCAGTGGCGGACGACGATGTTGCGAGGTCTGCAAACTTTTTGAGCACGCGGAGGTAGAGGGGTGTGATTGTGTCGTCGAGCTGGTCTCCGGTGGTGAACGTGAGGAAGGCCGAGAACTGACGAGGGGCACGCGTACCAGGTCAGCTCCGAGGTTCTAGTACTCGACGAGCACTGGCTGCAAGGCGATGGAAGCGCTGAAACGGTCTACTCACTACGCTCCCTGCCCTTGCGAGGATCTCGAGGTCCCTTCCGTCCGACTGCTTCCCTGCCTCGCCCGTCACCTTGACGTCGAGCGCATAGTCGACGCACCGAATCACCGACGACGAGAACAGCGCGAGATCACGTCGACATTCCGTGATGAGCGACTTGAGGATGTAGAGCGTCACCAGGAACGAGCTGTACGGTGGGCGAGGGCGAGGCAGAGGGACGGCAGGACAGAGGAGGAGGGGGTGAGCTCGGGCTCGTCATCCAACGGTCGGTCGGACGGTCGGGAAGGGTGCTCACGCTCTGCTCCTCAGGTTGGTGCCAGCCTTGACGCTCTCCTTCCTGCCTCTCTTCTCGAGCTCCTCTCCGAGCTTGTTGAGTCGTCCTGGCTTGTTGCTGGCCGTGTAGGTGAGACGGGAGAGCTCTTGGGACGCGGGCTGCGAGCACACCCAGAGATGTCAACTCAGCCGTCGCGTCACTGAGCCCGTCCTAGACACATCGCACTCACCTTGAAGTCGGGTGCAAGGGAGAGGAGGAGCTTGGAGGAAGGGTAGCAGTCCTTGATGAGCTTGGACTCGTGGTTCAGTCTGCAAAGGGAGAGCAACAGAGAGCAGGTCAGCTCCGCTCGACGGGCAGAGGGGTGCAGCGTTCTCCAGCTAATCACGGGATGCACATGGACAGCGTCATCCACACACGATGGCACAGCGACTAGAGGCGAGAGGTCGAGAGGGAGAAAAGAAGAGACCAGGGGGATGCCTTGCGCAAGAGGACGAAGGGGGAAGAGAGGAGGGGAGGAGGATGCTGTCGGAGGGTTCCGAGGATCGAGCTCACCCCGACCTCGTAGGCCAGCTGGGCGTCTGGTCTGAGTTCAAACGGAAGGTGGCCAACTACCTCGTGTATCTGACCTAAAGTTCTATTTGTCTCATGCGATCAGTACCAGTCACTTTACAAGAGTTTAGGCGTTCACAATGTCATGATTCATAAACTGGAAAGGCTCGAAAGTTTTCCCAACAACTACATTCACCACTTCCGTGACCTCTTCTTCTTCTTCGTCTTCTTCTCCTCTGGCCACATCTTCCCCGCGTTCCGCTTCCGGTGCATGGAGCACCTGATGCAGAGCAGCGTCCCACCCCCACCTCGTACCCACTGCGAAGCCTCCGTTGTACCGCACGCGGGATTGCCGCAGACGTGTGGCTGTTGCTCGGCAAAGACCTCGTCCCAGGCTTCCCTCGGTCGCGGCTTTCCATTGCTCCAGGCGTAGTAGTAGCACTTGCTGCAGGACCTCGTCTCGGCTGAGGTCCCGTACCACTGCGATGCCGACTCGGTCGTCCCACAGTTGACGCACACGTCGTCGTACGGCTCGGACGGCTCAGGGGCGTAGAGTTCCTTCGGTCGCGGCTTTCCATTGCTCCAGGCGTAGTAGTAGCACTTGCTGCAGGACCTCGTCTCGACTGATGATCCGTACCATTGCGATGCCGTCTCGGTCGTCCCACAGTTGAAGCACACGTCGTCGTACGGCTCAGGGGCGTAGAGTTCTTTCGGTCGCGGCTGTCCAGTCCTCTGGGCGTACAAGTAGCACGCGTGGCAGGCCCGGGTCTCGACTGATGATCCGTACCATTGCGATGACTCGGTCGTCCCACAGTTGAAGCACACGTCGTCGTACGCGAGCTCGGGGTCCCAGAGCCTCCTCGGGCGCGGCTTTCCAGTCCTCCGGGCGTACGTGTAGCACGTGTGGCAGGCCCGGGTCTCGACTGATGATCCGTACCATCGCCTTGACTCGGTCGCCCAGCAGTTGAAGCACAGGCGCTCAGGCGGCCTCTTCTTGATCTTGGCGGCGGCGGGTGCCAGAGCCTGGAGCGTCTCCTCGGCAGTCAGTTGCTCCTGACCGCGCAGCTTGAGCTGTAGGTTGACCAGGTTCGTCCTCTCGGTCGTCGTCATCTCTCGCCACCTAGCTCGGGCGTCCGCTCCCGAGGACTTGTAGATCTTTTGGGCGACGTGGAACTCGAGTTTGGGTCCGGTGAGGCGGATCGTGATGTCGCGTGAGAGCCACGTCTCGTCTCCCGGCTGGATCCGGATGCCCGTGATCGCGAGGACGCGCTGGATGACCCACTCGAGGATAAGTCCTCGGATGAGCCTTGCTTCGTATCCTCGGTTGCGACCCTTGAACGAGCTGTCGGAAAAGTGGGCGAGGAAGTGACAGACCACGTTTCGGTTGGGTCCGGTGAGAGCGACCTTCTCGGGCAGGTAGGCGGGTAAGAGACGGCTGGTGTGGGCGGGACGAGGGAAGACGACCGTTGTCTCCTCGTACGGCAGATCTGCGTCTTTGGCGAGGTTCTTGAACCCTCGAGGGAGCGACGATCCGGTGGCGGTGATGACGAGGCTTGGGTTGTTTGCAAGACCCCACGCTCGGATGCGCTGGGCGGCGGCGTGCATGATCGGATCATTTGCAAACTCGCCAGTCGGGAACTTGTCGCTTGCAGCACAGAGTTGAGGCTGCTCCTTGTCGTCCCTTGCCTGCGCACTCGAGCTCCAGGTGGGCTTCCACCAATCGTCCGTCCAGCTGCGTGCGTCGTGGTTTGCGTTGTCGATCGAGTCGATGACGGGCGTTTTGTTGGCGCGCTCGAGTGTCGGGTATGCCTCCCTCATCGCCTTGTCGGTGAATCGAGGGAAGTCCCCAGTCTGGTCGACGCGATCGTTGGGCGCCCAGTGCAGGACGATCCAGATGGGCAGCAGCGGGAGAGGGAGGTCGACATCAGGGTTGTAGTCGGCGGGAAGGCTGTAGTGGCAAGAAAAGGAGAAGAGCAGCAGATGGTGAGCTTTGGAAGCGAGACGATGGTGCAGCAAGCAGAGGGACTCACGGGTTGACTGTCCCCTTGAACCTCCCCGGGTTCCTCTTTCTCGCAGCGTCCAGAGCCTCGAGGTAGAGCTGTTGCTCCCGAAAGCCCTCCTCGACGAGCTTGGGTGCGTACTTTCGCATGTTGGCCGCTCTCTCCCGGGCGTTCTCGACCGAGCAGAGACGATGGATCTCTTCGATCTTGGCGAGAGCTTCTTGATCGTTCCCTGCCTCGGCCTTGAGCGTCGCAAAGTAGTCGCGCTTGAGCCACTCGGGTGTCGGTGTGGGTGCGTCGTTGACGTTGACGGGAGGGGATGCATCGACGTTGACGAGAGGGGGTGCGGGTTCGTCGTCGGTCGCTGCAGGGCTGCCGGTCGACTGCTGCGGAGGTGGTTTATCCTCGTACGCGGACGCGCTCTCGTCAGACTCGCTTTCGCTCTGGTCGCCGCCTTCGCTCTCGTCGCTCTCGTCGTCGTCATCGAGGTCCCCGAGTACTCCCACTGGATCGTCTTCGTCCTCGTCCCAGTCCTAAATCATCCAGTATAGAGTCAGCACATGCTCATCAAGATGAAACAGCGTAGAACATGACTTACACTCTCCCCATCCTCCACATCCTCATCCATCATTTCCCCCTCGGAACTCAACCTCCCGTCCTTGTCTCCCTCGACGTCCTCCTCATCGTCGCTGTCGACAACCTTTCTCTTCTTCTTGATCGGCTCCTTGTCCGCTGCAGCGCGACCCTTGCCCTTGGCCTTGCTCGACAGCCTTGGGGACGCTGCGTTGTCGTCGTCCGAGGGAAGATCGCCAGAGAGACCTTTGTCGAGGCCGATGGACGAGAGACGATGGGGAGCGAGATCATGGGAGTCGAGATAGGAGTCGAGAGCGTTGTCGAGATCGGGAGGAGGGAGAGCAGAGACCTTCTTTTTGAGAGTAGAGACCCTCTTCTTCCTCGACGGAGGAGGAGGAAGGTTGTCGTTG
>BTPH01000058.1:0-82590 GCA_036245725.1 Mrakia hoshinonis
GATGGGTCTCTGGTGACGGGTGTACCCAACTGGGCACTGGGAGTCGCAGTACTGGTCGTCGTTGGAGCTGTCGGAGTGGGAGTCTGGGGCGGAGGAGCAGGAGCGGGAGCAGGAAAGGGCAGGTCGTGGAAGGCTTGGGCGGAAGGATATGCTGCTGTCGGCATGTGGGAGTGGTTCGAGGGTGGTCGTTGATTGTGTACCAGACTGTACACTTTATCCTTTGGGTTGCGATGCCATGGATCTGTCTTTTCAGGGAGGAGGGAAGGGTCCCATCTCTTCGTTCGGCTTTGCCCGTGCCTTCGGTCGAACGGGCTTGGACCTCGGTTGAGCGGGCTTGAGATCTCGCACAAGGGAAAGGAACAGCAGAGGAACGAGGGGCTGGACAAGGTGAGAGGAGGAGGTGCGTCACCTCCGCGATCTCTTGCCTCGAAGCGAGGATTCATGCGCCAGGCCGTGCAGCTGGTCCGGACTGTGCACCATCCTCCGGTCGCCCGGCGGGTCAAGCTCACTCCGACACACCACCACCATCACCTTCACCTCCTTAGCAAACGATGGACCAGTACGGATACAGCGGTGGATCTGGTCCTGCTTATGAAGAGGACAACGGCGGCAACGACGATGGGCTGCCAGGGTTGGAGCGTCGGAGATCGTCGTCGACGAACGAGGGGGACGCGGCGGCGGCGGCGGGACTCGCTTCAGGCGGGAAGCCACTCAAGAGGGGGAGCGCCTGTCTGTTTTGTGAGTAGACAGATCTGCAACTGGACGAGTATTTCGACGAGGATATCTTGAAGAACTGACGAAGACGCCTATCGCCTCGGATGGGTGTGCATCCCGCTCGCAGGCCGGAAGCGCAAGCTGGTGAGCTCGAACGTTCCTCCCTCTCTCCCCCCACCCACTCCCTTCTCCCAGGCGCCTGTCTCTTGCCTTGCGGATTCGGTCAGCTGATGGCCTTGACTTCTCTCTAGCGATGCACTGGTACCAAGCCGTGTCCGGTGTGCATCAAGGTGAGTGCATCGTTCCTTCCGCTCTGCTTGCCAAGACCGAGGCGCTGACCATGCTCTCGGCTGCCATCGGCTTGCACCTCTCCCTCGCCTCGCCCGTCGTTCCACCTACAGCACGGACAGACCTGCACGTTTGACGAAGCTCGGAGCTCTGGCAAGAGCCGTGTGAGCCAACTCGAGGAAAAGATTGGTCAGTCTTCCGAGCTCGAGACCCAGCGCGTCGACGTCCAGAGCCGAGCTGACCGACCTGTTCACTGCCTCTCTCCTTCTCCCAGCTGGCCTCGAGAGGATTCTTACAGCCCAGACTGGCGGGGCACCATTGGGCAGGGGCGGCAATACCCAGTCTGGTGGAGGGCAGCCGAGCCATCTTCAGCAGCAGCCTCAGCATCCGGCTCAGCGCGACCGAACGTCGTCCTACCCTTACCCACCTCGCAAGCAGGCGTCAACCTCGTCGCCCGAGCCAGCGGCCACCCAAGTCGACCAGCAGCAGATCGATTTCTCGCTTGCCCTCCAGGAGCTGTTCCAGTCGGACCCGAACGGACTCGGTCAGGACGTGTCGTTCGCGTCCTACCTCCGCCCGCACGAGGAGCTTCCCCGCCAGCAGGAGAACCCGAACGCGCCCGGCTACTTTGCCGCCTACGGACGATACGCACCTCTCAGCAGCGCGGGGCTCGTCGACTCTCAGCCGCTCGCCCAGTCGCACGATCCTGCCGCGCCGGCGGTGGACCCGTCGTTCTGGGATCTCGCTGGGTCGCCTCTCGCCAACCCAAACCTGTTCGGCGACAACATGTTCGGCTCACCTCCCGTAACCGTGAACGACGCTCCGATGTCCAATTTTGGCCCACTCGTCGACGCGCTCGGTCCAGGCCTGCCCGAGTATAACCTCGCTGATCTCGCCCAGTCGTTCGGACCAGCCGCGACCGTGCCTGCTTGGTCACCTGGCGAGACCTTTGGAGGATCAAGTCGAGGGACGGCGGGCGCGGATCTGGATGTCTGGGGCGATGGGACCGTCCTGCCAGAGGGGATGAGGGACCACCTGTTGAAGCTGTTCTTCGAGAGGCGGAGGCAGTTTGCTTTGATCTCCAGCATCCCCAGATTCCTCGCGTGAGTCGTGATATTCTTTGAACCCTTTCCTGCTCGCGCCTAACGACGGTTTCTGTCCCTGGACGTTCTGCAGATCCCTTGATGGTCCGCCTCACTTACGTCCCCCGCCGGGTCTGATCTTTGCCATGGTCAGTCCAGCTCCCTCAGACCATTGTGATCGGATCGGCGCTCATTCTTCCTTCTGTGCTCTGGTATAGTACGCCTGCGTCGCCCACTTCTCCCCGAACCCCCACATCCGCGAGCTCGAGTCGACGTTCTTTGACCTCGCCCGCCGGAAGATCGAGAGCGGCGTCGAGCTGTACAACGACCAGCGGTACATCCACCTCATACAGGCGAGCACGATCCTCAGTGTGTTATGTTACTCAAAGGCGAGGTACGATGACGGGTGGGTCCTTGGCGGAGTGAGTCGTCAATCTTTGGCACCTGTCCTCGTCCGCGCGAGTTGAACAGATCGCTGACGACACATTCCGTCCTTGTCCTTCAGACGGCCGTCCGACTGGCGCAGTCGTGTCGACTGCATCGGATCTCGTCCAAGGAGATCGAGTACGACCTGCAGTGCTTTGCGGATGGCATCCCGGTCCGACCGAACCACAGATCTGGGATGGCCGTCCAAGGAGGCGCACCCAAGGACGGGATCGAGCTCGGCGAGCGTATCTGGGCCTTCTATGGAGCGGTGCTGCTGGATCAGCTGGGAGCGATCGCCACCGGACGCTCGCCGGGTCTGGCTTTTACCGAGACCGAGACGCCACTGCCTCGCCCTCTCGACGAGTACGAACGAGTGAGTTCAGACTGCTTTACGTCCTGGCTGCACGTGAAATCTGACGACCTTCTTTCCGCTGTCACTGCAGGGCACAATCGACATATCCCAGAGCAGGAACGTCTACGCTCTTCTTACAGATACGACTCCTCGCCCAGCCTCGAATCCGCTCGGAGGGGTCCTCCTCGAGTCGGTCATGCTCCTCGCCGCGACCCTCAGCCTTGGCGACCACTTCATCCAGCCCAGCCTGCGGGAACATCACTTCGCCCAGCCGTTCGTCCCGGGCAACCGCACTCCAGCAACCTCGCGGGTCTCCTCTCCTGGCTCGGCGGCCGCTTCGCCTTACGACTCGACAGCATCGGCGCCTTCGTCCACCACCGCAGCGTCGACAAGCTCAGGTGCGAGTGTGTCTTCCGCCTCGGTCTCCAAGCCTGCCTTGCCCGAGGAGTGGCAGCAGATGGAGAGGGCGCTGCTGCGGTTTGTCGAGCAGCTGCCGCAGAAGTATCGAGATCCGTCGAGACCTTGGGTCGGGGGCATCCCGCCGTGGCACGTGTACGTCTCTCGTCCCAACTTCTGTTTCCTCAGGCAACCATTGACGGCAATTCTTGTCCCTTTTTGCAGCGATCAAGGCGTTCCGTCCGATCAAGGCACGTTCGACGGACCCAGCAGCGTCAACACAAAAATTGGCGGCCAGCCCGTCGTCTTCTCGCTGCACGTCACCCTTTGCACGTCAGTGCCCTCTTTCTTCCAACCCCTTCTGCCTCCTCATTGACGCCTCTCTCTTCCTTCTCCAGCGCCTTCCTCCTCCTCTACACCGAAGCCGCCCGCTTCGACCCGTCAACGTACCGCCCGAAAGCCATGCAAGCCGCCTCCTCTGCCGTCCAGCTCATCCAACTCGTCAAGGACATCGACTTCGGCCAGCTCGACATCTTCCTGATCGTCTTCTGGCGGATCCAGGCGAGGACGATCCTCGAGGAGATCAAGCTCCTGAGGGCCGAGGGTAAGGACGAGAGGGCGGCGGGGTTGTTGGTCGATGTGGATGTGTTAGTGTTGGCGATGAGGAGGATGGGGCAGTTGTGGAGTTACGGGAATGATCTGGCGGAGAAGGTGGAGAGGACGGAGGAGGGGGAGGAGTGATGAGGTGGAGCGGGTGGGTGGGTGAGGGGAGATTGGGTTCGGCTTCGAGGTTGGCGATTCTCGTGGGGGTTTCTTCTCGTTCTCTCCGCGTCTTTCATGCAAGTGATCTCTTTCTGGACCTTTTAAAGCTCGTCTAAATGACCGGAAAGAATTGATGCGCGACAGCACGCGCGACCAAGCCGATTTCATCCCCATCTCAACCACACCTCCCACTCGCCACCTCCCCTCCTTACAAACCCTCTTACCCCATCTCAACAAATTTTCTGATGGCCTACCCCCTCGCGCAAAACTTGCACCTTCACCCCACCTCGATTTGCCTCCACCTATCACCAAGAGACATAAAGCGACCGCCCAGCCTTACTTCCTAATAAGCCCGACGCGGCTTCTGGTCCGATCTGCTAGATCGAGGTTGGTTGATTGGGCTCTCTGGCTCGTTAGTTGGGTCTGCGGTAGACTAGGTCTCGGTTTCTCGTGCCCCTCTCTCTTGGAGGCGCTAGTTAGCACTTCATCTGCTCGCACTTCTCAGGATCTGAGAGGTCGAGTAGTAGGAGTGCTCGTTACGTTATTCTTTTCTTTCCTTTTTTTCCGCTTCTACTCTGCTTTCTCTGACCTCGGTTGCTCATCTCGAGCGGAAAGTCGGCGGCCGATCGTCACGCGTCAGCTCTCCGTGGACGGAGCTGACAGAGCTCACCACCCGACCATCACATATCTTTCACCGACATGGCCGCACGTATCACATCCCGCTTCATCCCTGGCCTCTTCTCGTCCAGTAGCTTACGTCCCTCGCGCCTGGCTCGCACACTGGCCCAACGTGCGGTCTCGTCCGTCATTGTGAGCTCGAGCTCACCGTCACCGTCCCCGGTCGCTGCGTCCGCCGCCTTCCAACAGTGGAGGCACAAGCTGCTCTCAACCCCTCCCGTCGTATCGCACGACCGGGTCACGCTCGAGAGGACCAGACTGCTCGCATCGACGCTGCCGACGCGGTTCAACGAGGACGGCGCGTCCGAGCTCATCACGAGCGAGTCGAGCTTGCAACCGGGGGACTCGCGTGAGTCGAGTCGAGCCTGCCTCTCCCAGCCGTATTCTTGAGCTGACCGAGCTGCCGTCTCTTGCAGTGACGCTGTTCCCTCCGATGGTCGCTGAGCCGTTGCTGTCCCCAGACGGGTCGTCATCGTTCCCTCTGCCGTCTCCTCCGCCGGACGTGTTCAACACCCGCATGTGGGTCGGAGGGTCGTTCGTCTTCTCGAACGTGCCACTCAGAGTCGGAGCACGGGTCGAGGAGTCACTCAGTGTCGAGAGTGTCGAGCTCAAGAAGGGAGGCGAGCTCTGCTTCGTAGAAACAAAGCGGACCATCGGCGAGCTCGACATTGAAGGGGCGACTGTGGAAGAGAGACGCAGGCACGTGTACCGGTACAGAGCTCCAGGAGACGGAAATAGAGGTGCGTGTATCTGCCAGCTAGAGCCCAGAGCTGGAGATTGATTCTTTCTCGGTCTTGCAGAACCGTCGCTCCCTCCGCCGCCGTCCATCGAACCTCCTGCGACACCCGATTTCGCCCTCCGCCCGATGCCCATCACGCCGGTGACGCTCTTCCGTTTCTCTGCGCTCACCTTCAACGCGCATCTCATTCACTACTCGCATCCTTACTGCAGAGAGGTTGAGTCGCTTCCAGGTCCGGCCGTCCATCTCCTCATTTCCGACGTTCCCATGAGGGCATCGACTCGGCGACTCCATCGAGGCTGACCCCTGAATCCCTGCACTTGAACAGCTCCTCTGATCCATGCCCCTCTCACTGCGCTCCTCCTCCTCGATCTCGTCCGAGCACAGCTTCCGTCGCCAGAGTGGCGCGTCGCGTCGTTCGAGTACCGCGCGACAAGCCCTCTCGTTGTAGGACAATCGTTGAGTCTGGTCGGAAGCTGGGTTGCTGGTTCTAGCGAGGGAGCTCGGACGTGCGAGGTGTGGGCTGTCGGCGAAGAGGGCAAGCGAGTCGGCATGACGGGACGCGCCGTGCTGGTCGCTGGCCCGAGATGAGGGTGAGTTTCTTTTTTTCGCGTACATCTCGGAGAATCTGGACTGACCATCTGACCTTCTCTACATTCTACCATACCTAGCTAGCAGACGGGCGGTCCGCTTTTTGGTGCTAGCGCGTCGGAGAGCGCGTCTGGCTACTCGCTATAGACTCCGCCCCGGCCCGCTCGCCCTCAGACGCATCTCCCTCCCCTGTGACCCTGTCTTCGTCCGGGCCGCCCTGCATGTCCATCCGCTCCAGTCTCAGCCGACTTTCTACCGCACGACCTCTCCGAACCACCACACGATGCGTCTCTCCCTCCTGCTCCTCCCCGTCTTTGGCGCCATCGCCGCTGCCGCCAACCCGACTCGACGGGCCGTCAACTGGGTCAAGACCTCGCCGTCGGCCAAGGACGTTGTCGTTCGAGCCAAGCCTCAGTCGTCGTCCGAGTACGCGACTATTTCGGGCGCGGTCAAGGCGGTCGGAGCGAAGGGAGGATCCATCTTCGTCTACCCAGGAAGTGCGTCCCCAGTCCCCGACCTCTTGCCTATTGAGTCGCGCTGACCCTGATTCACCTTTTCGGTCGCAGCGTACAACGAGCAAGTCGTGCTCGAGTCCAGCTACGGACCTATCTCGATCCAGGGCTACACAGCGAACGGCCAGGACTGTGAGTCGCGCTCTCTTTGCCCCTGTCTCGCTCTGATCCAGCCTACTCGACCTGACGTCCCTTTCCTTCCAGATCACGGTAATAAGGTCACCATCACTCATGGACTAAAGTGAGTTGGTCAAAATGTTCTTCCTGCAAAGTACGTTACTGATCACGCGCAGCGATCCTTTTTCTTCTGCAGCGCTGCGTCCCTCGCTGGCTCGAACGACAAGTCGGGGACCGTACGAGCTTTGTCGCCGGACCTCAAACTCTATAACCTCAAGTACGTCAGCTCATCCTGCCAGCGTATCCATTCTCTGGCTGACTGTGCCGTACACTCCTCCGTTCAGCATCGCGAACACGTACGGTCATTACGCTGCAGGCTGCCAGTGCCAGGCGATCGCGCTCTCGGCGCAGAACGAGCGACAAGGCTTCTACGGCGTCAGCTTGACCGGCTATCAGGACACGCTGCTCGCCAATCAAGGCAAGGCCGTCTACGCAAAGTCGGCCATCAGCGGAGCGGTCGACTTCATCTTCGGTCAGGTCTCGCCGTCGTACTTTTACAAGTCCGACATCATCTCCACCTCTCTGGGAGCAATCACTGCTCCCGGTCGACTCGACGCCAGCTCGCCTCAGGTGTACGTCTTCGACCAATGCAAAGTGATCGCCTCGCCCACAGCCGCCGCCAACACGACGACAGGAACGGTGCTCGGTCGACCGTGGAAGGCGTACGGGCGAGTCGTCTTCCGCAACTCGGAGATCGGAAGCCACATTAGCGTACGTACAGACCAATGGCGGTGCTTCCCATCTCCAGTCAAAGCTGACGAGCGTCACGCCTCTTTCAGCCCGCCGGTTGGACGCAGTGGAATGACGCGACACCAAACGTACAAGACTCGATCTTGGCTGAGTACAAGGTCAGTCTTCAGTCATCATCCAATCGAGACCATGGCTTTACATAGCTGATGACCGTGTCACTCTGCGTCTGTCCAGACGACCGGTGCTGGCTCCTACGACACGAACAAGGCAAAGCGAGCGCGTACGTCCCTCCCGCCAAGTCCTTTCTCGTAATCAACGTCTGACCTGTGTTCTACCCAACCGGATTTCAGCCTTCGCAAAGTCTCTCACCGCGGACCAGGCGAGCCAGTACACCATCGCCAAGGTACGCCAGACCCACCCTCCGCCTTCGCGTCGCGATGGACTGACGCGTCTTCACGGCTTCTTGCAGGTCCTCGGAAGCAACTATGCCACCTGGGTCGACATGAACTACGTTTCCGGAGCCGACTAGCTATCTCGTACTTCCTTCTCCTGCGTCCTGGATCCAGACCGCTATGCATGAATTGCTGGGGAGGCCGCCTCGGCCGATGTACGCATGCCCCGTTGTACTCTGAGCGCATGCCTCCTTGACTCTCAGCGATCTGGATTTGAACATGGGTTTATGTCCCCAACCGTCACCTTGCTCTATCGACGAGCGCGCGATGCCTGAGGAATGGCATTCCGTGGCTGCGTGGTTGATGCGAGCGACGTTCCATCCGGTCGAGTTGCTCGCCGAGGCGGTCAGCTCGAGCTCAACGTCGACTGCCTCCTTCGATCCCCCCCAGCCTTCACCCGTCGAGACCGCCTCGATACCCCCGCAGTCCTCTCAGCGACCTCTTCCTCGCCTGGACGAGCTGCCTTGTTCTCGGACGATGGACCGGCGGGATCCTCTCTCTGGACGCTCGGCGACGTCGTCATCCGGCCTGTCTCCTCACCCGCCGACTCTCCCGCTCGCTCCAGGGCAGCTCGTGGCGCACCGACTGCCCACGCTCCCGGACGATCTTCTGGCGTACATCATCTCCTTCTGCCCTACGCCTACGCTCGCGAGCTGGTCGCTGGTGAGCTTCCGATGCTTGGAGCTCGCGGGCAGAGTGCTCTACGGCAAGGTCGAGATCAGACGCCATGGAGGGTACGACAGGCTGTTCTGCGAGAGGGTGAGTCCAGTCTCAAACGTAACGAACGTAGTCTGCTCGGCTGTCGGCAAGCTGGGACACGAGCAGGAGGCCGAGTTGGGTGAGAGCGAGGAGGATGAGCTCACGCGACCCGTCTTCCCTCTTTCCTGTGCCAGGACCCCACGACTTCCCTTCACCATCTGGAGCCACATCTCTCCCTGCACGGTTTGACATCTCTCAACTTACTCGTTCGGCCGTCCTCTCCGGTGTCACCATCTCGCCTCCTGCCCTTCCCGGATCCGGACCTCGCAGCACCTCTTGACTCCTCCACCGACCCGCGACCGGTCCCAATCTCGCTCATCAACCTCACCCTCCACCTTCCACCGACAGGCCTGACCGGCCATCCCTACACGCATCTCCTCTCCCTCCTCCGCCCGCGCAATCTGATCGTCGTCCACCCGTCGGTCCAGCAATCGACAAAGTTCTGGTTCGGCGTCGACCGAAAGAGCTGGGACGTCATCTCGGGATGGGTCAGGGAGGGCCTAGTGGAGCGATGCGTGAT
Source organism: Mrakia hoshinonis (assembly GCA_036245725.1). Lineage (NCBI taxonomy): Eukaryota > Fungi > Basidiomycota > Tremellomycetes > Cystofilobasidiales > Mrakiaceae > Mrakia > Mrakia hoshinonis. The sequence continues at coordinate 9,139 of BTPH01000058.1, forward strand.
GAGAGGATGCACCGTCGTCGGTGGACTGGACCGAGATGGCAGAGGTAGCAACGCAGGGGGGTTCTTCCTCGGTCCCCCACCCTTAACGACAACGACGGACGTGCCGGGACAGCAAGCACCATTCCGGATCCCGGATCAAAGCAGGTCAAGAGGACTGAGCTTGACGTACGATCTCACGACGCTCCCGCCGTTGACGATCCCGTTCTACACGAACCTGCTCCTGCATCTGCAACACGACGGGTGCTTCAACCTGCCGCTTTCGGCCCCTCCCACACAGTCCTCGGAGACTGCAGCTCTCCCGCCGTCACCAACGTCGACACCTTTCGAGGGAGCGCTGCTCGTTCTTGTTCCACGCGAGAAGGAGAAGACGTGGATCGAGCGCGGACTGGTCGCGCTCAAGGAGGATGAGCGCCAGCGCGTCAGAGTCGAGGTGGTCGACGTCAGGGAGGGAGGGTGGTGGAACGGCGGGGCCGGCACGTCGAGTAGTCTGGCTTCGAACGGTGGAAACGGTGGACGAGGGTCGAGAGAAGGAAGGGGTGGATGGGGATGGTAGATTTCGACCTTTGAGGGGTGACTTCTTTCTCTCCGTCGACGGCTCCAGATACATCCATCCGAGCTGATCCTGACCGGGAACCGTTGCAGAGTCTACCTACACGGACCTAAAGAGATTACACTACAGCTTTGACCGGATCTGAGTCTTGCCCGACTTTGCGTCTGCTGCCGCGAGATCTCGGAGCTGCCGACGGAGAATCTTGCCTGCCGCGCTCTTCGGGATCGCCTCGATCAGATGGACACCTGCCAGACAGCGGGCAACACGTCACCGTCAGCACATTTCCGAGACCTCGGAACACCAAACATGGGGAGCTGGACGGACCTCCTCTCAACCGCTTGTGATCCGACACCTGTCCATCCAACCACTTCTCAATCTCCCTCTCGACCTTCTTCCTCTTCCCCTCGTCCATCTCGTTCAACACCTCCCTCGGCACGATGTACGCCCTCGGCACCTCTGTCGCCCTCTCGTCGTCCCACACGCCAATCACCCCTACGTCCGCCACCAACTCGTTGCTTAGCAGCTTCGCCTCCAGCTCCGCCGGCGGGACCTGGAACCCCTTGAACTTGATCAACTCCTTCAGCCGGTCGACGATAAACATCAGCCCGTCCTTCTGGATCATGGCGACATCCCCGGTCTTGAACCAGCCGTCCTCGGTGATGGACGAGGCCGTCGCGGTCGGGTTCCGCCAGTACCCCTTCATGACGTTCCCCCCTCGGATCCACAACTCCCCCCTCTCGCCCTTCTTCGCGTCCTCTCCCGTGTCCGAGTCGACCAACCGCGCCTCCACGTTCGACAGCAACGCTCCAATGCTCCCGTACCCGTTCTCGCCCGCCTCCTTCGGTGTGATCGTGCACGTCGGACTCGTCTCGGTCAGCCCGTACCCTTGCATGATCCTCAGCTTCGGGATCGCCTTGACGACCCGCTTGGTCAACTCTACACCGAGCGGGGCGGCGCCCGAGATGACGGCGCGGAGGGAGGAGATGTCGTACTTTGCCGAGGTGGCTGGGTTGGCGAGCAGGACGAGGATGGGCGGGACGACGGTGGTGAAGGCGACGCGGTGGGTCTCGATCGCTTGGCAGAAGGCGGACGGGTCAAACCGTTTAAGGACGACAGAGAGCACTTGGAGCTTGTAGCAGATGAGCAGGTTCAGGAGACCAAAGATGTGGTACGCGGGGAGGGGCTGGGCACAGGCGGGAACAGGGGGGAAAGGATATGGTCAGTCAGAGGACATGGCCCAGGCGGCGAGGGGAGAGAGAGAGGGGAGAGGGGAGAAGGGCTCACCTGGAGGACGGCGTCCTTCATCGGCACGAGGGTGGGCCAGGCGGGTATGCTCTTGATGATCACGTTGACGACTGTGTTCGCGCAAGGAGAAAGGGACAAAACGGGCGTGAGCTTTGTGCAGATGCATCGGTCAAGACCGGCGGGGCACCCAGCCGGGGGGGACCAACCGTTCTTGTGTGTTGTCGCGACCCCTTTGCTCAACCCAGTCTAGCGTCGGACAGGACAGATACAGAAACAGAAACTCCAGATCAGCGACCCTTCTCCTTCTGCATGATTTTCCCACCTCGCGCAGAAGTCGAACTCACCGTCCCCGAGCTGTAGCACAAGAACGCCACGTCGTCCGCCCCCGGTCTCTTCCCGTCCAGCAACCTCCTCACCTCCCCTTGATCCCTCACCCTCAACTCATCAAACGACCTGTACCCCGCCACCTTCTTCTGCCCCTTCAACTCATCCCCCATGATCACCACCCTCTCCCTCCATCCTCCCCCACCCCCACCTCCCTCCTTCTCCAAACACTCCTCGACCACGCTCAGCAACTCTGGATGCACCAGGATCAACCCCGCTCGCGAGTCCTGGATCTGATGGCGCAGTTCAGAGGCGGTATAGCTCGAGTTTGCAAGGGTGAGGATGATCCCCCGTGGACTTGCCAAGCCAGCAAGCAGGGCGAGAGCGAAAGTGGTCGTGTTGGGCGAGAAGAGCATACAGGTGGTCTTCTCCTCTTCTGGGGAGAAGCGAGACGGGCTGGCGGCGGCTCCGGGTGCGAGTGGGGGGAGGGGTGAAGAAGAGGGGATCAAGGGAGTGATCCCATCGGACCAGATCTGGGTGAGGCCAGCGCCGAGTTGGCGGGTGAGGGAGTGGACTGTTTCGGTGGTGAGGGAGGCAGAGGGAGGCGAGGTGGAAGTGACGAGGAGCCGGTTTGAGGGCGAGTCGGAGGGACGGGCGTAGGCAGGGGAGAAGAGGAGCGTGTCGATGTCGACAGACGGGATGGGGACGTCGGGGAAGGCGGAGCGGTAGATGTGAGGAGGCATGGTGTTGCTTGCTGACGAGGATGGTGTTGAGAGGGAAGGTCAGGAGGGCAAGGAGGAGGAGGAGGGGAGTGAGCTCGCAAGGAGCCGGTCGGGTACGAGGGTTCCCGCCCTGGCCCTGCCCAGGCCTAGGACCTGCCGATCGTCAGATTCGGCAGCACTCGGCCGTCAACAGCAGTCAGACGATGACGAGAAGGAGGGTGGAGGCAGCGTATACATAGCTGGGACCCGGGTCATCCTAGAGGTAGAGGGGTCCGTGGTTACCACAGTAGTCGCTAGGCGAGGGGTGTCAGTCTGCATGACTGTGAGTCGGAGGGACGTGAGCTCGGACGAGAGCGAACGAAGTCGAGGCACCAGCGGGGCACGCGAGCAGTTTGCTTCCTAGGAAGAGCGAGTTGGGCGATCGTGCTCGTCTTCTCTGTGGACGCCAACGTCGAATTGTGTCATGTCTTTTTGCCTTCTTGAAGGGATTCTTGCAGCAGGCATTTTCCTCTCGGACGGCCTGCCCAGCCCTGCGAGCGCGTAAAACGCCGGTCGGTCGGAAAGTCGGCGCGGGCTCTTTGTCTGATCTTCCTGGTCGCTCCTCCGCCCTCCATCTCCACTGTCCTCGCCCAGGCTCATCACCACACAGCTATTACCCCGGACCCTCGGCTCGACCAGTTCGGCCTCTCCTCAAGCCCGTCAGTAGACCGCCGTCCATCCGACAAGAGAGCTTTCAAAAGCGTCGGCGTGATCCGTCTGCTGTTGTTGTCCAAGCGATCATCTCCTCGATTCAACTCAAGGCCCTCCTCTCGTGTACCTCTCTCACCATCTCAGCAATGTCCAACCCCACCCTCTCCTCCGAGACCAAGTCCAAGCTGGATGTGCTGCTCGCCAAGGCTGCGGTGGACCTGCCTGGCTGCTTCCTCGAGGTCGTCTCCGCCTCAGAGACCCTCTACTCGAACCGAGCCGGAAGGGTAGACGTCCTCGCTCCTGCTGGACCAGACAACGAGGTCAACGAGCAGACGGTGCTGTGCTTCTTCTCGACGACCAAGCTGTTGACGTCGGTGCGTCGACGTCCAGAGCTGGCAAGGAGAAAGACGCGAGCTCGCGAGCTCACCCATCTTACCCATCCGCTTTCGCTCCTCCTCTGTGCGATCCCGCAGATTGCCATCCTCCAACTCATCGACCAAGGCCTCCTCACGCTCGATACTCCCGCCTCCAAGTATCTCCCTGAGCTCGCGACCCCCTTACGGCTCATTACTGGCGTCGACGCGTCGTCGGGCGAGCCAACATTTGGCTCCTCCGACAAGGAGATCACCATCGTTCGTTCGTGTCCCTCTCACACCCTTCCCCTCCCGCTCTCCCATCCCATGCTGACCTTCTCTCTCGCTCCCTCTCTCTCCCAGCTACATCTCCTGAACCAAACCTCCGGCCTCGGCGCAGAGTTCGGCCCCCTTATAACCGCGTACAAAGCCTCTCTCCCCCCCTCCGCCCCAGGGAAAGGCTTCGTCAACTCGTGCAAGCTCTCCAACCTCGTCAACACCCCTGCGTGCTACCCTGCAGGCGAAACGTTCGAGTACGGCAATTCGGCAGAGTGGTTGGGGTTGTTGATCTCGAGGATGACGGGGACGTCGCTCGAGGAGCATTTCCAGGAGAAGTTGTTCAAGCCGTTGGGGATCACGGACTCGAGCTTCTTGCCGCATCGGTCGGAGGAGTACAAGAAGAGGGTGATGCCGCTCAGGTACTGGGATGCAGACAAGGGGGTGTTTGAAGTCCTGAACGGCCAGATGGATGGATTGACGCTGCCGAGAGAGTACGTCCCCCGAATCTCGTGCCTCTCATTTTTTTGTTTTCACCTTTCCTCACGCTCCCCTCGACCCTCGTCCTTTCGTGCTAATCTCATCTCTCTCTCTCTCTCTCCTCCGTGTTGGTTTCCGCTTTCAGGACAGCCGAGATTGGACACCCCGTCGCAGGCGGTGGGATCTACACCACCCCCCACTCCTACGCTCGGATCCTCCAGACGCTCCTCCTCCCACCCTCCTCATCTCAACCCCACCCACTAGGCCTCTCCCGCACCTCCCTCGAATCCCTCTTCACCGGCACCCTCCCACCCTCTGCCCTCCCCGGCCTCTCCCCCATCGCCCAACTCGTTCGTCCCGGCATCTCACCCAACCCCACCACCTCCTCCTCCCCCAACTGGTCCACCGGCCTGTGCCTCTTCCCCGCCCGCAAAATTTCCCCCTCAACCTCAACAGAGCCAGGAAAAGAGTGGGGTGCTCTTTCGGGAGTCGCAGGCTGGGGAGGAGCAGGAAACACCTCGTTCGGAGTCGATCGGAAGGCGGGTGTCGCGTGGGTGTGGAGCACAAACTGTTTGCCGCCGGGGGAAGGACGGGCGGACGAGTGTGCGGGGGAGTGCGAGAGGGTGGTTTATGAGGGGTTGGGGTACTGAGATGGGCACAGGGAGGCCAAAAGGGAGATACAATATGTGGCTCTTGTAGTTGAGTATGAAGCAGGACGGATTTAGAGAATGATGCGGACCGAAAGGAAAAAGAAACGTGAGGATCGTGAAAGTGGCGAAGAGGTGACGAGTGGAGAAAAGAAGAGTTCGAGAAAAGGAGGTAGACGCGAAGCCGAGTCGGGTCTATCGGTCGACCTGTGAAGTGATAGTAACGGGGGCGGGTCAGCGAAAAACAGCAGGAGTGCCGTAAAGAGAAAGCGGGACTGACCTCTCCGAACACGAGGTCGAGCGTTCCAATGAGCGCGACGATGTCTGGGAGCTTGTGGTGGCTGACGAGACGCAGACGGGAACGATCAGCCATGGTCGCAAACTTGGACGATAGCACTACGCGCGGTCAGAACTGACCGACTCATGAAGTCCAGTCCAGCGAGATGGGCGAACCCGGGCGCTCGGATCTTGCACCGATACGGGCGGTTCGAGCCGTCGCTGCAGGAGAAAAGGAGAAGCCGCTGTGTCAGCGACGTGTACGACGAGGCCGACGAAGAGATTGAGACTCACGAGACCAGGTAGACGGCCATCTCTCCCTTTGGCGCCTCGATGGCCGAGTACGTCTCTCCCGCTGGGACCGAGTAGCCCTCCGAGAAGATCTTGAAGTGGTGGATCAGACTCTCCATGCTCTCCTTCATCGCCGCACGAGGCGGGGGCGTAATCTTGTTGTCGTCCGTCTTGATCGCTCCGGCGGGCATCTTGTTCAGGCACTGCAGGAAGGATCCACTAATGCACGGTCAGCGACGTGTTCTAGATCAGGATGCACGATCTAAGACGGACCTGGTGGACGATGCTGAGGGACTCTCGCATCTCCTGCACTCGGCAACAGTATCTGTGAGGGATACGAGGCAGCGCCGCAATCAGCATCACGAGCGAAGCGAGGCTTCCGAAGGAGATGCTCGACTGACCGGTCGTACGAGTCTCCGGTGATTCCGATGGGGATGTTGAACTCGACCTCGTCGTACTTGTCGTACGGTGCGACCTTCCTGCTCGTTCGGACGATCACGGTCAGCCAACAGTGGACGTGGGAGCTCAAAGTTTCTTGCGACGATCATGTGACGTACCTCAAATCCCAAGGGATACCCGATCCCCTAAGCATGACTCCCGAGAACGAGTAGTTCATCGCCTCGGCGGCCGACACACTCCCGATCCCGACCGTCCGCTGGACCCAGATCCGGTTGCCTGTCACAACCTCCTCGACCTCGTCGATCCTGGAATGGAGGTCAAGGTCAGACCTGTAGGCGACTACTGCGAAAGACCAAGGCGGACTCACTTGCCAGCGAACTGGGTCGCCCACTTGAAGATGTCGTCCAAAAGTCCGTGAGGAAGATCGAACGCGACTCCTCCCGGACGAACTGATGAACCGGAGATTGATGGAATCAGCGATGCCGCTCTGACCCAATACCGCACACCGAAACTCGAGAAACTGACCGTAGGCGGCGTGCATCCTCGCGCCCGAGACCCGCTCGTAAAACTCCATGAGCTTCTCCCGCTCCTCGAAACCCCACAGGAACGGCGTCAAAGCTCCGACATCCATCGTGTGCCTGTCAAAGAAAGTAGGCCGTCCAAGATCAGCTCGGGAAGCGACCAAGCAGAAACGAAGGAAGAGGGTACCGACGTCAGGACGGCCATCAGATGATTGAGGATCCTCGTGAGCTCCCCAAACATGGTCCTGATCCACAGCGCACGCTCGGGCACCTGGATGTTGAGCAGCTTCTCGACCGCCAAGGTGTAGCACAGCTCGTTCGTCACTGCAGACGAGGAAGAGAGCAAGGGAAGGTCAGCTGATGGAAAGAGCTGGCTAGCACCTCAAAGAACGGTTTCGATTCTGGCCGACAACACTCACTCATGGAGACGTAGTCGAGCCTGTCAAAGTACGGGAGCGCCTGGGTGTAGTTCTTGTTCTCGATCAGCTTCTCCGTTCCCCGATGGAGGAGTCCAATGTGTCTGTGCGTTAGAGGAGCAGGACGGGTCAGTAAGAAGGATCAAACCTGTTCGAGCGGTCCGAGACTCACGGATCGGCTCGGAGAACATTCTGTGCGGTCGACGAGATGTCAAAGTCAGCGGATATGCGGTAGAGATCGATCAGAGGAGCAAGGTGGGTGGACGGACCTCTCCGTTGAGCTCGAGAATCAGCCTCAACACGCCGTGCGCTGCTGGGTGCTGGGGTCCAAAGTTGACTGTCGTCGTCAAAGGTCAACACGCGGGTCAGCTTTGGTCGATTGGCGGTGTCCGATCTCGGCTGGGGAAGCCGGGGGGGAAGGGGTGGGCAAGGACGAGTGGGGGACCGGACCGACCTGTAAAGTGTCTGAGCCGCATGTCCTTCCTGGCCGTGCTCGCCTGCTGGGGGGCCTCGGCCAATCGATCTCGTCCCTTGAAGTTGGCGCCTCCTCTGGTGTGAGCACACGAAGAGGCGAGTCAGCGCCATACGATCAAGGGGGCCAGATGCGAGCGACGGGGTTGGTCCGGGGGTCGTCCTTCCTCCTGGACGTCTGACCCTTCTCTTGACCCAGCCTACTCAGCTCTAGCAGACACAAGGCCGCCCTCTGGGCTGCTCAGACTGCTCAATGTCCCTGCTACAGCATCTAAACACGCTCACGGTCACTCGATCGGCGAAGGAGGCCTTTGGACTGGGAGGTGCTCCCCCACATCGCTCTCGCCCGAGCTCGCTGTCCGCCTGCCCCTTCTCTCTCCCTCGACTGCTAGAGTGGACTTACTTGTGCCCCCACTTTTCGTCAAACTCTCTCTGTTCGTTCCCCATGTAGGCCTCTGACCCGTCTACGCGCATGGTCTGGTTGATGCTGCCGCTCGCCTGGTGCATCTGTCGAAGCGTGTCAGAGTCCTCCCACGTGAGCGGCTTGAACTCGGCAGGCTTCGACAGAACAGACACACAGGCGGAGGAGTGCAACGACCGGCGAGCGAGCAGGACGGACGAGGCCGTGCGGCGGGAGAGGTGACGAGGGAGCATGGTCGGATGGCTCGAGGCGGAGAGAGGGAGGTGGGTGAGGGCGGGAAACGAGGGGCGCGCGGCGGAGAAGAGAGATGGAGCACCTCCCTCTCGACCGCAGCTTCAGCGGATCGATGGCAGAGCGAAAAAGAAGAGAGATCAAGCACCTCAGCTACTCGTTCCCTCAGATCCTGAGTGGAACCGAGCAGACAAAGTGCTAGCTAGCGCCTCGACGGAGGGGCACAAATCGAGTGTACAGAGGGAGCCGAGACTTTCAGAGCACTAAGGAAGAGAGACCGAAACACCGAGAAGCTATCTAGCAGATTGCAGAGAGGAGTCCCAGAACCACACATCTTTCTTCTCTTTCTTCTTTCTTCTGTCTTCTTCTTCTCTTTTTTTTCTCTTTGTTTTTTTTGGCTTCAAGAGACCAACGTCCCTCGACCCAACCATCTCTCCAATCCGTTCTTCCCTCCGATTCTCTTGACCCCACGAATCGATCGCGCCGCTCCAGAACGGAGGTTTGATCGGCGGAAAGCACATCGTATGATCGGGGTCGAGAGCGCGCATAGAGGGCTTACAAGGCGGTAAGTGCGTTGGGCGGTCGCTGCTAATGTCTCTTGGTGGGAGGTAGAGGCAAATTGAAGGGGGGTGGAGATGCAAGTTTTGCGCGAGGGGTAGGCCGTTAGAAAATTTGTTGAGGAGGCTCAAGGCGGGGTTGTAATGGGCGGGAGGAGAAGGAAGAGATGGCGGGCGGGAGGGCGAGATGTCAATGAATCTGGCCATGTCAAGTGAATCAGCGTCTTTGGGAACGGATTGACGCTAGCCTGCGTGGCCTGCATTGAGAAGCGACATTCGAGAGGAGGGGGTCGAGGTCGAGGGCGGAAGACGGCCGAGCAGATGGGAAGAGGACGCGTCGGGCGGGAAGTGGCCTAACGACGTGTCTGGCCCGCATGACCTTCCAGCGGGGTTTGAGAGCGGTCGGTTGCGAAGATGTTCGTAAGAGGTGATTGGGTCTGTCGAGTCAGGTCCGATGAATGGGCCGGGTCAAGGGGCCATGGGGACAAGGGTGTTGACTGCCGCCGCTGATACGGTCGAGGCAGCGCACAGCGACCGTGACTGGTCCAGCGGCGACGGGTCGAGAAACACCTTACGGTATCCTCGAGTGATTGCCGGAAGGGTGGCGTCGAGGCAGGGAGGAGAGCGTGGTCGAGGGACGACCGCCTCGCGTCGCACCGGCGGATGATCTCAGTCGGCGGAGGTCGTCCCGACCGAGTGCAGGATGGACAGCGTGTGTGATGGGTGAGAGCCCGGTCTCGAGCAGAAGCCAGAAGAGATGATGGTGGCCTTGTTGAGGTTGAGATGCCGTCCGGTGTGTCTGGCGAGCTGGGACCCGAGGACGAGCAGAGTGGGAGCAGGAGGAAGACGGTGAGCTCGCGCTTCCGATCCAGTATGTCGCAGTCCGCCAGGTACCGATCAAGCGAAGTTAAACTCACTAGCAGTGTATTGAGGACACCTTAGCCAACACGAACAACATACCGCGGGCGGTGGTCAGCGTCGATGGTTGTCGAGAGGAGGGCAGCAGAAGGAGAGCACAGGTGGAAGCTCACCTCATCTCGTCTTGCGCCCGACCACGACTCGCTCGCCAAACGCACCTCATCCGCCCCGTACCCACGCGGTTTCCGCTGCACCAGAGTCGTCCTTCTCATCCAATCGTGAGTGCCATCCAGCTCGAGACGGCTCTGCGAAATCGACTGCAGCGCGAGGCTGACACTAGCCCCTCACCGTGCTCCGTCAGCTCGCTCGCTCGTTCGCCACGATGCTGCTCACCGTCCCTGTCGAGCTCCAGGACCTGATCCTCGCCCTCGTTCCTCGGCGAGATCTCGCTGCCGTCGTGCGCGTCTCTCGGCACGTCCACGACGTTGCCGTCAAGTTTCTCAACGCGCATGTTGAGCTCAAGTCGCTAGACCAAGTACAGGCGTTCTTCAACATCACCAGTACCCTCAGCACGGGATCCGTCGCCGCGACCAGACACATCGGAACCAAGTTGTCCGAATGGGCCCAGATCAAGACTCTCGAGATCCGACTTCGAAACAGGAAGACGAAGCACACGCTCGGCAATCTTCCGCGACCCCTGCGAGGCCTTCGCTCCAACCCGATCCAGATCACCCGTCTTCGGCTGTCCAACTGCTCGTACGACGAGATCAACGCTATCGCTCCCATCTTGAGCTGCTTCCGATCGTCCGAGATCGGTCTGCGTCAGACCGCAACCTGGACTCGAGCAAAGTCGGTCATGGCATTCCCTTCGGCCACGCTTGCGTCCCTCCTTTTTGCCTGCACGTCTCAATATGGCGCGCACCCGATAGTGATCCGAAACTCGATCAACTTGCTCGTGCGCATGTGTCCAGGACTCGAGAGGATGGATCTCTTGCCGAGGCACGACCGCGAGAAGGAGACCATGGAGCAGACGGTCCAGCACGGTCTCGCGGGCAAGCCGGCGAGCTTCTTCACCATCCGCGACAACTCTGCCGGATCAACAAACGTTTGGGGGGACGTCGAGGACGATGCTTGAGGGCACGAGAGCGCGATGCATGACTTTTTCGACGATTGTGTCGACAAGTTTCGCGAGCGACGCGCAAAACGACAAAGCACCCCTCCTCCTCGACCCTCCAGACTCTGGAAGAACCGAGCAGTCGAGGTGCTAATCTAACAAGTCTACCGAAACCCGACGCTCATTAGATCACCCAACCCACCATCCTCGCCTCAACATCTCAACTTTTCTCGACCGGAACTCGAATAGGCCTTTTGATCTTCCTCTATCGTTGGTTGCTCTTCAGTGAGTCGTCGTTCTTCCTCATCGTGGGGCCTCTCGAGCTGTCCAGGCTCTCACCTCCGTCCCCCTCCGTTCGCATCTCCGGGATCAACCTGGCGCCCGAATCGATCCACAGCGTGGAGCTGTGGAAAGCACATCGGTACTACTAGGCCAGGCGGGAGACTTACTAGGAGTTGATGGCCACAAAGGCTCTTTTCCTCATGTCTAGTAGAGGCAAAGTTGAGGGGGGAGAGGTGCAAGTCCAGTGCCGAGGGGTTGGCGTCAGGAACGGGAGGAAGAGGGGGGTGGCGGGCCGGGAGGTTGGGATGGCAAGGAATAGGACCTGTTTTGGTGGCGGATTTTCGGGCGACCTACGAACGCTATATACATGCCGATGGTACCTATGATGCACTAGACTAAAATGAAAACCTGGATAGACCAGGAGACGGTGAGCGGACGTGACACATGGCCCCGCCCGCGCTTTGGGTCAAGTCGCGCAGACGCACACGCCAAAGTCATCGGGTAGTGGTCGCATGGAGCTGGAGCATCAGTCCGAGTCGAGTGCGTGCCAGAAGAGAGTGCTGGGTGCGGTCGCGTGTGTGGTCTGCTCTGACGCGGCGTGTGAGGGAGGTTCGAGCCCTCGCGCTGAGCTCTCTCTCTCGTTGTGCGATCGCCTCCCAAACGGCCATGACACCCGGTCAGCAGCAGCAGCAGCAGCAGCAGCAGGGCTACTCTCCTCAGCAGGGTCAGCAGCAGATGCAGCAGCAACATCATCAACAACAACAGCAGCAGCCCAACCAGCAGCAGCAGCAGCAGGGACCCCCCCAGCATCCGATGGCTCCTCCTCCGCCTCCCCCGCCTGCGAACGGACTCACCACCCCGGACGGAGGCATGACCCTCGCAGGCGTGCTTCACTTTTTGCAGACCGAGTGGAGGAGATGGGAGCGAGACAGGAACGAGTGGGAGATTGAGCGCGCAGAGATGAGGGTCAGTCCAACCAGAAGATCATCAGCTCTCAACCGAGCTCAGGGGGGGGGGAGGGACACACCACGTATAGACGGACAGACGACCAGCTCGCTCAGAGCGAGACCGCCATCGCTCGCTCGTCAGAGGCTGGAGCAGTCCAGGGCTGCTCTTGATCTACCGAGCATGTCGGCCACCCTCACTGGGCGAGCGGGAAGGAGGGAGGGACGCTTGAGGGAGGACCTCGTCAGAGGAGGCACGAGATGGAGCTCAGACGACACCCTCTGCTCCCCTCGACGGCAGTCTCGTCCCCAGAGACTACACTCGGAGGGCCGCACTGTCGAGAGTACTTGGCCGTCAGACTGGTCGCGTGCGATGGGGGGCTAGCAGACGGCTATGAACCTGCCGGGGTCGGCTCACATGGCCTCTCGTTCAGACGATCGTCCCTCATCGTCCTCGAGCTCGCATGCCGGTGCAGCAGGTCGCTGACCCTGCTCTACTCTGCTCGTCTTGACAGGCTCGCATAGCTCTCCTCGAGGGCGAGCGTCGGTCAGCCGAGAACCTCAAGCTCGACCTCTCGCGGAGAGTAAAGATGCTCGAGTTCGCCCTCAGGCAGGAGAGGTACGTCTGAGCTCACTCGTACACCCCTGACCCTTGTTGGGCCAAAGAAGTCAGTTGACTGAATCGCGATGCCAAAGCTGACTCTTTCTCCTCGTTCTCATTGTTCAGGGCGAAGCAGACATCGTCGGCTGCTGCAGCTCCGTCGACCGCCCCCGCTGCGGGGATCCCTCCCAACAAGCTCACCGCTCTGCAGGCAGAGGCAGCAGAGGGCAAGGACACGGCAAGCACAGGCAGCGAAGGAGGAAGCGACGATGGAGGTCAGTCCGTCTTGCCGTTCCGAACCTGTCGTGCTAGTAGACTGATCTCGTTGTCTCGATCCAACGATACAGCTCCGCCGTCACTGCCGAACGGCGTGTCTGTCTCGCCTCCGCTTGCGTCGGCGACCCGACCTGGCTCGACAGGGTCTGCACCGAACGGAGCTCCAGTCCCAGGGTGGAAGACGGGAGTCGCCGCGGCCGGACGGGACCCAAAGAGCAGGCAGCGAAGCAGGGACTACCTCAAGCAGTGCGTTCTTCCCCTCCAAGACGTCAGGACTTCACAACTGCTGCTGACATCTGCTTCCGTCTTTACAGATGCCTGCAAGAGATCACGTACCTTACCTCGCCCGGCGCGCTCAACCCTCTTCCCAACCGGCCGGTCGTGCTCCCTCCTACGCCCGCCGCGTCTCTCGATCAGCCCTACGCATCCCAGTCTCGACAGCCCAACCCTGTTCCTTCCCAACAGTCTTCATCCCAGAACAACCAGCACGAGAAAACCCAGCAGCCGCCCCAGCCGACGATTCTCCAGCGACCGCGGAAACATCTGCCGGACCACGTACCACCATCACCGCTGCAGGGCGTGCCTCCGACGATCCAGGAGCAGCAAGATCTGACCGCTGAGAAGGAGCGCGAGAGAAAGAGGCAAGTTGAGCGCGAAGGCGTAGAGGCCGAGAAGTCAAAGTCGACCGCAGAGGAGGAGGCCAAGGCGGCTGCAACACTGGACGCGGCCCCTCCGCCTCGCTTGGTACCGGAACCAGTCGGAAAGGACGAGCAGTCATCCATTGAGACACTGTCTGCGCCGGAGTCAGGCTCTCCCTCGTCGTCCACTGGCCCCTCGCCGTCGAGTTCGCTCGGATCGGTCGACTCGCATACCTCATCGCCTCCATCCTCCCACGCCTCGTCTCTGGGCGACCGCTCCACGTCTAGTCCACCGTCCGACTCCCGGCAGCCAGACGCAGAGAACGACGAGGACCATCCCGCGGACGAGACGGTCGTCCACCCATCAAAGGACGACGAGGACGAGAACGCTCAGCCGCCTCTGAACGGCTCATCAGCAGCCGCCTTCGAGGATGCGCCGACGGAGGAGTCTGCCTCGGACCCGTTTGAGGAGGAGCGAGACATTGGCGCGGACGCAAAGGCGGACGAGGCAGAGGGCGATGACGACGGGTCGCTCGAGGCTGTCCCGCTCCACGAGCCGATCGCAGTCAACTTTGAGCACGGAAGGGAGCTCGGCGGGCCAGAAGAGGACGATGAGGACGATGAGGACGAGGAGGGCGAGGAGGGCGAAGCTGGCAGCCGGTTGACGGCCATCTTCCGGCCGCAGGACCAGGGAGAGTGGAAGGAGAAGCTCAGACAAGCGGGCGAGAGCCTCAAGGTCAGTCGTCGCCTACATTGTCAGGTCAACCAGAAGCATGGGCTGATGATCCGACCTCTCTCTTTGCCCGGCAGCCGTCCGCACCTGAGCCTGCAGCTGGGCCACCGAGTGAGTCTGCGTCTCATCCAGCACGCTGTGGCCGCACTGCTCGTCTGACCTTTTGCCACTCTCTCCTTAGCCGCCCAAAACGACGAGGACCAGCTCGCCAACCTGACGCTCGGCGACGACGACTGGGACGACGACGAGACCTCCCCAGCAGGGACGACCTCTGAAGGCGGCGCCTGGCGCGCCCGCCGCACGCTCAAGTCCCACCTCGACGCCGTCCGATCCATCTCCTTCCACGACACGGACCTCTGCTTCGCGACCGCCTCGGACGACTGCACCGTAAAGGTCTGGCGCTTTGACCCTGCCGAGCTCTCGCCCGACCGTTCCTCCCCCTCGAAAGACGCCGAGCCCCAGCGGACGTATAGAGGCCACACGGCAGGCGTCACCTCGGTCGTGCTTTCCTCGAGCCAGAAGAGGATCTACTCTGCCAGTCTAGACTCGACGATCAGGGTGTGGAAGCTGCCTGGGCCGCAAGAGGAGCTGTACGCGGATCATGATCCCGACGCGTGCGAGGCAACGTTGGTCGGTCACTCGGACTCGATCTGGGGTCTGACGCTCATTGGCGGGCGGTTGATCAGTGCGAGTGCGGATGGGAACGTCAAGGTGTGGGACACCGAGAAGACGGGTGTCCCGCTCGTGTCGAGTTGGGGCTACGGTGGGTCTGAGGCCGAGGAGGGCAAGGGAGAGAAGACGAGCGAGGACGGGGAAAGGATCGTGCCAACGAGCGTCAGTCCGGTCGGGAGCGACCCCAAGTTGGTCGCGGTCGGGTACTCGGACAGTATCGTCAAGCTGTTCGAGGTCGAGACCGGCAAGGAGGTCGCGGTCATCAGGAGTGACGAGTCGTATGGTCAGTCCTCCCATCATGCCACACCTGCTCCATCTTCCAGACGACGAATGGGCTTACCCGAATCCACCTCTTGTCTTTCTCGCGTGCGACCAGACGGCACCCCCGCCACCCAGATCAACGCCCTCACCACCCACCCGTCCCAACCGCTCCTCATCACCGCGCACGAGGACAAGTTCATCCGCTTCTTCACCCTCCCCACCGGCGAACAGACGTACGTCCTCCCTGCCCACTCGGACGCCGTCACCTCGCTCGCGCTCTCGCCCTCCCCTTCCTCCCCGACCACCACCACCACCCCCACCACCACGCTCGTCTCGGGCGGACACGACTCGTCCCTTCGGATCTGGGACTTGGAGGCAAAGACGTTCGTCCAGGAGATCACGTTGCACAGACGGAAGAACGACCAAGGGGTGCTGGCGGTCGCGTTTGGGTTGGACGGGAAGGTGATGGTCAGTTGTGGGGCGGACGGGGTCGTCAAGGTGTTGACGTGGGTGGCTTAGATGGATGGGGGGGGAAAGTGTCCTTTTTTTTCGCTGTCTTGCGAGTCATTTAGAGTTCACGTTTTAGTGTATCCACCCCCTCCCCTTGCCTTTCCCGCTCTTTCTCTCCCGCTTCTCGCTTTTCGTGCGAGCTTGCTTTCTCCTCGTCCCGACTCGACTCGACGGCGCCCATACCATACCAAAAAAGTCCGAACCCCACTATGTAGCTTTTTCTCTTTATTTCCATCTTTACGATCATGGCTGCCTCGTTCGTTCGAGAAAAGAACAGAAAAGAAAAGATGAAGGTGACGATCACGAGACGCTTCTTCTTCCTGTTGGCGCAAGCGCGCTCTCTCGTTCTTGCGAGAGAAAACCGGCCGAGCGGAAGTTGTGTTTACAACGAGTGGTAGATAGATAGATATGCAGAAGAGGAAGACCGTGAGAGCCCTGAAGGATAGAGAGGAGACACGTGAACGACGTTACGAGGGAGGAAATGGAGGGAAGGAGGGAAAGATGGATGGGAGGTGGAGATTGTGAGAACAGGGTGGGGAAGATGATACGACGCGTGTAAGTGAGATGGGTGTGATGATACAGAAATGAGACTGGCGTATACAAAGATAGATAAGCACGTCGGCCGAACGAGCAAGAAAGCAATGATGGAAGCGCGAAACCCAGACAAAAGAAAGAGAAAGGTGAGAGCTCAACGTCCATGTCCAACCCCGAGCCGCCAGCCAGCTCTGGACGAGGAATCCTCCCTACATTGACGACTCAAAGAACCAGTCGGCCACCTCAAACCCTTGCTCCTTTGCGGTCCTCACAATCTCGATCCTCGTCGGTCCCCAACCCCAGTCGTAGCACTGTCCGAGCAGCCTATCCCTGTTATGAAACCTGACCACCACCAGCGGCCAAGGCGTCCTCCTATCGACCTTGCGAAAGTTGTCCCGGTACTTGAGAAGCTCCTCGCGGGTGAAGACGTGGACGGGGATCGTCTCGAGAGGTCGGGTGGCGGGGAGGTTGGGGTTGAGCAGCTGCATGCCGCTGAGGTGTCGCTTGTTGTTCGGGGTCATGATGCTGAGGTGAGCCTGTCCGGGGAAGAGCGGCGGAGGGTACAGGTGCTGGTTGCTCGCGTGGACGAACCGGGTACCGGCCGGCAGGGGCTGGAAGTGCGCGTACGGGGGCGCCCATCCGTCGTCAGTGAACTCGACCTTCGCAACCGACGCGGGTGGCGAGGACGCCAACGAGGGCGAGGTCGAAGTGGGCGAGGACCCCATGGACGACGACGACGACGGCAGTGGATGCGACGACTCCGTAGAAGTGCCTTTCTCGTCATCGTCCGCGGTGAGATCGATGACCTCCGCGTTGGTTCGCGATCCGGTCGGAGTGAGGTTGTCTCCGCCAGCGGGAGCATGCTGCTTCGAGCCGCGAGCGGACGCAGGCTGGGTCTTCTTGCGGCCTGAAGACTTCTTTGCAGAGCGGACAGGATCGGCCTTGCAAGTCTTGGACGCGGATCTGGACTTGATCGCCTTCTTGCTGGCTGCGGTCGGGGCGAAGGAAGAGACTGTCCGCTTCCTCTTTCCGTCGGGAGCGGCATCGTGGCCGACCTCCTGCGACGAGCGTCTCTGAGTGGCAGGCAGTATCGGGCGTTGGGCGAGGTTGGGGTTGGCGTGCTGGCGGAAGGGAATAGAGAGAGGTCAACGGTCGGTAAGCGAGTAAGAGATGGAGATGCAAGGAGTAGACGACAAGAAAGAACCTGCTCTACGTGTACTTACGTTCTGCTGCTCAATCAACGGGTTGAAAAAGGTGTCGGAATCCGCAAAAGAGAAGTGGAAGTCCGATGGACCCTAAAGAGAAGGAATGCAGACGCGGTCAGTTGTTGTTTGTTGTTTTTCTCCGAGCGATCGAGTGATCGCGTTCCTGACTGTCACCCGGACTCAGAGCGGGTAGGGCCGACGCGAGCAGTGGATCAGGACGTACAGTAGAGGTCGCAGCCGAGACGCTCGAAGATGCGACAGGGGCAGATGCGAGGTTGGGCTGGGCGAAGAGCTGAGAGGCAGGCAACGGAGGAAGGAGAGCAAGGTCAGCGGCGGAGAGAAGAGCGTTCGCGAGGCGGTAGCGCGGGAGAGCGGGAGCGGATGGATGGCATCGGCGGGAAGACTCACGTTGAGAGGTGGGTGGGCGTTGTTGACGATGGCAGGTGAGGCAAACGCGTTCGGCTTGTTGGCGAAAGCGGCGAACCCTCGGGGGACAGACTGAACGGCAGAAGGAGAAGCAGTCAGCGAGGCAGCTAACGGCAGGAGGACCATCCTCCTCGACCTCGATCGAACGGAGAACGAGAGCACTCACGCCCTCGTAGTTGAGAAACTCGCCGCACACGTCGCACGGTTCGTCAAGGGTCGGGAGGGTGTCGTTGAGACCTATTTGATGGGCATACTCGTCGATGGACGCCTGAAGCTCAGGCGTCCAGAAGTGGGAGAGGTCGAGGGAGGCGTCCATGGTGGCGAAGGATGGTAGGAGGTGTCGCAGGCGTGGAGGCCGAGGAGAGGGCGAGGGAGTAGAGTGGATGGGTAGCACAGAGAGAAGAAGAGAAGCGGGAACGGAAGAGAAGGAAGGGGGGGATGTGGTCGGTGAGGAGACGACCCGGCCTGGCCTCGCCCTCGGTTTCGACCCTCCCCTCTCTGCGCCGCCGCCCTCGTTCGATCGTCCCTCTCGCCTGGAGTCGGCCCGATCCGCTGGTCGGTTACCTGACCATCAGTTCAGCCAAAGAGTCAAAAGCCCACGTGTGTGTCGAATTCGTCGTCGAGTTGAGCCGTGTTGGTCGGAGGAGCGGAGTGTCGGCAGGGCGATGGACGAGTCGGGAATGTCAATGAGATGGCTATCACCAACCGTTCACTCTTTATCAGCTTGTGCGACCTGGGTGAAGGAATGCGCTCACACGTGGGTTAGCTGACCTGAGGGCAGAGAGGAGCAAGGTCGCGCTCCGGTCGGCCTTCGCGTCCTCGTCCTTGCTCCAAACGAGCACCTCCCCTCGATTCCTTGTGCGAGAGGACAGCCATGGCTGCAGTCAATTCGGTACTTTACGCTGCTTGATTCCTTCCGAAATGGCGCGCATTTGTCGGGTTCCGTGTCGCGACGACGGTCTGCCTGGGAAGAAAGAGGCGAGGTGAGCATCAGCTTCGTCCGACTCGCTTCTTCCTCGTCCGCACTCTGCACTGCGTTCAAGCGGATGAGACACTCACCGGTCGTCTTGTCCTTCGAGCCGCTTCGGTGGTGTACGTGCTGTATCTGCTCCAGAGGGAGTCCGTCCGGTACGGGCGAGCTGCTCTGGACGACGGCTTGATTCCTGCGCTCGTCCTCATCCTCATCTCGACCGCCTCCCTGTCGTGTCACTCGAAGTCCGTCTGTGCGACCTCGGTAGAACCGCTTCGGCGCTGGCGGTTGGCTGTGCTTGCCTTGTGCCGGTGTGCTCGGAGACGACGACGGTCGGTCCTCGCGATGCGAGAGCCGACCATCATCGTCTGCGACAGCGCCGCTCCGCACCTACAGAGCAGGGTCTAGTGATTTGTCGTGTCCGTCAGGTCGATCGTGTCCTGGGAGTCCCTCGGGGCAGTGCGGTGGAGACGGACGAACCTGCAGACGAGGTAGAAGGACGATGGTCAGCTCGTCGTCTCCTGCACTCCTTTGCGTCGATCAGCCTCGCTTCCTTTTATGACATACTACTCTCTTCTCGTCTGTCAGGGATTGATTCCTCTGTCTCTCTGCTGCCAGAGGATACGACCACCTTCCGGACGCGACTCCACCTCCGAGCTCACCTCGGCTCCCTCCCCACGTCGGCCGCACACGTCCCCACCTACGCACCCTTCCGGCTCTCCAGACGTGTTCACCCAGCTCAGCAGTATCCCTCAGCCTCCGACCACCTAGAGCGACCCTACCCCGCGACCCTATCGCAGCTCACCGACCACAAGACACGCGTCTGACCGCACCCCATCCGCCCGCGCGCATCCGCCTACGTGTACCTCACACGCACGACCAGGCTCGGACGGATCCAAGGATCCTCCTAGACGACTCTTCTGAGCACCGCCCATCTACGGCAGCGCAATTTGGTGCTGAACCTCACGTCTCCGTCCGACTCACCTCGCCCCATACTCCTCCAGCTGTCTCACGCGTCTCACCCTGACGCTCGACTGCACGATTTACACGACAAGAAGGGGGGAGGAAGCACTCACTGGTCTTTGTCCCTCATGATGATACATCCGCTGCTCTCACCAGAAGGGGCAACGGAGGATCCCCACTCCCGACGACCCCCGCTGGGCTGACCCGCTCAAGCTCACGCGCTCGGGGGTCGTCTTGCGCTCTCTCCTCAAACACGCCTGTGGGGAGAGATGTCGGGCGATGCATGATGGGCAGGTAGTAGGCGATAGCTCGGGTTCGCTGAGTATGCTGTAGCAGGAGTGCGGGCGTAGGACGGGTAGGGACAGGATGGGTGGGGTGCATGCATGGGTGCGGGAACGTCGCGGGCTGAACAGAAATGCTGATGGTGCGGTTGGTCGATCTTGATTTTGTTTTCTTTCGATGGCCCGTGACGACTTTCTAATGATGAGCGAGATGTGATGTGAAGAGATGTGACCGTGACTCATCAAAAGAGAAATGGGATCAAAAGGTTTCGACCTTGACTGCACAGGACTCGCTCGTGTGACGGTTGCTCTTCGGCGCCCATGATCTGGGAGGGAGGGGTCGAAGCAAGGCACGCTTGACGTTGAGGCACGAGAGACAGTGACAAGGGCGATGTGAAAGAGAGACGATGGAGATGGCGGGTCGAGGTACGCGTAGGATGAGCGATCCATGAAGCGCGCGGCACAGGTTGGAGAGTGGAGCCGAGGTCGGAAAGGATGCATGCATGCATACACATAAAGAGAAATACAAAGCGAAAGGTAGTGGAGGAAAGGATGTAAGAGTTAGCAAAGTAGAAAAGCAGAAATAAAGAATAAAGAAAGGAAAGCAGATCCTGGAGCGAAACAAGAAGAACAGTGGGCTAGAAGAACAGTGGTGCGAGGGCGTGAGAAGGGAAAAAGTGGTGTACGGGAAGGGGAGAGATGCAAAAGGAGACGGAAACGGTACAGATACTGGAATGGGAAACTAGAGGAAGGAGATGCTGATGCTTGGGCAGAAGCTAGTAGAATTGACAGCGGGTCCAGAGGAATCATACCCCACCTCCAAACCCATCCTCCACCTCAGCCTCGTCCCGCCTTCTTACCCCGACACCTCCTCCTCCCTTCCCCGGGGTATAGAGCCTCACCCGATACGGACTCGCCGGTCCCGATGAGGACGGACTCTTGTCGTGCCCGTCCTCTGGCGCGTCCTCTCCCTCTGCGGTACTTCCTAGCGTCGCCGCGTCCGAAAACCGGCGTACGAGATCGCAGACCTCGGGATGACTCGCGCTCCGTCCCCTCGTCTTGGGCGGCTTCGGCAGCAGCTCCTGGACGTGAACGTTGAGCCCGTTGGGGAGTTTGCGTCGAGGCGAGGTGAGGAACGGGAGGGAGGAGGAAGGGAAGACGGGTGAGGAGGTGGCGGATGCGGACGAGGGAGAGCGCAGACGGGAGGTGAGGGTCGAGGTGGTGGAGGAGACGAACGCGGTCACGGCGCGGGTGAGCCGCGGTGGGCGGACGGCTGGGGATGGGTCGCGAGAGGAGGAGGCGGAAATAGTGGGCGGCTCGTTGATGGTCGGAAGGATGGATGCTCGCGAGCGAGGAGTGCGGAAGGTGTCAAAGTCTGGTGTGCTTGCCAAAGTCGAGTCCATCTCGTCCGCAGCCTCGGTGTCCTCGCTGACGTCGGTGGAAGCCTGACGGATGCCGACCTTGAGTCCGAGCAAAGACTCTTCGACCTCCCTTGGACCTCCTTGTTCCGTCGAGGGCGTTCCGAGCGCGTCATCCTCTTCGGTGCCAACGCTGCTCGTCGACGTGTCGCACCGCTCGATCGGGACTGCGCCTACTCCGCTGGCAGCCCGGGCAGCCTCGTGCTCCCACCGCTCCTTCGCCTTCTGCTCGTCCTCCGAAGACAGCTCAGCCCCAACTCCAGAGACAATCTTGGCGTCCGCGGTCTCGATCTCGGATCCAAGGGCGGCAGACTCCTCGGGTCCGAGCGGTTGCGGTCGAGTGGCGGCGTGTGAAGGAAGGACAGAGAGCACAAAGTCGCGTTGTGACTGGAATGCGATGCGCGTGCTAGAGGAGCCAAAGATGCGAAGCGAGGAAAAGTCAGCAGACTGTTCCTGGACGTTCGTAAAGACGAGCGAAGCTTGAACCCACGCCTCGAGGAACGGGAACGCCATGAAGACATGGACGGCGTCTTCAAACATCTCGTGCATGACAAGCACGCCGGCACTGTATCAACCAGAGCAGGTCAGTCGGTCGCTCGGACGTATTGAAAAAGAGCTGAATGTGAACGCACAGAGTCGCCTTGTGCGCCAGCAAGATATGCTCGTCTCGGAGGACCTCTGCCTCGCCGGACTGGATGAGCAGCGGTGGCAGGCCGTCAAAGTCGCCGAACAGCGGCGAGGCGTACGGGTGGGTGAGGTACTTCTTGACGCCCTCCTCGCCGAGGTAGCAGAAGATCGGGTTCAGGTGGTCGTTCGGTTCCGGCCGGGGGATGATGTCGAAAGGAGCGTTCGAGTCCCAAGAGTCGCAGCTCATTGTCAGATCCACCCACGGACTCATCAGGATCGCGCCAGACGGTAAAGGGTAGTCTGCAGCGAGAGGGAGACGTCAGAGTCTGTTTCGAGACCGTCAATCCGGCCGCCAGATTAATTCAACTGACCGTTCTCGCGCAGATACATGAGCAGAGCGAGACTGAGCCCTCCTCCGGCCGAGTCGCCGGCAAAGATGATGTTCTCTGGCGGGATCTTGAGGTCGTCGATCAGGCGGAAGTAGGCGGATACAGCATCGTGCAGAGGACCCGGGAAACGAGTCTCGGGTGCCAGTCGGTAGTTGATGGCTAGGCAGAAAAAGAGGCGAGATGTAGTCAGCTCGGTGCGGGACCTGGAGAGGCGGACACGGCGACTTACCGAACACCCTGGCCTCGCACATCTGAGCGACCTGGATCGTGATCAGTCGATGGGAGGCAGCAGAAGCAGTGTAGTAGGCACCTGTGGGGTTTGAGGTAGAGCGGAAGAGTCGGAGTCAGTTCTCGAAAAGGTCTGATGTGTGCAATCCGACGCGACTGACCTCCGTGCAAGTAGAGCACGATCCGGTCTCCTCCCTTCATCCCACTCGCCTTCTTGTCCGTTGTCTCCTCGTCTTCCCTCCGTCTGCGACTCTTGCCCTGCTTGAACTCGCTCTGCCATCCGGCCCAGAGCGCCTTGTCGACGACCCACTCGCCAGTGAGCTCGCGGCCCTTGCCCGACCCTGCGTACTTGCTCCCCCCGCGCTCAAAGTCGTCGAACTCCTTGAGGATCCCGCGGAGCTCTCGACAGCGGACCCGAAACGAGACGGGTGTGACGAGCGCCGAGGCTGGGAGTGGGACGTAGGAGGTGAGGGCGATCAAGCCGCGGATGAAGCCCTGTCGAAAGCAGTCGAGGGGAGAGGGGTCGGTCTCAGTTTGGGCTGACACGAGCCAGTGCGCGAACGAGGACGAAGAAGAGACTGACGATTTCTGCCAAAGACGAGTGCTTGCCCATGTCCCTCATGAACGAGGTGATGATGGTCATCCTGGCAGAAGGAATGGTTTGGAGGAGGGAGCGAGGAGCAGCGTCAGCTGACCTACGCGAGCTCACCGAAAGCAGAGAGGGGGGACGACGCACTCGAGACCCCAGCTCTTCTTCCGAGGTCCATAGACGGTATGTGTCACGAGGTCTGTGGCCAAATGGTTGGCTGTATCGCGACCGAGAAGATGAGTGAGCCTTCGACTTTTGACATGACGCCGACAACGAGAGCGAACAGGAGGGATGACCGCCGGGGGGTTCGGTGAGCTCCATTCCAGCCCACCAGGCCCGCCTTGGTCCGCCAGAGCACCTTCGAGCGCATGCAATTCATGTACGAGATCCGATCGACTCACCCTTGTTCGCAAAGAACCAGCCTGCGTTCCAGAGGTCTCCGAGACCCCAACCGAGGATCATCCTCCTGCCCACGCTCTGGGTCAGCGTCGGGTCCACCCGAGACCCCTTCGGGGTCACAGCAACCGTCCCATCTGCATGCGGAGACGTGTACGCCGAGAGCAGGTCCGTGAGGGGTGCCGGAGGGGTGGCTGGAGCAGTTACCGGAGGCGTAGGCGACGGTGGAGGGGGCGGCAGTGGGGCCGGGGACGACGTCCGGAACGGTCGAAACAGGTAGGACGCCATCAGACAGGGAGAGGACGAGGTTGGGACCGCAAGCGGCAACGAGGTGCGAGCGATCGCACGAGTGGGCGAGATGAAGTCGAACTCTGGCGAGGTTGGGGTGGGTGGGCGTTGGAGGGTCAGCGGAGGGGAGAGGGAGAGGAGGAGACGAGAGCTCACCCTCTCCCCCGCGCGACTGTTGTTGTGCCGCCCTCTCCCTGGCTTAGACTCAAACTTTTGAGGTCACGTGCTTGGACTCAAGACGAGTCCAAGCGGCTCGAAGGGCTACTAGTCGAGCATCAGAAATGGGTCTGGCGAATAGCGCTGGTCTGATCAGCAGAGCGGGCTCAAACCCACGAACGCGAGCTCACCTCGGCCTCCTCCTCTGAGCTCATCCGAGCGCTCACCTTCGATCGTTCTCAGCTCCGCACGCATGGCTGTGGCCACCCGTTGCTATGTATCAGCATCCTTCGCCGACATGACACGCGTGCTCGGTTCAAGTCCGAGGACGCTCTCGTCGACACGCAGACTGGCGACCTGCTCGCTCTCCTCGTTGAGCTCACGTCGCTCGACGGTCCCTCCATGCCCGGCGGGAACGCTCAACCGACTGCTACAAGCCAGACTCGCTTCGACCTCGACAACATCAACCACAAAGAAGAAGAAGACGCCCGCCGCTCCCTCTCCGCTGCCCGACCTGGACCCAGGCGTCAAACTGTCGGCTGAACAGCTCGCCGTCCTCAAGCTCGTGGAGGATGGAAAGGTGAGCCGTCGCGCCCGTCTCACAACCACCGAGCTACTCATCTGACCCCTGCTCTGTAATCTGGACCCCAGAGCGTCTTCTTCACCGGCTCAGCAGGTCAGTGCCTCCCTTCCCAAAGGCCATCGGCTCGAGCGGACTCGTCCGATCGTCGGCTCACTCTTCGTCTCTCCGTCCGTCTTGGATCCCTCTGTTCCAGGCACCGGCAAGTCCCTCCTCCTCAAGCACATCATCCACACCCTGCTCTCTCAATCAGCGATCGTGCGACGGGAGGTCGCCATCACCAGCAGCACCGGAACCGCCAGCGTCCAGCTCAACGGACGGACGCTTCATTCCTGGGCAGGCATCGGACGGGGCGCAGAGGAAGCGGAAGTGGTGTTCAATCAGTGGTCGGGGTACAAGACCAGTAGTGAGTGGTTGCGGGAGAGAGAGGCGTGCCGCTTGGCAGCGACTGAGGCTCGAGCTGATCGACCGTCTCTCGGAACTTGTTTCGTCAGAACGGCTGAAGACCTGGAGGGAGACGGACGTACTCGTAAGTCTTCTCTGTCGAGTGGAGTTCATCCCAGCCCGCGCTCACGTCCACGCGTCACCTCTTCCCTCAGATTGTCGACGAGATGTTCGCCCTCGTCCGTCTTCTCGTGTGCGGGACTGGATGCTGACCCGCGCCTACTTCTCACGACCCTCCCTCTCAGCTCTATGATCGACGGATACCTCTGTGAGTCCACGCGTAACGTCGTTCCACCTCCCAACTTGCTTTGCTGACCCTTTGCGTCTCCCCGGTCTCGCCAGTCGACAAGCTAGAAACGCTCGCCCGTCTGACTCGAGGCAACTCGCTCCCCTTTGGCGGGATCCAAGTCAGTCCTTCCCTCTTCTGCCGTCCGTCCTCGCACGACTGATCTCGGCGTCATGCGCATCGCCGAAGCAGGTCATCGCAGTCGGCGACTTCTTCCAACTGCCTCCTGTCCCCTCCCTCGACACCGCCAACAGACCGCAGAAATTTGCGTTTGAGGCTGCTGGGTGGCGACGCACGTTCACCGAGGAGGTCGACCTCAAGGAGGTCTATCGTCAGAAGGATCCGGTGTTCGTGGAGGTGCTGGACCAGATGCGATACGGCCGGCTCAGCAAGAAGAACGCCGCCCTGCTGGCCTCGTTGAAACGGCCGATCGTCTACGAGGACAGGATCGCGCCTACGGAGCTGTAAGTGCGAGCTCTGGCTGCGCTCCGTCATGCGTGAGCTGACGACTCTTTGCTGTTGGTCCTCAGGTATCCCGTCAACTCTCAAGGTCAGCTCGTCATTTGTCTCTCGACCAGTCATCTTCTTTCCCGATCCGACCCGATCCGTCTGACCTTGTGCCCGACTCTTCTTTCCGCTGTAGCGGATCGCTCCAACCTCAAGCATCTTGCTGCACTCCGCAACACCCCACTGCACGAGTTCTACAGCGCAGGTCAGTCTATCTGTCCCTCTTTCTCTGTGGTCTCGTTCCGACCGCGCGCGCCGAGTGCGCATAGGCTGACTGGTCCGGGTCATCCTTGGGTGGTTCGCTAGATTTCCGCGGCTTCGACCAAACGGAAACCTCTGCCCCGCACCACAGGATCAAAGCGACGCTCGCCTCCTCCGGAGCAGCCGAGAAGCTGCAGCTCAAGGTCACTTTTCTCTCTTCTTCTTCTTTCCCCGTGCTGTTAGCCATGCTCTTCTGTAGCCCTGACCCTTTTTCTCTGATTCTATCTCTGTCATGCACCTCAGATCGGCGCCACAGTCATGCTGACCCAAAACTCGGACGACCACCACACCACCGGCCTCGTCAACGGCTCTGTCGGTCGCGTGCTGTCCTTCCACCACCCTGACACATGCCTCAAAATTCTCCCGCCACTCACGAAAGCGTTTGTGGGGTACAAGGGGGTCAAGCACCTGTATGTGCCGTTCTCGGAGCCAAAGGAAGAGTTGGAGTATCCGCTGGTGGAGGTACGTTGCTTCGTTCTCCGCATGCCCTGCCCTACGCCTTGGCACGAGACCGATCCGCTGACCTCGACGATCTTTCGATGGTGGGGTGGACGGAACAGTTTCTCGTCCGAGGGAAAAGACTGCAGAGGTACATCTACCCCTCTGCGTTCCAGACGCACGAACCAGACGGTCAGACCCTCTTCGCGACGAGGGTCCAACTTCCTCTCATCCTTTCTTGGGCGGTCAGCATCCATAAGGTCCGTCTTCTTTCCGTCATACTGTCCCTGCCCTCGCGTACCCCAGGTCGCTTTGGCCCGCCTCGCTTGACGTTCGACCTTCGCCCGCCACTCACACAGTCCCAAGGCAAGACCCTCCCGCGCGTCCTCGTCGACTTCTCCCGGATCTTTGAGGCAGGACAGGCCTACGTCGCTGCCTCCCGCTGCGTCTCGCTTGAGACGCTGCAGATCTTACATTTCGACGAGAAACTGTCAGTCCGGGGTCACTCTCTGGACTGGTTCTGGGGGCGATATAGGAACTGAAGACTGACGGGGCTTGTTGGTCTGTGTTTGGTGACGGACAGGGTCAAGCCTCATGCCGCTGTGCTCAAATGGGCTTTGGATCGAGAACGGAGGGCGGCGGAGAAGGCGAAGGAGGGAGCAGTCGACGGTAGTCTCCCAGTCGCCTCACCAAAATCATGACACTGTCCTCTCTCTCTCTCATTCTCAGACTCTTCTGTCCGAATCCAGAAAGCCATGCACGTACGCATGCCATCTCGTCTCCCTAATCCTCGTCCTCGCTCCCACTCCCGTAGCCGCCCAACCCACCCAGTCCCTTTGGCGGTGCGGCCGCCTTAGGCTTCGACAGAGGCGCCTCAGCCGCCTCGCGTTGCCTCTTGATCTGGAGGAAGTACTTCATCCCCTCCAGCGCATCCCGGTCCAGCAAGCCCGAGCGGTCCTCCACCACCGGCTCGGGCTCCTCGTCCTCCTGCTGGTCCTCCGGCTCGAAGGACTCACCCTGTTCGGGCCCGTCTGACGCCGCACCTTCGATCCGCCTCCTCTTTCCACCCCCATCCTCCTCCTGTCCGGCATGAGCCCCGTTCCCCTCCCCGACATCGTACAACTCGCCCACCCTCCCCTCCTCCAACGCCTGCACCGTCAAGCTCGCCTCCACCAACCCGCGATCCAACTTCCCTTCGATCGCCCGCTTGCCCTCCCCCTCGACCCTCCGCTTCTCCGCCTTGATCTGCCCCGGGTTCGGGTCCTCGGTCGCCCATCGGACGTTCAGGATCTCTGCGCTGTCGAGCGACTGGTTCGACATGGCTTCCTTGGCGAACTGGGCGCAGAGCTCAGAGGTGTAGGTGACGAAGGCGACGCCGCGGGTGTGGAGGATGTTTACTAGGTGAGAGGGGAAGGCGAGAAGAAGGAGTTAGTGAGGGGTTAAGGTGGAGACGGAGGCGAGTTGGGAAAGTGAACGAACGTCGGTAGATCTCTCCCCATTCGGAGAAGTGGCGGCGGACCATCGTCTCCACGTCGGCTTTACTTCCGCTCTCCCTGATGCGTCCAACATACAGCCTGCCATCCGAAGATTCCCAGAGCACAACAGTCAGTCTCTGACAACGGCAGACAGACGGAGAAAACCGATGCGCGTCCAGACTCACGTCCTGTTCACTCGTCCAAACGATCCGACCCCACCCATGTCGTCTCGGTAGTCGGCGTACTTGTCCCGCGCAAAACAGTCGAGCGCCGCGTCCGGGAGGATGTGCGACGGTGGTGGGAGGCGGTGGAGGAAGGTGCAGTCGGATCTTTGTCGCCAGCCACAAAGTCGACGGTCAGCTCGGCAACAAGCGAGGGGGAGGAGGCAGAGTCGAGAGAGAGAGATGGACAGACCCTAAAGGACAGCAGCCTCGTGCAAAGTAGAGACAGCAGTACTTT
Source organism: Mrakia hoshinonis (assembly GCA_036245725.1). Taxonomy (NCBI): domain Eukaryota; kingdom Fungi; phylum Basidiomycota; class Tremellomycetes; order Cystofilobasidiales; family Mrakiaceae; genus Mrakia; species Mrakia hoshinonis. The sequence goes on from BTPH01000058.1 coordinate 37,818, forward strand.
GTTCCCATTGCGTCTGCACGGGTGTACCCTGCGTCACGCATGAGGACGCAGCGGGTGAGGGAGAGGGTCGCGCTTCGGGATGGGAGGAGGACCGAGGCAAGGGTGTCAGCGATCCGAGTGACACGGGTTGAGTGAGAAGATTGAGGCGAGGTTGACGGACCTCTTGTATCCGTCTTCTTTGTCGCCGCCGGCCCTGAGGGAACGAGGGAGGGAAGCGCGTGAGCGTTCGGTCGTGAGCGACGGAAGGAGGGAGGAGGGAGGAGGCGAGCTCACCACTGGGTGAAGGGAAGGTCGCAGCAGAGGGAGGTAGTGATCAGCTATCTGGTCATGAATGTCGAGGAAGCCTGAAGGAAGTGCATACCTTGTTGTACCTGTGTAGGGCAAGGCAGCGGATGGAAGGGTCAGCTTGACGTCTGACGGGCTCGTCCTCGTCCGAGCTCATCCGTCCACACACCAGATGTCTGCGAGCACAAGAAACGACATGGTCAGCATCCAATCGATCCCAGCTCAGGTCTCGGTGCGTAGGTCGTGTACTCACTGTACTCCTTCCCTGTCTGAGCGTCCTGCTGAGGGGCGATCTCGCCCTTCTTGACCTGCCGACGAGCAGGTCGCAGCCTGCAACAAGACAAGCAGTCAGCGCGATGCTCATGCAGCGATGAGAAGGTGTTGCTCACTTCTTGGTAGGTGCTGCTACAGCAGAAGCAGAAGCAGAGGCGGACATGATTGCTCTGAAGGGTGGTGTTGAGGACTCGAGCTCGCGAGCTCGGCGGTGAGCTCGACTCGACTCGCCTCGCCCTGGCCTGTTTGGGTCCGCGCGGACTGGCTGGCCTGTCGCGCCTGAAAAGAGGACGAGCCTCCTTTTCAGCTCAACCTCCCATCTCCTCCTTCCTTTCCCTTCCTGCCCTTGCTTGCCTCGTGTTTCGGTCTCGTTCTCCCCCTTCTCCTGTCCCCTTTCGTGTTCACACCCACCCGAGGCAGCTCCTGTGCTCGGTCTGATCCACGCCTGGTTGCGTTCTCTGAGCTGACCGTTCTCGCCCAGCATGTTCTTCATCGTAAGTTTTGACCTCTCCGCTTCTGCCTGCCCTTTGCCCATCCTCAGCCCGAGACAGCCGATGCTGACTGTTCTGCTCTTCCTTGCACTTTCTTGTTCTCCTCTCTTTGCAGCGACACCTGGAGAAGACGATCCTGCTGCATCCGTCGTACTTTGGTCCCCAGATGACCGAGTACCTCGAGACGAAGCTTCACTCGGACGTCCAGGGGACTTGCTCGGGAAAGAACGGGTCAGTACACAGTCCTCCGCATCCACCTTCTCATTCAATCTCATCGACATGCCACGAACGCGCCGTTGGGAGAAGGGAAGCAGCCGGACAGGAAGGAAAACGTCGAGCGCGTTTGAGCTCGACGTCAACCTTCCTTCTTCCTTCCTTGCCCTCGCCTCTAAAATGATGATAAAGGTCTCAGACCGAAACTATAAACTCAGCTCTTCGAAGACGGAGTAACGCCCTGAACATGAGAACATTGTTTTTATCTGACCCCACCCCAAACCCCACTCGTCCATCTTGTCTTCGTCGTGTTCTCCCCTTTCTCTTCAACCTTGATGCTGACTTGTTCTTCCTTCCTCGTCCCGCGACCGCTCAGCTACATCATCAAAGTCCTGTCCATCCTCGACCACGGAACCGGCAAGGTGCTAAACGGGACTGGCGAGGCCGAGTTTCAGACTCGCTACTGTGGGTATCCTCTTGTCCTGCTCCCCCCGAGTGGACGGTCTTCCTCGTAGTTGCTCTTCTGACGTCGAAGAGCTGATTGGTTCTTCGGGGGGAGCAGCTGCGATCGTGATGAAGCCGTTCAAGGGAGAGGACGTCGACGGGACCGTCAGCGGTGTCTCAAAGGTTCGCTTTCGTCTCGCTCGCTGCAGCTTCCCAACTTCCTGTCCTGACTATCCATGTGTCTTTCCGAATCGTCTTCGTTCTGCGTAGATGGGAGTCTTCCTCGACGTTGGCCCTCTATCGGTCTTCATCTCCACTCACGTGAGTCTATCGTCTCTTTCGTCCTTGCCTCGACTCCATCCCCCTCCTCTGCACCACCCTTCCACCCATCGAATGATGATAAACTTGCATAGGGACATCATGACCTCCTCGGAGGAATGTTGATTTATGTTTGGGAAACGTCGTTTAGTAGCTTCGTTTACACATTTCTGATCCGCCACCTCACCTCATCCACTTCCATGATCCCCTTTCGTCGCACAAGCAATCGCTGACCTTCTTCTCTCTGTCCACGCACGCAACAGCATCTCCCAGCCGACATGAAGTTCGACTCGACCTCGAACCCCCCGTCGTTCAACGTCCCCGGCCAACCTGAACTCGTGATCGTCAAGGGCGTCAAGCTTCGCTGCAAGCTCATCGGTACCAGAGTGGACGCTACCGAGATCTTTGCGATCGGGTCGATCAAGGATGATTGGCTAGGCGTGCAGCCTACGGACGACGACAATGGACTGGACGAGGACGATCTCGAGGCTGTCTACGAGTAGTCCGATTCTTCCTTCCGCTCGCTAGACTCCCTTCGTGCTTGTAGTACCCCTGGTCCCGATTTCTCTACCCGATCCTGTCCCTGCCCATACCCACATCTTTGTAACGCCGGCTTCTCTTCTACCTTCCGTGATGATTGATGATTGAAACGACCAACTCTTGCGTCATGTAAAGAAAACGGAAGATCCACCACCAATCTCCAGGCGGTGCAGACGAAGACCTGCAGACCGGACCAGGCAGTGTATGACACGACCGGCCATGGGATGGAGGGTTCAATTACCAGATGGGGCAGATGGGCAGAGCGAGAGACGATGGCACTGACAGTGACTGGCTCTCTTCCAACCCGGCTCGTCGCTAACTCCCAATCGCATCCGTCGAGGCCTTCTAAAATGTCTTTGTTCTCTTACGGTCTGTATGACCTTTGGCTTCCGATGGTATCTAGCTTGTTCTGCCAAAGTTGGGTTTCCAAAGTCCGGGCTCGTTCGGTCGCGATAACCGATCACCGGTCGGGCGGACGATGGCCTGAGGAGCGAGCTCACCAAGCGACTCCACCATCCACCCCCCCTCTTCCTCTCCTTCCCTTCCGCTATGCTCCCCCGATCATCGAGACTGGCCTTGGCCGCCTCGAGGTCATCCTCTTCGACCTCGACCTCCTCCCTCCTTCGCATCGCCTCTGCTTCTCGGACGGTTGGCCGAACGGACGGTCGGACGTGTCCTCCACTGTCGGTGTCCCATCGGTCGTTCTCGTCCCGATCGTCGGTGCTGTCTTCGCGTAGATCGTGGGAGAACCCAGTGTCCAAGGAAGGCGAGCAAGCCTCACCCGACGAGGACGCTGACCCGACCGAGGACGGTTTGGACGAGCCGTCTGCTGTCGATGCGTCCCAGGGGAAGGACGACGGAGGACCGCCGACCAAGAAGCCAGCCTCAAAGCGACCAAAGAAGGCAGCAAAGCCCATCGAGACAGAGGACGACGGCACATCTGTCGTAGCAGAGGACGCTGAACTTTCTGCCGAGGAGCGAGCAAAGTTCCCCGACGGCTACTTTACAAAGAACACCGAGGTCGACCAGACCGACGAGGCCACCCCTTCGTCAGCACCAACCGCACCCTCATCGGACGAGCCCACCTCAACCCCGCCAACCTCCCAGACAGGCACCCAGGCCGAGTCCGATCTTCCTCCTACACCACCAGCGAATGCTACCGTCCCCACATCAAAGCCGTCCGGTCGAAGCAAGGCACCCTCAACGTCTGCGTCTCGGCTGGCGGCGGCCATCAACCCAGCGCCTGCGAGCCCGAGGCAGCTAAAGTCGTCGACGATCGCGACACCAGAGAGGGAGTCGACCAAGCAGGAGATCGCAGAGGAGACGGCTCAGCTGGTGGAGATGGACGAGATCCTGATCCTCCCGGCAGGCATGCTGAGCTTGCCTCCGTTCAAGAAGAGTGAGCTCGCTCCCTCCTCCCCGATGCCTCGTCTGCACACAGGTCGAGGCCGCAATAGGGTATCGCGCACGCTCAAGCCGAATGATGGTACTGATGCGTGTCGCTTTGACGTGTTCTTGTGTCGCTTCCAGACTTCAACGTGCGGAACCCGGACGTCGTCGCGGCCATCCGCGGGCTGATCGCTCAGAAGACGCCGTACCTCGGTATCTTCCTGTACGACCGAAGTCTCAGCTTGACATACGCTCGTGTCGACTTGTGCTGACTGTCGTGCTATCTCTCGGGTTCCAGGCTCAAGGGCGAGGACGCGGACACGATCGCGACGACGGACGACATCCACCTGACGGGACTGCTCTGCAAGATCGACACGTTTGTGCCCGTCGACCAGAAGAACCTCGGAGGACGATGGACATTGACGATTGAGCCAAAGCACAGGATCAGGATGGAGGAGGTCATCCAGACCGGAACAGAGGTCACAAAGGCAAAGGTCGTCGAGGCCGCCCCGGAGCCGACCGAGCCCCAACCGGAGGAGACGGAGGAGGGTGCGGAGGGAGAGGTGACCAGCTTCGAGAAGGTTGAGGACGGCTCGCCTGGTGAGTAGCTGCTTGGTCGAGGTCATTTTGAAGTCTATATCACGCGCTGACTGTTCTTTACTTCACCTCGCTGTTCATATACAGCTCCTGTTGAGTCGCTTCGCAACCACGCCGTCTCGATCGGCAAGGTCTCGCACTTCCCGTCCGTCTACGGACCGATCACCGACGAGGAGACCAAGCTGCAGTTCCACGCTGCGTGGAACCTGTTCTCTACCCTGACCGGCAACTCTTCCTCCCACCACGAGTCGCTCCTCCGCGTGCGAACGACGGTCCCGTCGCTCGCCAACCTGAACGAGAACCAGCTCGACCTGACTGTCGACATGATGGCCGCCATCTGCGAGAACTCTACGCCCGAGGAGCTGCAGACGGTCGTGGACGCTGTCGAGCTCGGCCCGCGTCTGGTCGCGGTGATTGAGCTGCTCAAGAAGGACAAGGAGACGATCGACCTCAAGGCGCGCATCTTTATGAACTCGAGGGCGAGCCTGGAGCAGAGGCAGAAGGAGGTCATCCTCCACGAGCAGATGCGCGCCATTAAGAAGGAGCTCGGCACCGACGGGGCCAGCCAGAAGGAGGACGTGATCCAGAAGTTCAAGGACGCGGCAGCAAAGCTAAACATGCCAGATGAGGCGAGGAAGGTGTTTGACTCGGAGATCAACAAGCTCGCCACGATGGAGTCGTCCGGCAGCGAGTACTCGTCAGTCCGACCAGCTCATGTTTCTCCCTGATCCGCTTTCGGACTCGCTGACAATTCTGTCACTCTCCTGCTCGTTTCTCAGCGTGCTTCGAAACTACCTCGAGTGGATCACCTCGATCCCCTGGGGCATCCACACGGTCGACTCGTTCTCGATCCCGTCCTCGACGACCATCCTCGACGCCGACCACTACGGCCTCCAGACCGTCAAGGACCGCATTCTCGAGTTCCTCGCCGTCGGAAAGCTCCGCGGAACCGTCCAGGGAAAGATCATCTGCTTTGTCGGACCTCCGGGAGTCGGAAAGACGTCGATCGCAAAGAGTATCGCCCGTGCGCTCGAGAGAAAGTTCTACAGGATCAGTGTCGGTGGACTGAGGGATGTCGCCGAGATCAAGGGTCACAGGAGGACCTATGTCGGGTGAGTTCAGCATCATCCAGCCGAGGCAGGCCCAAAACAGGCGAGACTGACACGTCTTTCCTTTTTCGTTGCAGTGCGCTGCCCGGAAAGCCGATCCAGGCTCTCAAGCTCACGGGCTCCGAGAACCCGGTCATCCTGATTGACGAGATCGACAAGGTGTCGGGCGGAGGAGGAGGCTGGGGAGGAGACCCTCTGTCGGCATTGTTGGAGCTGCTCGACCCCGAGCAGAACTCGTCGTTCAGCGACCACTACCTCGACATCCCCGTAGACCTGTCTAAGGTCCTCTTTGTCTGCACAGGTGCGTCTGCGTCGTCTAGTCTGTTCGCCTTCATTCCTTGGCCTGGAGCTGACCAGTTTCCTGTTTGACCTGCAGCCAACACACTTTCGACGATCCCTGCGCCTCTGCTGGACCGAATGGAGGTGATCGAGATCTCTGGCTACGTCTCTGCCGAGAAGCGGGTGATCGCCTCGCGGTACCTGTCCCCTCAGGCCAAGAAGGCGTCCGGGCTCGAGTCTGCGGACGTGACGATCGAGGACTCTGCCGTCGACGAGCTCATCCAGTTCTACTGCAGAGAGTCGGGCGTCAGGAACCTCAAGAAGAAGATCGATCAGATCTACCGCAAGGCGGCCTACAACATTGTCACCGACGTCGAGGGAAAGGCGACCGCCGCCGTCGAGGAGGCGGGCGCCAAGCATCAGGCCGTCGAGGTGCTTCCTGGGATCCCTGAGCCGTCGCTCAACCACCTGGGCGACGTTCCTGCTGCTGCTGTCTCTGACGAGTCTACCTCGTCCGAGGCCAGCCCCGCTGCGTCAAGTTCGTCCTCGTCCGCCACCCCTCCTACATCCGCCTCTTCCTCAACCGACGGCAAGACCCCTCTCGCCTTCCCAAAGTCCCTCTTCGACCTTCCGGGACCGTCCGACTCTGTCCCTCCGCCTCCCGCCCCTACACCCGCCACCGCCGACTCCAAGACGCTTCCCTCCGGCTCGACTACTCTGCAAGCGATCAAGCCGATGGACATCCCCGCCGGCGTCTCCCTCCGCGTCACCTCCGCCAACCTCAAGGACTACGTCGGCCCAGCCCCTTACCAGAAAGACCGCATCTACTCGTCCGACCCCCCTCCAGGCGTCTCGAACGGTCTCGGCTACACGGGCAACGGGGCTGGTGCGCTCATGCCCATCGAGGTCTCGGTCATGCCCGGGAAGGGTGCGATCCAGACGACCGGAAAGCTGGGCGAGGTCATCAACGAGAGCATCAAGATCGCGGTCAGCTATCTGAGGACGAACGCGTTCGCGCTCGGGATCACGAGCAAGGAGACGGATATCATCCTCGGGGGCAGCTCGGATCAGGACATCCATCTGCATATGCCTGAGGGGAGCATCGGGAAGGACGGGCCGAGTGCGGGGACGGCCATCCTGGTGGCGTTGGTCAGTCTGTTGACCAAGACGAGGGTGGATCCGGATATCGGTCAGTCCAGTCGCCGTCTTTCTGTCTTCTCTCTGCTCCCCATTCGTTGCTGATCCTTTACTCCATCCGTCTCTTTCGCCCTACCTAGCCATGACCGGTGAGATCACGCTCAACGGCCAGGTCCTCCCCGTCGGCGGTCTCAAGGAAAAGATCCTCGCCGCCCACCGCGCCCGCATCAAGAAGCTCATCGTCCCCCTCGGTGTCCGTTCGGACATAGAGGCGAACGTACCCGACTCGGTCAAGGACGGGATCGAGATCGTGTACGTGAGCAACGTGAGGGAGGTCCTGTACGAGGTGTTTGGGACGCTGCCGGTCGCGGACAGGTGGAAGGAGAAGTACCCGTTGGACCTGCTGGATCTGTATAGGCTGCCGGGGACGGGCGAGGGAGCGAGCAGGGTCGAGGCGTAGGGGATAGTCCGTTTGTCTGGCTCTCTGTGTGCGTCTCTCTGACGTCGCTGTACGTCTCGGTCCGCTTGACGACTTGCATATCGCCCGTTCCCCCTTTCTCGTCTCGCGCTCGTCCGTCTCCTTCTTGTAGGCTACGTCCTCCGTTCTTTTGCATCTTTTCGTTTCTCACCTCTTGGCCCGTCCATCTTTGTTGCGCATGCCTGCTCTCCATCTCATCTGATCTCACCTGTCTTACTAGTCGCGTCTCTTACGTCTTCGTCTCCGGAATCGAATGAATGACGACCCGCTCCTGTCTTCAGCTAAGTTGAAATGATCTCAGCACTCGAGTTGGCGCGGAGGGAACAGACCGGACGAGGCGGAGTCGACCGCTCTGGTCGTGGACTCCCTCCCGACGCCATCTCGCCCGCTCGTCCACATACGGCCGTCCTACCCTGCTTCTTCCCGATCCGACTGAGACGCATCACTACCATGTCTGCGAGTTCTTCTTCCCTTCTAGGGCGGTGGTGTGTGACCGAGGCGTTGTTGAGCTGATGAGCTTCGTTCTCTTTGCCAGCTCGCTCCGTCTTCGCACCCACCGAGGACGCTCGTCACCCTCCCGCCCGAGCTCCAGGGCGAGATCTTCTCGCACCTCGGCGAGTTTGACATCTGGACCGTCTGCCACGTCTCCCATTCGGTTCGAACGATCGCGTTGCGGTTCTTTTGCCAGCTCGAGGTCCGATCGTACGACGAGCTCGCGACCTTCTTCCTCCCACCTGCCGAGCTCCCGTCCGGGTCCGCCGCCGCCCTCGCCATCGCCGAGTGGAAGCAAGCCCATTGGGAGTGTCTTCGGCATGTCTTCATCTCGCACTGGTGGAAACATGGCTACCTCGGTACGGGCATCCTCCCTCCGCTCCCGTCGTCAATTGGAGGACAGCCAGCCGCACCCATCCGCCTCGACCGCTTCCGCCTCGAGCTCTTTGACGATGGGGAGGACAACGACGACAAGCTGAGCATGCTACTCCCCCTGCTGAGGTCGTTTGACCCAACCAGCGTCGAGTTGTGCGTCGACCTATCCAGGGAGCGACTTGCGAGCCTCCCCGCCAAGACGGGCTGGAAGAACGTCACCGAGCTGGCTGTCACGGGAAGGCACAGCCACGCCGACTTGCCGACGTTTGACGCGTCGTCGCTCGTCTTTGACAAGGTCAGGTCGGCGACGTTGACCTACGGTCCGGAAGCCGACGACGACCCTTTCGGGGACTATCCTCCGACCGCCATCCGAGCGGACCTGTCACTCCTCCTTCACCTCTGCCCAAACGCGGACGCACCCTTCAAGATCTCGACCCCAGTCGAGTTTGAACATATTCCTCGCTCCAATGCTCCCACGGATCTGGCCAAGAACATCCTCCGAGACGGCTTCGAGGGACGGCCGGCAAGCTTCTTTGAGATCACCGAGAGGGAGGAGGACTCCAACTCTTTGTTCGAGACTGGTCTCTTCCTCTGACGAGAGGACTGGTCTTTACATATGCATGAACATTCTTTGACCTGACAAAGATGTCGACTGCTTTCTCCGAGGTGTCTGCCTCGACGAACGCAGCTCGACTCAGACCGGGATACTCGCTCGCTCGTCTGTTTCTGACTTCCGACGTCCAGTCGCACGCCGAGGAGTCGATCCAACACCCGCAACCGTACGTTTGGGGGCTGCGTTCGAGACCGAGTACTGTTCCGTTGGGGCGACGGGGACAGACGTGTCGAGGCGGAGCTGGCCGTCTTGTTCGTCGAGTCCCTCCCGACACCATCTCGCCCATCGGTCCTCGCTCCACCGTCTCGTCTCGTGCAAGCCCATCTCTGGAGCTCATCTGCCCGCGTACCCTCTCTGTGAGTGCTGTCCTGATTCAAGGGTTTGCAGTCACGACGAGCGGCCTTCGAGCTGACGAGCTCACTCTTGTCTCATCCGCTGTCAGCTCGCTCGACTGACCCTTTTCTCTGCCCGCCTCCAGCACTCTTCTGATGTCTCGCATCAGTCAGTACAACCTTTCACCGTCAGGTCTAGCATCCAGTCTGCTGACTCGCGCTCTGTCTTCCTGCAGTCAAGGACGAACGGAGGTATAAGCCGGCCCCTCGACCGCGAGGGAGGACGGCGTTCTTTGATCCGACGAGGCCAACCACGCTCATCACCCTCCCGCCCGAGCTCCAGGCCGAGATCCTGTCTCATCTGAACAAGAGGACAGATCTGCGTCGCGCCACCCACGTGTGCCACTCCCTCCGGACAGTCGCGTTGAGGTTCCTCCGTCAACTGGAGCTCTTTTCGTTCCGCGACCTCGCAACCTTCTTCCTTCCGCCCGCCAAGCTGCCGTCCGGGTCCGCTGCCGCACTCAACATCGCCGAGTGGAAGCGAGCGCATTGGGAGTGCCTTCGAGAGATCGAGATCGGCGAGCTGTGGTCCGATTGGCGTGTGACGCACACGCTGGAGCCGCTGCCTTCGTCCATCGGAGGACGACCCGCGGCACCCATCCGCCTCGACCGCCTCCGGATCAGGACGGCCGACCTTTTCGATTGCATCAGTCCTTTCTTGCGGTCCCTCCGCCCAGACTTGGTCGAGCTTCCCTTCGGGGCGACGAGGAAGCGAGTCGCTCGCCTACCCGCCGAGATGGGCTGGACGGACGTCACTGCGCTGGTCATGGCTGGCAGCGTCTGGGACGACACCGTTCCGACTGCCGAGGTCATGGCATCCACTATCCGATTCGATCACGTCAAGTCGGTCACGTTGACATACGACCCGGTCCACTATCACCCGCCACCGGACAACCTCTGCTACATCAACATCCGTGCGGACCTTCTGCTTCTCCTTCGCCTCTGTCCAGCCATGGAACCGCCCTTCAAGATCTCGCTTCCGTTGGGCGACCACGAGTGGACGGATAGCCTCGTACCGGACATCACAGAGATCACCCGCGACGGCCTCGAGGGCAGGCCGGCCAGCTTTTTCGAGATCAGGGAGAGGGACGAGGATGCGCTGTTTGCGACATAGGTACATCCGGATGAGGAGTCAGGCTGATTGGATGGCTTATGCACCGTCGTTTCAGTCCAGGTCCGATGAGAGACGAACAGCCGAAAGCAAGAAAGAACCCCAAAGTGACATCTCACCACGCCCGCCAGCCCGCCCAGAGAGGAGAAAAGAAGATTCAAAAGGACCCGACCCCTCCTTTGTCCAGCTCCCTGCCTAGCCCCTCCCCGGCTCCCTGACCCCCTCCTTCGTTGCCGTCCCATAGTCGACGTACTCTGCCTTCTCGCACGCCTGGTACTCGTCCACCAGCTCCTGGACGACGTTCCGCGAGTCGTCAAACTCGTCGAGCGAGTCGCGGAACATGTCCTCCTTCTTGTACTGCTCGATGAACGCGCCGCGCTTGCGGAGCCGGTCGTATTGGGACAGGGTCCGTTGGAACATCTGCGAGGGGGGAGATGATGAAGGGGGGTGTCAGTGACATGAGAGAAAGGCAGCAGAGGGGAGCAAGAGGCACAGGAACGCGGACGCACAGAAGCGATCGAGGTGTGGTTGGCGAGCATGAGTCCTGAGACGCGATGGGACGAGGGGATGTAGGGGGATTTGCGGGTGAGCGCGACCTGAATGGAAGCGGGTCCCCAAGGGATGAAGTTGACGAGGTGGCGTTCGCGGATCCGGAGGAGGGATTTATGCACCTGCGAGACAGGTGCAATCAAGCAGACGGACGAGACGAGTCAGCGGACAAGAACGAGGACTAGATCATAAAGGAGATGTTGACGACTCACATCCGTCGGATCGACCTCTCCCTGGATGACCGCCAGACTCGAGATGTAGCAACTGCTCTTTGTCTGACTGGTCGAGACCATCCTGTTCTTTGGTTGGAGCAGCCGGAGCATGACGTCGAGCACGGTTGTCTTGCGGGTGGGCTTCGCCTTGAGGACAGAGTCGGTCGTGAACGGCGTGTAGGACGTCATCAGGAAGTGGCATCGCGGCGTAGGCACAAGCGAGGCGATGATGCCGACGAGATCGTTGTTCATGTAGCCTGGGTAGCGGAGCGTTTGCGTCGAGGCGGCCATGACGGTCGAGACCTGCAGAGGGAGGAGAGCGGGGAGGCAGTCAGCGATTCCGTGCCCCTATGACAGACTGACTCCGAGCCATACACCTGGCTGACCCCTCACTCACCAACTGATTCGTCTGCGCGAAACTCGCTCCGGTCTCGTCGAGCCTCTCTCCTGCGATCCTGGCGAGTGCGGCGTTGTCGAGGACGACGACCGAGTCTGCGTGGTTGGTGAGCCGCTTCATGGCGAGCAACGAGTTGTACGGCTGCACGACAACGTCTCCCGAGTCCTGGTTCGGGAAGACCGAGTAGGTCTGGATGAGCTTCTTTGGGAACCGGTCGTTGAGCCGTTCGAGCAGGAACGACCCGAGACCCGAACCCGTCCCTCCTGCGATCGAGTGGAGGAGCATGAACCCCTGGAGGCAAGACGAGCATGAAAGATAGACCACCAGTCAGTCTTTCTGCACCAAACTGGATGGAAGACACGTTGGACTGACCTCGAGCGAATCACTCCCGTCCGCCTCACGGTCAATCATCTCGAACAGCTCCTCGTAGATCTTCTCTCCTGCGCTGTAGCCCATCGCCCAGTTGTTGCCTGCTCCTCCTCCGTCCTTGCTCATGAAGATGTTTTCTGGGTTGTACAGGTTGGCGAACGCGGACGTCTTGATGTTGTTGATGACCCTCGGTTCGAGGTCGACGAGGATCGCGCGGGGGATGTAGTGCTCGTCGTCGGCCTGGTAGAAGAAGACATCCTTGCGGTCTCCGCCTTCCGTCGCAAAGTCCTCGAGGGTCCCGTCTTTTGAGATGCCGTGCTGAAGGGGAGGATCAGGACGGACGGAGAAGCGAGCGCGACGAGGACGATGAGCATGTTGAGCTCGGACAGGAGCTCGCGCAGGGCACTCACCTCGGCACACAGACGTTGCCAGAACTGAGAGGCACAGACAGCAGCGAGTCAGTGGATAGTGATAGGAGCTGCTAGTCCTGGCGACCCGTCAGACTGACCTCGGTACCGACTGCACGAGCACAAAGGACACGGCGGAACAAGGCGAAGGACAATCAGCTCCGACGCCAGACTCTGGCAGCTCTCGCCTGGGAGGTTGATCGTCGACTGACTCTGGTTACCGCATTGTCCAGCCTAGGTGAAAGAGGAGGTGATGGTACATCTGTCAGCGATGGCTCTTGAGCCTGAGGACGGGAAGGAGATGACCGACGGACCTGCAGGGTGATGAGCTCTCGAGGCATCCTCCGTCGTCGCGCTCAACAGGTCAAGACTCGTGCACGGTCGTTCGCTGACGGACAGAAGGTCGATACGGGCGCGGTGATAGTCTAGTGAGATAGGAAGTGTTGGAGGTGAGCTGTCGAGCGTGGATGCGAGGCAGAGAGGTCGTGATCGTTGGGACGTCAGGAAGGACACCGAGGTGAGCTCGACCCAACCGAACACGCGACGCGCTCGACCGCCAGAACAGAGGCACCGGATCTGTCCTGCTCCGGCTCACCTGAACTGAAGTTCGCTGGACGGAGCCTCGCTGTGGATCGTGACAGTCCACCCTATCTTCTGTCTGGAATTGGTGTCTTTCTCAGCGAGAACCGATAGACATGGGCCATCGTATTCAAGCGTACAACGTTTCATCTCGCAATCAACCTAGCCTACTCTCGCCCTGGTCTACTACAGCGTCACACAAGCAAGCGTTTCCTTTCATCCGAGAGGATGCTTTACTTCTTGGATCCGGGCTTGACGAGCGGGGTTCCGATCAACGCAGGGTCTCCCCTCAGCTTGATGCCGAGCGCTCGCTCGAGCTTGGCGAGCAGAGCAGGGTTCGGGACTGAACACGCAAGGTGAGAGGCACGTAGGTCAGCTCTTTGCTCCTGGCAGCCGAGGCGGATGCGACCCCTGAGAGAGCGGCATCAGAATCAGCATCGAACAGGGACTCACTGGCCTTTCCGTTCTCGTACTCCTGGATGATGGTCGGCTTCTCGTTGACCTTTGTGGCGAGCTCCTTCTGGGTCATTGACTTTCCCTCCGCGTTCTTGACCTCCATGCGAGCCTTGGCCATGGCAGCCCCGACGGACGGGTTGACGGTCGCAGGGGGCTTGGCCTCGTCGTCTCGGTCAAGGGCAGCGATTCGCTGGTGGTCAGGAACTGGATCACACGCAGAGCGAGAGCGAAGCGGAGAGAGAGACAAAAGTAAAGGTCAGCATAAGGACAGATTGGACGGCGCGAGAGCGAGCTCTGGTCGTGCGAGCTAATCGAGCGGAAGAGGAGGGAAGGGCGAGGTCGGGTGGGACGTACCTCCGTGCGACTTGTTTGACGCTCCCTTGGAGGTCGAGTCAATCGCCACACCAGCTCGTCGGGCAGCGTTCAGGGCTCCCTCAGACTTGGCCACCGCCGGGCGACGGGCCTTGGAGCCGATACTGCACACGAGCGAAAGAGGAGGAGGACGAGGTCAGCTCGTCCGATCATTGAGCGAGCTCGTGTGAACCGTCCGACCGAAGTAGAGAGGAAAGTCAAGCTCACACAGTGACAGAGTCCCAGTCAGACATGTTGATAGAGAGGTTGAAGGTGAAGTGAGGGTGGGTGTGGTGGGCTGGGAGGCACACAGAGTGGCGAGCAGGGGGGAGATCGAGTCAGCCATCGTCCGGATGCCAGCGAACGAGTCACACCAGAACCGCCGTCGTCCCAGCTTACAGCACCTGCTGATGAGCGGAAGGTGGGAAGATGGACTTACATTGTGGGGGGCGGGGTGGGTGTTAGGAGGGTCCCTGGTCTTCTCTTCTGGTCTCTGTGTTCGAACCGACGTCAGCACGGGCAGGGCTCGAAAACGACGAGCTGGCCGTTCCACAACCTTCCACCCAGCCAACCCACCTTCCTCGTATATATCGCAATGTCTGGACGTCAAGGTGCGCATCTGTGTCCGTCTCCGTCGCCGAAAGTTGTTGCTGACTGTGTTGTTTCGCTGTCTTGCAGGAGGAAAGCTGAAGCCGCTCAAGTTGGTCTCGCTCGCGTCGCCCTCCCGTTGAGCTCGCCTCTGTCGGTCCGTCGTCCTGCTGGGCTGACCGGATTTGCTCTCTTCGCTTGTGTTTCCGTGTCGCAGGGCACCCAAGAAGGGACCCGCCGCTGAGCTTGATGACGTACGTCCCGTCTGCTTTTGCCTCTACAGCGGATCCGAGCTCACAAGCTGACCTCTGTCGTTCCTTCCGTGTCCCTTTCTTGCCCCGCCCTCGCCCGTCCGCCCTGCCCGCGTTCGCGATGCACCTCCACAGGATGACAAGGCGCTCGCCGAGAAGCGCAAGCAAGAGGCACTCGAGATGAAGGCCGCAAAGGAGCGAGGTACGTCGGCTCATCCGCCCCTTCTCGTGAGCTCGCGTTCAAGCGTCTGGCTGACCGACCGCCCATCGTGCTTTCGCCTCTCAGCCGCCAAGGGAGGGCTCGGAGGAGGTATCAAAAAGTGAGTGTCCCGTCTCGTGCTCCTTCCTGTCAACTTCCGATGTCGGGTCCGTTCGTCCGGATGAGGCTGACCGCGTCTGCTCTTCTCACTTTCCTTCTCGCCGTCAGGTCCTCGGGCAAGAAGTAGAGCGCTGTTCTCGTCTCTTTCTCTCGCGCACATTCTCTCGGGGTCTCGGTGGCATGCATGCATGCATGATGGTTTCAACATCTCTGGTCCCCGCTGGCACATCGTCCGGCTGAGACAGATGGCTCGTCGCGTGCAAGCTAGCGGAGGACGAGCAGTCTTCGGCGTGATGAGGGGTGATGGGTCATAGATAACGCATGGGCTAACGACTCGTCAGGTGACGCGTGAGGAGCCCCAGGGAAAGAAAGGCAACCCCAACCTCACTCCCGTCTTCCTGCTGGTTACGTCAGGTGGGTAGGAGCCCTCTCCGACCTGGAAGAAGCTCGCCGGCTTGCCTGCGAGGCCGTCCCGAACCATCTCCCTCAGGTCAGCCGCGCTCGACTGGTGGCTTTGCACCTCAGCGGAGAGCCGAAGCGGGGCGACCAGATTCGGGCAGAGGCCGAGAAGGTCGTCGATCGCGTCGGCGGGTTCGGTGTCGTTGAGCGCGACGTGATCCGTGAAGACGAGCGAGGCAGACGTGACCTTGTCGAACACGGCAGGAGGGAGCACCCGCCCCGATGCAGGACGCGAGGGCGGAGGATGATGGGGGATGTGGATGCGACGCGAGAGTTTGGTGACCTCTGTCCAGCCCGTCTCGTTGGCCAGCCGGGCGAGCAATCGGTTGCTCACATCCTCTCTGACCTGGACCTCGGCTGGACTGAAGGACCGGAGGACGGGCATGAGTTGGTCGAGGTAGAAGTCGCCCAGGCCGAGGGAGAGACGTCGGAGGGGAATCAGCTCGACTGGTCGTCCTCCAATCATCGCCGGGACCGGGGCGAGGGCGGGGATGGGCTCGGATGAGCTGTACGTCCAAGGGATGATCTCGACCTCTCGGAGCGACTCCCAGTGCGCTCGCTTCCACTCGGCAATGTTGAGCGCGGCCGGAGACATGTCCGAGGCCTCGAGCGTCGTGAAGAAGAAGATGGCGAGTTCCCTCGGCGAGTTGACGGCGATGTGGGTCCAGAACCGCAAGGCGATGGTTCGTAGCGCATGACAGGCGTGGCAGGTGGCCCGCTCATCTTGCTGGTCGAGGTACGAGAAGATCTCGGCGTGAAGCTCGGTTGGAAGGGTGAAGAGCTCTGTCGAGGACGGCGGCGCCGTCAATTGGGGCCGAGCGACCTTCGTCCGGCCGAACGGCTTGTACCTCGGTCCGTCCTTGACTGCAGGCATACAGAGCACAGGTCAGCGAGCTTGAATGTCAGAGAAAGTGGTATGATATTGTACTGACTGATGCGAGACATCGGTAGAAAGCTCGAGGTGAGGAGAGAGAGGCAAAAGACGAGCGAGCTGGCAGGGGAGAAGAGAGGAGCGAGCTCGTCAGCTCAACGGCCGCAGGGCGTACTGGTCTCCAAAGCAGGTCAGGACTCACAGAGAGGGTACGCGCGCAGATGAGCCCTAAAGAAGAGCTTGCACGAGACGAGACGGTGGAGCGAGGATCGATGGGCGAGATGGTGTCGGGAGGGACTCGACGGCCAGGACAGCGGTCAGCCCGGTCAGCTCCGCCCCGTCCGAGTCGTCCCCGTCGCCCCAACGGAACAGCATGCGGGCTCTGTCGCTGACCTCAATGGCAGTCCTGGCTACTACCGGTGAGCGAGTCCTCTTCGAGGACCCAAAGTTGCACTTGGTCGTCAGCCAGAGGGCAAGCGAGCAGCTGTCGCCAGTCGGGACGAGTCGGACGCGCAAGACGACCTTTCAGTCTCGAGCTCGTCCTCTGAGCAGCGGATCAAGACAAGAGGGGTGTAGATCATGCATATGAAGACGCGGACGCCTAGTCGTCGTCGGTGCCGAATCCACCAAACAGGGTCAGATAGTCCCTCTCCCTGATCTCGAAGAAGCTCGCCGGCCTGCCTCCGAGGCCGTCTCGGATGACCTCCTTCATCGTGTCCACGATGTTGTAGTCCCACGTTGAGTCGCCATCGGGGGTTGAGATGTGGACAGGCGCTTCCATGTTTGGGCAGAGACGCAGGAGGAGCAACAGGTCCGCTTCCAGGTGGGCTCGGACGGGCACGATCGGCCAATTGCTGTAGTCCTTGCTGTATGTCAACGTGACCGATTTGACGCGGTCGAATCGGGCGGCGGATCCCATGTCCTCGATGGTGGGCACGTTGTCCTTGCGGATCATGCCAGCTATGGCTAGCTCGGTGACGTCTTCCCAGGCCGTCTCGGCAGGCAGGCGAGCGAGTCGTTCCCTCGCCAACTTTACTTGGAGCTCGACTAGGGTCGGACGGAACGATCTCAGGAAGGGGAGAAGGCGGTCCAGGAAGGCGGACTTGTCGGTCCAGGTTGTGAGGCGAAGACGGTCGAGGCGGATGGGTGTGGCCGGTCGTCCTCCGATTGAGGGGGAGAGCGGGTCAAGCGTGGGCATGGCTCGCCAATCCCCGTCCGGTTCGCCGAGCTCGACGTGTCGAAGGCACTCCCAGTGGGCTCGCTTCCACTCGGCGATGTTGAGGGCGGCAGTGGATCCGACCGGCAGGTTGGCGGGTGGGAGGAAGAACGTCGCGAGCTCACTGAACGAGTACACGTCGAGAATGCTGAACAGCCGCAGCGCGACAGCCCGCGTCGAGTGGGAGACGTGACAGATCGTCAATAGATCAAGGTGATCCAGCTCAGAAAAGATCTCGCCCTGGACCTCGGGCGGAAGGGTGACGAGCGTCCTCGATGGGTGCGATGGGGAAGGAGCGAGCTGAGAAAGAGACCGAAGCTGGTCAGCTCAACAACGCCGCGTCGCACACTGGCGCCTTAGGAGGTAGCGAGGACTCACAGACATGGCACTGATAGCGTCTCATTCAAGTCAAGATGGCGCCGGGCAAGACGGCCCTACGTGGGCGAGCGAGCGAGATGGTGTCGGGGGGAAGCTGACGAGCGAACGACGAAGGAAGCTCAGCCTGGATCCGGCCCATGCCACGTCAATCTTTCCATCATCTGCTCTCTTTGTGACCATAACGAAGATGCTGCTGACTCGGCATTGAGAAAGTACTCATGAGTGAAGTGCTTATCGGTCAACTTTACCCATCTCTCCCTCGCCTTTCTCCGCCGTGCGGCAACCGGTCTCTCCTCCTTTCTTCTGCTATTCCTGGTTGACTTTCTTGTCATAGATATCATATCCTGTATGGTATCAACTTGCATCAGATATGATATCCCTGGCTTGCAGGCAGGTCCTTTTTTTTGCACCGCTCGCGACCCCGCGTCTCTCCCCCGTCCCCGCTTTCCCACCCTGAGGATCTCCCCTCCCTCCACCCACCCGAACCCGACTCCCCCCCTTCTTTCTCCCTCTCTCAACCCTCACTCCTGCACACAACCCAGACAAGAGAACACCTGACCCTCCAGCCAGCCAGCCAGGCGGCGCGCAGCCCTAACCCTAACGTAACCCTACCCGCCTCCCGACCCTGTTTCCTCCCTTCCCAGCCGTGCAAAACTGTAAAAGCTCTAGACCCTACTGGGACTTGAACCCAGAATCTCTTGATGAACGTACGGACCAGGACCGTCGTGCGAGTGGCCAGTACCTTGAGTGAGACACACATGGATCGGTCTGAAAGTGGGGACGAGCTTCAGAAAGAGGAGGATTAAGAAAGAAAGGAAGAAGGGGGCGTACTTGGTCGAGTTGAGGCCGTCGTGTCGGATGTCGTCACTTGTTTTCCTACGGTGTCCCTCGTTGAGGAAGAGGATGTACAGAGGCGTGATGATGAACTTGATAACCTTCTTGGTGATTGGGTACATGTCAAGGAGGAATGACATCACTTGAAACAGCGCGTCGACAAGGTACACGTTCGGGGGGAGGGTGGGTCGGGTTCGAAGATAATCGAGCTAGGACAAAAAAGTTGGAGAGGGAAAGAGTCAGAACAACAGTAAACATCGGAAAAAGCGTCAAACTCGAGTCTCCTACCTTTTCCTGGTGGGTACGAGTCAAGAAGAAGGCGTTGTACGCCATGATGTTTCGTTTCTGCACCTCTGCCGACAACTGCATCCTCTTCTCCGCCGGCGTCGCACCTCCAAAAAGGGCCACTCCCTCCACCCTCAACACCCTGAACTGCGAGTCCGCTCCGAGAGGCAGTACAATGTTGGCAGGAGCCTCGCCTTCCTCGACGTTGAGGTAGCGAGGCCGCCTGTTCCACCCGAGATAGGGCTTGGACAGCAACTGGCTCCACAGTCCTCCTCACCTTTCCATCCTTCTCCCTCTTGTCCTCCCTCTCCTCAAACGTCAACACCCGAGGAGCCTTCAGCCCGTTTGCCAGCATGAGCTGGCGACCCTCCTCGTCCCACTCTGTTGCCGTCATCTGCCTCGTCCCTCCAGCCTGTTCGACCTCGCTCAAAGCCACCCCTCCCGTCCCAAACCGAGCCCACTCCGCTTCTCCTCTTGGCTCCACCATTGGGCAGCGTCGATCTTCGGCGAAACGCGCTCGACGACCATGAACGATCTGCATTTCGACTGGGTCTGTCTGGGTCTCGAGGCAGTTCATTGTCGTCCGTCTGCCGTTGAGAGGAGGTGCGTTGGCGAGGATGTCGAGTGTTTCGAAAGTGGTGGTGGAGGAGAAGCGGATGGAGGAGGAGGAAGGGAAAGGATGGGGTTGGGGATGGGCAGGAACGAAGAGAGGAGCGGCGGCGGCGGCGTCGGTGGGTAGGATGGTGAAATCGTCGAGAAAAGGGATGGGAGTAGGTTCAGGGGTGGGTGGTGCTGTAAATGAATCGATATCAAAGTCGGAGAGGGTCGTCAGCAAGGGTGGTTCCTGCTAGAGAGCTCAGAGACAAGGGGAGAAGGGAACGTTGAGCTCACGCCTTCGTTGTTTCTTCGCGTTCCATGCCGCCTGCTCATCGGGAGAGCGGTCAGCCTTTTGCAGAGCCAGACGCTTCCGTCTGACCTCAGCCTTCTCCTCCTTTGTTTGGGGCATGCAGCAGCAAAGGCAGGCGCGTACAGAGGGCCGGATGACGGATGCAGAGGCCGGTCAGCTTTGACCTCGTTCAAGCAGCAGAGACCCGCCCCGCACGCTCTGCAGCGTGGGGAGGGTCCCTGCTGTGATCAGCTTATCCAACAGGGTAGAGCGCAGAGACCCTCCCCACGCAGGTCAATGTGTGGGGAGGGTCTCTGCGTTCAGCCAAACGGACCTCGATCGAGACCATCAGAGGCGGAGGCCCGAGACTGTCGCGCTCGTCCGTGAGGAGTGTCGAGCTCACCACGCTCGAGCTCATCACGCTCCCTTCCTGCTCGGTCCCACCCCCGACCCAGCTCTCCCCGAGAGCTGCTGTACTCCGCGCTGCTGAGCTGGACGTGTCATCCTCGAACGAGAAGCTCGACCGTTGGCTTGTCGCTGTCACGTGGGTCGACGAGGTGGCCGACGACGGTTGGATCCACGACTCGGACAGCGCAGACGGGCCCTCGCTCAGCAGCGAGTCGGCTTCCGAGAGGTCACGAGCATGAGAAGGAGTTGAAGGACGAGGGCTGGTCGGGACGAGAGTCGGTTGGGATGGGGTCACGGGCGACTTTGGGTCGGGGGAGGACGACGAGGACGATGAGCTCGGCGGATGAGCGGGTTCGCCGTCTTGAGCGGGAGCCGGGGTCGCCACAGGCAGGGAGAGACCGAGCAGAAACGGCCTGTGAAATAGAGGTTCATCCGTCAGCCAGGAATCGACGCTGGAGTCCACAAGTGGACGGGCAAAGGACGCACCAGACCTTGGCTCTCGTCTCGTCGTCGACGTAGCCACCCTCCTCGGCAGCCAGAGAACGAAGCAGAGAGAGATCCTCAGAGGCGAGCGCAGAGAGGATAGACTGCTTCTTGCTCTCCTGCTCAAGAGTGAGGGCAGAGGTCATCGCAAGGAAGATGAGGTGCTCGCAGACAGGCGAGATGGTCGACGGTTGGGTGAGCTTCGTTCAGCTCGCACGCGCGGCGAAACGTCACCGAGCCATCAACAGCACGACCGTAGAGTCCTGCACTTTCGCTCCCGTTGCGCGCTCAAGCAGATGAGACTTGTTCTGAGCGATCGTTCGATGTACAGGAAAGGGTATATGATCAACTAGCCAACCAGCGAGAGCTCACCCCCTCTTCTTCCACCCACGTCTCGGACCATCACCTACAACCTCAGAGAGAACTGGTTGCCCTCGATTCCGTCCGCCTTCCAGTCCCTATGGTCGTCCGCTGACGGTTGCTGGCCTTCCTCGTCGACGCCGAGGCCCTTGAACGCCCACAGGGGAGCGTCTGGGTCGAGCCCGGCTACAGGCGACGAGGATCGAGCCGGCGACGGCGACGACGAGGGCGGCGCGTGCGAGAGGACGCCTGCCAACCTCGATGGCCCTGCCTCGGCGGGTCCGGGTCGAGGAGGAGAGGGAGGGCGGACGGCCGAGCGAGAGTCGTCCTTAGAGTCAGAGTCGTCCTCCTGTGTGCAAAGACAGAGCAAGAGGAGGTCAGTCGTTGTTTGTTGTTGTTTTCCTGGGCGATCGGGCGATCGTGTCCCTCGCTGTCACCCGACTCAGAGCGGAAAGGGCGGACGCAAGCGCAGTGGGTCAAGACGTACCGGCTTGCCAAACTTCTCGTCCATCAAGGCGAGCGTGTGGAGAGCCTCCACAACGAACGGAGTCTGTGCGTCCACCTTGCCCGGCCGACGAATCTTGGAGACGAACTCGAGGACGACTCGGGCATCTTCCGGCTGAACGTACTCGCGCTCGAGGACGGCCTCCCGATAGGGGATGATGCAGTTATGTCCGAGGAGAGCGCACGAAGCCTCACAGTCCGAAAAGTTCCCCTCGAGGCCCTCCTTTGTCTGCGTCTTGGGCGCCCGGTAGGCTGCTCCATCCGCCTCTCTTCTTCTCTGGACCGTGGTTGCAACCACGAACCCGGTGACCTCCTTCCACTCGCTGAGGCTGTCATCGGGTCCGATCTTGCGGTTGACGTCCAGAGTGAACAGATGTTCGGCGTATCGCTCGGCCTTGGTCGCTCGCTGTTGGATGTGGTGGAGGAGCGTGTCGACCGTCACCTTGGTGCTGGCGACCTTTGCGGAGGAGAGTTTATGGAAACGACGGGGATCGGTGGGCGAGATCTGCAGTCGCTCGAACGACGCCGCAAACCCGGTCGACTCAGACACTCTGATAGGCAACAGGCGTAAGAGAGAGTCTTAGCGTGATGAACACTGTCCTACTCAAAGCATCAAAGGGAACTGACCGGGAGACTTGTTCCTCGAGGATCGCTTGCTCGGTAGAGTCCAAAGTCTCGTCTGCGACTAGTGTGACAGAAGGAGGAAGTCAGGTCAGTTTGATTCAATCTGCCTTGGTGCGACTTGACAATTGTACTGACGCCGATCCATGATCTTCGCGAGGTTGTGCGAGTTGTACGTGCTTGACCACCACGAGAGGGTTGCTCGCAGAAGCGATTTGCCGGAGCGAACGACCTCGTCAAAGACGTCCGGCGGGAGGGCGCTCCTCACGATGTGGAGGACGACATCAGAGAACTGGCTTGCCGGGTAGGTGACACCTGGTTCACAACCAGCCAAAAGGAAGCAAGGTCAGCACTGACGGTCGAGACAAGCACAGCCGATGGGACACCGCCAACAGTGGAGGACACGTCCGACCGTCTGTCCGGCCAACCGTCCGAGAAGCAGACGCGATGCGAAGGAAGGAGGAGGTCGAGGTCGAGGAGGATGACCTCGAGGCGGCCAAGGCCAGTCTCGATGATCAGGGGAGCATTGGAGGAAGGAAGGAGAGGAAGAGGGGGGGTGGATGGAGGAGTCGCTTGGCGAGCTCGCTCCTCGTTGGACTCTCCGGTCCTGGTCTCATGAGCTGCGAGTTGACCGATCTGGATGTGGGGGGGATCACCACGCTCCTTGAGGTTGACAGAGACGTTGCCCGGCACGGGTCCTCGGATGTTCTTCTCCCACGGGAGCGGGGTTGGGTTGGACGCGAGCGTTGGGAGGCGGTCCCAGAGGTGATGAGCCAGCTGAACGTCGACAAAGAAGACCCCAATCCGGACCCCCAGGCAGGCTTGAGCGAGTGACTCCTTGGTCAGAGCCTTGGAGGTGAAGAAGACCCAAAAAGTACAGTCGTGAGAGAGAAAGATGAAGAGGATATCGCGTCCGTCGAGCTTGAGGGTGGGGAGCTCGGCCAGTGATCCAAAGCCCGGGATCCAGACAGCGGGGAGGTCGAAGCGGGTGGTCAAATCGACATACCCGTACGGGTGATCGTGCAGGATACTGGAGCGGAAGGTAATATAAGTCAGCTGCAGCTTGCATACAAAGTATAAATCATGATAGAGAGCAGAAACGCACCGAGCGACCACGTCTCGGACAAAGCCGCTCCCGCAGATGGCCACTCGCGCTCCCACAAGCGCCAGCTGGTACAGAGAGAGGATGCCTGCCTCTCGCATTGTCCGGTCGCCCATCTGAAGCCTGCATCCTTCTTGTCCTTCCACCCGAGCGTATCGAAGAACGTAGATGGGGTGCCAGAGGCCAGCGCACCGACGATCGCTCTCTTGACCTGAGACAAACAACGGGACGAGAGGTCGATCGACGTCAGACGTCCCTTGCATCTCACCTCCAGAGCAGGAAGGATCATAGAAAGCACTCACGACGATGGCAGGAGCGTAACGATCTTTATGGGGGCGCGCAAAGAGAACGTCGGTCTCAGAGTCGGGAACGAACGAGGGAACACCGCTGGACGTCTTGGAGTCGACGAGAGGACTTTCGTCGCTCACAGCGAACGAGAGCACAAAGACAAGCTGATCAAGAAAGTAGCGAAGTCAGCTGCTGATGCTGGCTTGAGCGAGAAAGAGCGATCATTCGGGCTTACCAGAGGGAGCAGTATGTCGACGTGGATCTTCTGTCCACCGGACCGTGGATCGTCCGCGGCCCATCGGAGCGCGTCGATGACAAGTGGGTTGTTGACCAGCGACTTCGACTCTGCAAGCCGGAGTAGTCAGGGTCAGTAAGGGCTGGAGATTGAGGTCCAAAAGGCGTATCGAACGTACTGTGTCTTGGACAATTGTTGTGTATCGCGTTGATCATGGCTCGCAGAATTCCGAGGCCCTCCTCCTAAAGAAGGCAAGAAGGAGGAAGCAGGTGAGCAAGGCGGACTGGTCAAGCTCACAAGGAGAGCGACTCACCGCTTCTGCCGACAGCTGTTTCTGAGACCCATCAAACTCCTCGACCCACTGGAGAAAGTCCGAGATGTCCTTCTCCGGCCGGTCAGATGCCCGGGGGTCGAGCGCGAGCTGCTTGGACGATTTACCGGGCTTGGACCCGAGGGGAGAGGTCGCGAACAGGAACGGCTGCGATGCGCGTTCTCGGCTGCCGCCTCGCTGACCATAGGTCGCACAGTCATCGCCGCCATCAGACTCGCCCTCTGACCAGCAAGGGTGGGACTGATCTGCAACCTCGACGTCGACATTCCTTGCCTTCTGCTTCCCTTTGGACGCAGAGGATGCGGCAGAGGCGACGGTCATCGCCTCCTCGCGGGCAGCTCGCGACCGCGTGGTCCCGGTGGAGTCCGCCGGCATCAGAAAGGAACCTTGAACGCACGCGACCGATGACGTAGGGGGACCGGCTGCCGAAGAGAGAGAGACTGCCGGAAGGAGAGTGCGAGATGATGAGGCGTGGAGGCAAGGAAGGGAAGGAAGGAAGGGAGCTCAACAGAGCGGCTGCGACGCGCGCGCTGGCCGGTCGCTCCGAGCACAAAAAAGAAAGCCTTAGACCCGCGCGGGACTTGAACCCACAATCTTCTGATTCGTAGTCAGATGTCCTGACCATTAGACCAGCAGGCCAATCAGACTGATTTGATGATAGTGCACTCAATGTTACAATTATATACTTCAAACGGCGGCCAGCTTCTTCGAGTTCAAGGAGAGGGACGAGTACACTCTTTTCGGAGGCACCGGCACCTGTCACAACTGAGGCCGCTTTTCGGAAGATGCGCGTGTGTCTATGTATGTCGCGTCACTGGAAGCGACCCTATGTCCATGACCTGAACCTCACTCTGATCGTCAACCTCATCGGCCGTCGGTAAGAAAGTTCTCCATTTGCGCTCGACTTCAACCCTTACCAACGCGACCTCACGACCTCCAACTTACCTCTCCACCTCCGCGCCACTGTCCA
This sequence comes from Mrakia hoshinonis, assembly GCA_036245725.1. Classification (NCBI taxonomy): domain Eukaryota; kingdom Fungi; phylum Basidiomycota; class Tremellomycetes; order Cystofilobasidiales; family Mrakiaceae; genus Mrakia; species Mrakia hoshinonis. Next base: position 63,063 of record BTPH01000058.1, read on the forward strand.
CTGCCTCCCTGCTGCTGGCCCACACCTCTTCCCCCACTTTGACCTTGCCATCCCCCTCCCGCTCCTCGCCCCTGTCCACCGAGCGTCTGCCCACCTCCCCAGCCACCCTGACTCCACAACGTCTCTCTCTCTCCCTCCCTCTCCACCCGATCCAACAACGCCTCGAGTTCCGCGGGCGGGATCGAGAGTGGGATGAGGTCCTTGAGATGGAGCACGCGGGAGAAGCCTTCGGAGGGCGTGGGCGGACGAAGTTGGGAGGAGAAGCGGGTAAGGACCTGTTGATCGCAGCCGACAAGAGAACAAGGGAGGTCAGATGATGGATGCGAGGAAAGGACGAGGATAGGACAGGATGGGATGGGGTGAGGAGGGAGACGAACCCGGTCGGCTTCCTCGAAGGATTTGATGGTCGGGTGGTTGGTCCGGAGACGGAGACGATCACGGCAGATGGACATGGGGACGTCCACTTTTGATTTTGGAACGGGTCGGGATGAACGAGGATAGAAGCGAAGACAGAAGGAAAAGGGTCAGTTTCTCCCGGCGAGACGTGGCGGAAGAGAGACGGACGCACGGAAGAGGGCCCATTTCTGGACCTTGGGGTATTGGGAGGCGATGTTGAGAAAGTGGGCGCGCTGTCTGTGTAGGTGAGCGTGTCGGGAGGCGGGGTCAGCGATCGGGATGAGGCAGATCGAGAGAGGGATGCGGACGCGAGGGAGACATACTGAGGGTCAAAGTTGGTCCGGTCCACGACAACGTTTCGTCCCTGCACAGTAACAGCGGGAGGACAAAGGATATCAGCGTGCGGCCTCGACAGGCGTCTGGACGAGCGACGAGGATGATGAGCGTGGGGATGAGACTGACCTGAGCGAGCCCTTGGCGGACCTTCTTCTCGACCAGCCGACGATCGCCCTCGAGCTCGTCCTGGTTGCAACGGAGCCATCCTAGTTCCTGCTCGAGACAGTTGGCGAGCGTGCTCTGCACAGGATGAGCGCCCAGGTCAGCCTGACGCGTGAAACGGGAGGAGGGAGGGGGAGGGAGCTCAAACGGAGCTGACCTTTCCCGAGCCGATCAGACCGACGAGCACCAGCAGCGTCTGTGGGAGCTTGGACCCGCTCGCAGATCCACCAGCGGAGAGAGAGGGCACGATGGGGATCGTGCGGGACGCCTGAGAAGCCGACATGATACGCTGAGGTCGTTGTTTGCGGTCCGTTCGCACGAAGGCGAAGCTCACCCGTTCTGAATTTCGACCAGTCCCCGGGGGGAGACCTCCTCAACACCCACCCTACCTCACTCTTGTCCTCTGACGATGCCCAAGGAGATTATCCGCAAGCGAGGCAAGCGCAAGGCCAAGACGGATGCGACGGCCGAGGACAAGATTGAGGAGGCCTACCAGGCTCAGGCCAATCAGGCGTCGACCTCGTCCTCGTCCGCGGCGGGCGTCCATCCCGACAGAGCTCATCTGCAGGCGGATGTCGACCACCAGGGAGGAGGAGAGGCCGACTGGGTCACACCTGGGGATGGAGGATACGGTAGCATCCGAGAGAGGGTCGACGGGGACGCTCCTTGGGGGTTTGTCGACACCGAGGTCAGTTCAGCTCGAGCTCACGTCGAGGCGAGCTCACCGAGCTTTGAACGTCTGGACGAGTGCTGACCGGGATCTGACGTCGTCCCCGCATCTCGCGGTCTATAGGTCAAGGCGTACTTTAAGACTGTCGACGACCGACTCAAGATTTTTGAGGAGGGCGGTCTACCCCAGGGAGAGGACGCCGACGAGGACAACGAAGGTCAGTGAGCTCAACCCGTCTCGTCGCCCGCCGCCGCCACGTACGCTCTTCCGCTCCAGCGGCGGTAGACGGTCTCGTTTTTTTTTGACTGCGGTCATGATCACGAGCTGACCTCGCTCTGTCTTCCGCCCATTCTTTCGCTCGCAGACCGTCAATTGCTCGTGTCTGCCGCTCTCTCTGAACTGCGGGACAAGGAGCTCCAGCTGTCGACAGACTCGGATTGTGCTCTCGTGATCGAACGCATGATCTGGAACATGGGAGACTGGGGGCGACGGGTCTTCGCAGACAGTTTGTCGGGAAAGTGAGTCGCTCGTCTCTCTGTCCATGTTCGTGGCGGCGTTGATAGCATCTGACAACACATCTTGGCTTCAACTTCTGCAGCTACGAGAAGCTCATCCAGCACCGGTTCGGAAGTCACGTCGTCCAAACGCTGTTCACGCTCGGAGCGCTCACTGTCGACCGAGAGGTGAGCCTGACCCCGCTTGCAACGCAAAGTCGCCACCGCTGACGCTTTCGTTCTGCCTCAATCTCGTAGACGCGCAAGGTGTTCCCTGCCCAGCAAGCGACGATGGACCCGTCCGAGGGCGTCCTTCCGTTCATGTCGGACCTGATCCTGTCCATCACCAAGGAGCTTCTTCCTTCGCTCCCCACCCTCATCCAGTCGCCCTTCTCGTCCCATCCGATCCGAGTCCTCCTCCTTCTTCTCTCTGGCCTCCCTATCCCTTCGCCAACCGACTCTGGACCCTCTGCTCTCCGATCCAAGCGGTCGACAAAGTACGCAAAGAGCCACGGCACGACCAAGGCGATCGTCCAGAACGAGGGCGAGACGGAGACTGCCGGCGAGGCGACGAGGAGGGGCGTGCCCGTCGAGTTTGAGGGTGTGCTCAAGGAGTTCTGGGGCAGTGTCAGGGAGAGGGTCGGCGAGCAGGAGATCAGGGCGTTGGGAGTCGAGCAGGTGGCTGGACCCGTCATCCAGATGTTGATCGAGCTCGAGTCGGCCGGGGGAGACTCGGAGAAGTCGGGCAGTCTACTCGACTCAATCTTGTCAGGACTCGTGACCGCGCTTCGTGAGCCTACCATCCATCTTTCATCGTGTGCTCGCGATCACTCTGCTGATCTTGTCTGGCCTTTCGCCTATCGACCTCGCAGTCGACCCAAACTCCCCTCCTCCATCCCGGACCGACTACCTTGAGCTCCTCCTCCGAGACCCGACCGGCTCGCACCTGTTCGAGCTTCTTCTTCGCATCTCGCCTCCTCGGATCTTTGACCTGCTCTGGAAGACGTACTTTGTCGGCCGGATCGGAAAGCTCTCGGTTCACCCGGTCGCCAATTTTGTCATCGCCAAGGCGGTCCGACGTCTGGGCGAGCAAGGACTCGGCGAGGTGCTCGTCGAGGGTACGGCCGACTGGAGCCGAGGGGTCAAGCGGGCGAGGATGGGTGTGCTCAAGGAGGTCGTCGAGCGGGCAACAGAGCTCAAAGTCTGCGGAGAGGCGGTCGTCGATGTGAGTGGCTCATCGTCCCTCTTCCACCTCTAGCACACAACTGACATCCCCCCTCAATCGTGTTTGTTCCAGGCCGTATTCCACGCGTTTGAGCTCAAGACGCCCGAAGACAAGCTCCGACTCGTCCCGTGTGCCATGTCGCTCAAGACGCTCAAGGTCAGTCTCACTCTTGCCTGTCACTCTCACATCGTCACAACTGAAACTGACCTTGTTGCCTGCTCCTCCTTCAGCGCTACCGCAAAGCTATCGGCGAGGCCGCTCCCGAAGGCGAGGCTCCCGACGAGGAGGACGACCCTGAGGATGATCTCGCCCTGCCTGCCGAGGAGCGTCTCGAGGGCGAGGCGGAGATGACAGAGTCCGAGATGTACCAGAAGCGACGGATGATGGGTCGTCAACGTGCGGCGGATCCTCTGCTGCCCAACATGCAGGGCGCGCTCCTCCTCCAAAGTCTCGTTCGCATGCCTAGCCCGCACAACGAGATCGTGCTCAACAGGTCAGTCTCGCTGCTCTCTATATCGCCCATTCTTGAGCGTCGCTGACCTCTCGTTGTCGTCGTCTTCGTGTCCCATCCAGTCTCGCGTCCCTTCCCGTCCCCACCCTCCTCACCCTCGCCCACCACCCCATCTCCTCCCGCCTCTTCGACGCCATCCTCGAATCCCCCTCGGTCCCGTTCAAGCTCTCCCGCCGCATCATCCTCGCCTTCACCCAGCCCTCCTCGCACTGGTTCGCCCTCGTCGACGACCGCGTCGGCTCCCGGGTCGGCGAGAAGCTCTGGGACGGATGCGACGGGTTCCTCAAGGAGAAGATCGTCAAGGTCCTGATCCCGGACGAGTCCAAGATCGCTGGGAGCCAGTACGGGAGGTTCTTTGGGAGGAGGGTCAACATCAACCTCTACCGACGCAGGCCAGAGGAGTGGAGGACGTTCCAGGTCCCGCCGCCGCCGAAGCCGGTTGCGAGTCAACAGGAGGCGGTCGTGCCGGCAGCGCATGTCGAGCTCAAGGAGGGCGAGGAGCCTGTTGGGCTGGGAGCGAAGAACGCAGCGAAGAAGAGGAAGCGCGAGGCCAAGCTGGACGAGATTGACGAGTTGTTCCGGTCTGGAGGAGGCGCAGGGGGAGCGAACTCGGTGCCTGTTGCTAAGGCTCACAAGTCTGTGACGGCGCCGGCACCGGCTCCGGTGGCAGCGGTGGTGGTGGAGAAGCTGGAGGCGACGGCGGAGGTGGATGGGGATGCGGGGGAGAGGAAGAAGGCGAAGAAGGCCAAGAAGGCGGTGGTGGAGGATGGGGCGGGGTTCAGTGGGATCCTGGGAGCGATCAAGGCGACTGTGGCAGGTGGGGAGAAGAAGAAGGAGAAGAAGGTGAGGAAGGAGAAGAAGGTAGAGGGTGGGGAGGCGTAGAGAGCATTGGAGGTGGCTTGCGTACTGCGATGCATATGGGACACTCGATTCGTTCGCTTCCTGTGCACGGGCGCGGATTGGATTGCTGAGGGCGTTCATGGATCGGGGTGCGGAGCGAGTCAGTCACACGCACAGAGAAAGGGTACCTTGCCCGCCATCTCTTCCTCTTCCTTCTCTTTGGGCATCTCCCACCAAACTCGATCCCATTCACCTCACATCCGGTGCCTCGATGTCCTGCACGAAACCACAGTGCTCGGAGATGGCGTCACACCCTAACCCTCGTCCGAGGCCTGTGCAGTCGAGGTCGAAACCTTTTGATCTCATTTCTTTGGTTCGGTCATTGCCGCACTTGGTTCACATCTCGCTTGTTACTGTGTCACCAGAAAGTCGTCACGACCATCGAAAGATAGAAAGTCAAGATTCGACCAACCATCAGCGTTTTGTTCAGCCCGCCCGCGTCCCCCCAACCCATCCCAGCCCGTTCTACGCCCTCAGACCTTGCCACACCGCGGCCCAACGACTCGCACACAGCCTCCCCAGTCACCTCCGAAAGAGCGTCCCGACGGGAGTCGTCCCACCGCGCGTCGGACGGCCTTGCTTCGTGAAGAAGAGAGCGCTCGACCCCGAGCGTGAGCTCGACGACTCAGCCCCAGCGAGGTCGCTGAAGTCGGGATCCTCCGTTGCACTTCCCGGCGAGAGCAGCGGAGGTATCATCAGGAAGGACAAAGACAGTGAGTTCTTTCTCCCGCCCGTCTTGTTGTGTAGATCGTGCCGTCGAGAAGTCGGGGTGAGACGCGTGAGACACTGGGAGGAGGATGGTCCGAGGTGGGTTGGTTGGAGACGCGAGATTGAGCACAACAAGCGCGCTGCCGCAGATGGACGGTGTTTATAGGCGTCGTCTAGGAGGACGCTTGAGTCCGTCCGAGCCTAGTGGTGCGCGTGAGGTACACGTAGGAGAACGGGCGCGGGCGTATGGGGTGCGGTCAGACGCGTGTCTTGTGGTTAGTGGGCTTCGATAGTTCGCCGTGGGAAGGGTCGTTTTGGATGGTCGGTGGCTCAGAGATACTGCTGAGCTGGTCGGACACGTCTGAAGAGCTGGAGGGGAGCGTAGGTGGGCTTCGATGCGGCCGATGGGGGGAGTGAGCCGTGGTGAGCTCGGGGGTGGAGTCGCGTCCGGAAGATGGTTGTCTCCTCTGACAGCAGAAAAGCAGAGGGACCAGGACCTGGCGAACCAGATGAAAGTATGTCATAAAGGGGAACGAGTCTGATTGACGCAGAGGAGTGCAGGAGACGACGAGCTGACCATCGTCCTTCTACCTCGTCTGCAGGTTCGTCCGTCTTCACCGACCTGCTCCGAATGAGTCCTAGGGCACAATCGGCCCGACGGACGCGATTGGCTACTGGACCCTGCTCTGCGAGCTTTGGAGTGAAGGTCGCAGACGATGGTGGTCGGCTCTCGCAGTGCGAGGACCGACCGTCGTCGTCTCCGAGCACACCGGCACAAGGCGAGCACAGCCAGCCTCAAGCGCCGACGCGATCCTACCGAGGTCGCACAGACAGACTTTGAGTGACACGACAAGGAGACGGCCGTAACGAGGGCGGAGACGAGCGCAGGAAACAGGGTAGTCGTCCCAGAGCAGCTCGCCACTACCGGACGGACCCACCCTCGACCAGATACGGCACGTAAACCACGAAAGCGGCTCGAAGGACTGCATTCAGACGATTGGTGAGTCTCTTGATCCGCTTGAGGGCAGGCGAAGTGCGGATGAGAAAGAAGCAAGTCGGACGAAGCTGATGCTCACCTCGCCTCTTTCGTCCCAGGCAGACCGTCGTCCCGACAGGAAACCCGACAGACGCGCGCCACTTGAGAAAATAGCAGACAGCGGAACGTATCGGATCGACCGCAGCCATGGCTGTAGCTACCGCAAGAATCGAGAGGAGGTGCTCGTCTGAAGGAAGGACGAGGACGCGACGGCCGACCGGAGCGCGACCTCGCTCTCTCCTGCCCTCAGGTCAGCTAACCCACGTGTGAGCGCATTCCTTCACCCAGGTCGCATAGGCTGATAGAGATTGATCTGCTGGTCATGCTCATCTCATCAACCCTTGCGACTCGACCATCGCCCTGCCGACACTCCGCTCTTCTCAAGAACGCGGCTTCACTCGACGACGGACTTGACACACACGTGGGCTCTTGACCCTCTGGCGCTACACCGATGGTCCGGCGACCGTCTAGCGGATCGGGCCGACTCTAGGTTAGAGGGACGATCGAACGAGGGCGGCGGAGGGAGGGAGGGAGGGGTCGAAACCGAGGGCGAGGCCTCGAGGCCAGGCCAGGTCGTCTCCTCACCGACCACATCCCCCCTCCCTCCCTTCCCTTCCCTCTTCTCTCCTCCTTCTCTCTGTGCGCTACCCATCCACTCTACTCTCTCGTCCTCTCCTCGGCCTCCACGCCTGCGACACCTCCTCTCGTCCTTCGCCACCATGGACGCCTCCCTCGACCTGTCCCACTTCTGGACGCCTGAGCTTCAGGCGTCCATCGACGAGTACCCTCAGTATATGGACTCTGACAACCCTTGGAGCGAAGCCGACGTGTGCGATGAGTTTCTCAACTACGAGGGCGAGCCTGTGAGTCATCTCAATCTTCGTTCGTCCGAGGTCGAGGAGGATGGTCCTCTTGCTGTTGGCTACCTCACTGACCTAATCCCCTTCTTCTGCCAGTCTGTCCCCCGAGGGTTCGCCGCTTTCGCCAACAAGCCGAACGCGTTTGCGTCTCCTGCCTTCGTCAACAACGCCCACCCACCTCTCAACGTGAGTCTTCCCGCCGATACCATCCATCCGCTCCCGCGTCAGCACCTCGCGTACGCTTCTTCTCCGCCGCTGACCTTGCTCTCCTTCCTCCCTCGCCTGCATCCCAGTCTTTTGCCCAGCCCAACTTCACACCTGCCCCTGTCGCCTCTGCGGACTTCTCGGCTGCGGCCTCTACTGTACGTCCTGATCCACTGCGCTCGCATCCGCCGTTCCCGTTCTGAGTTCGGGTGACAGCGAGGAACCCGATCGCTCGATCGCTCGAGCAAAAACAACAAACAACCACTGACCGCGTCCTTTTTGTCATCTTCAGGGTCCGTCGGACACCTCTCTCTTCCTCGCGGATACAAAGAACTTCTTTGACTCGTTGATCGAGAAGCAAGATGTCAGTACTCGTAGAGCAGACCCTCGCACCTTTCCCGTCGTCTACTCCTTGCCTTTCCACTTCTCTCTCGCTTACTGACCGCCGATCTCTTTCTTTTCCCTTTTGCCAGCTTGCCAAGACCAACCTCCTTCAGCACCCGATCCTGCCTGACACTCGGAGACATCCGCAGCAGGATGTCGGTCAAGTTACCCCTTTCGACGGAAAGAGGAAGCGATCGCTGTCTTCGTCCGTCTCCACCCCGGCCGGCAAGAAGGCCTCCAAGGCCTCCTCGTCGACCAAGACTCCCAAGTCCAGTTCTGTCGGCCCTACAAAGAAGTCTGCACCCCGCAAGAACAACAAGGCCTCGCCCGTCAGCGGCTCAAAGCAGCACGCTCCCGCAGGCAGAGGCAACACCACCCCGACTGGATCGCGAACGACCGCCCAAGCCATCAACATCGCCAACGACGGTGACGGCGACGAGTGTATCTTCGTGGGCTCGTCGCAGCCACTTCCTTCGTCGTCGTCTGGGTCCGCGATCGGCTCCAGCCCAGCTACATCCTCCGCTGTCTCGTCGTCGCCTGTCGGTTCTTCGCGCAACATCGTCTCTTCGGCTCCTCCTACTCCTCCCCGAAAACCCTGCCTAGACGCCATCTATGACCACCTCGGGACGATCCATCCCTACCCACTCACCCAACAAGGGTCCTTCCACCTATCCAGGGCCTCCGTCGACAAACCCTATCTGCCCTACACGCCCGGATGGATCCCCGCCGTGCTCAACCAGAAGGTCTCTGACGGGCTCCTCAACATGACGACCCTGGCCGAGCAGGACAGGAGGCTCAAATGGGCGCTCGTGTGCTTCCAGATGAAGAACCAGGAGGGGTTCGGGGAGGGACGGTGGTTCAACCTGGGCACGTGGTATGATGGGTCGTTTGGGAAGAGCAGGGCAGAGTATGCGAGGACGGCGAAGGTGTTGGGGTGGAAGGTGGCGGATAGGTTCATGGAGTGGGAGTACTGCTACGCGGTGGAGGAGAAGAAGAAGAGGGGGAGGAAGCCAAAGGTGAAGGTGGCTGGTGGGCAGTAGGAGAAGGTGAGGGGGGTTTGGCGCACGGACAGTCGGTTTCGTTTCATCTCTCGGGTCATTGGGGGTTCAGTTGGTCCTGTCGTGTCTCATTGACGTCTATCTATCATCCTGTACTTGTCCCAACTTTGCATCCCCCCCCCCTTCCATCTCTCGCATCGCATCTTTCCCACCTCACCCATCACGTAGTCTCTCATCTCCATCTCTCTCTATCTCGGGCCTTTGCATACATACTATCTATATCAGTAACGACATTGTACTACATTCTTTCTCACGGTCCAGAACAAGGAAAGAAAGACATCGTGTCCCCAAAAAGTGAAAGGAAGAAGACAAAGACAACCGTACCGGACTCCCTCCCTCCTCAACCCTCCTCCGCCGCCCCACTCCCCTCCGGCGACCCCGACACGCTCAACCCCTTCATCCCCTGGATCGCCTCGATGATCTGACTCTGATGGTTCCCGACCTCCCAGACCTCGCCCATCCGCTTCATACTGATCAACAACACCTCGACGTCGACCTCTCTCTGACTCGCCTCCACATCCCCCTCCCCAGCATTCTCACCACCACCACCAGCGCGCAACCGCTTCGCCTCTTGCAACAGAAAGCGCGCGACGAGTCTCCAGAGGACGACGAGCGAAATGTCGAGTTCTGCGAAGTCGACGTCGATGATCTGGGCGATCTGGGCGACCGCGGCGGAGCCGGCTTGGACGGCTTTCGAGTTGAACGGGTGGAAGGAGAAGCGGGACATTTCTTCGAAGAGGAGCATGAAGGTGCTGCAGTGCGGGGGGGCGAGATGAAGGGGAATCGATGGTGTGGGGGTGGGGGGGGGGTGGGGAGAAGGAGAGTCAGTCGGGACGAGGCGAGAGGCAAAGGACGAGTAAAAAAAAAAAAAAAGCGAGACGGACACGTAGAGTGTCGTGTTGAGCGAGTAGACGTGGACGTTGATCCCGAGCTCGTCCGACCCGCTGCTGTTGGGCGGGAAGCCGAGTCCGTTGTGCTGCTGGTGTTGACGTTGTTGCTGCTGTGAGTTCCACGGGCGGACCCCTCCAGGGACCTGCTCGCATCGAGAAAGAAAGGGAAGGACCGCATCAGCTCACACTCCGCACTCCGCGCTGACAAGGAAGCGAAGAGAGGCGCGAGAGAGTCGCAACACACACCTTGAGCACGCTTGCACTCGGCGGCAACGCGCCAACAAACCTCCTCAGCAGTCGTTCCGATTCGATCAGGATCGGCGGCATCGGTCTGGGTTCGTCGCTTGGCGAGGCGGCGAGTGCGGCGAGGATCTGAGGGTGTTCGCGCAGGGTGCCGATGCGGTGGTAAAGCGCTGTCGGGTCGATTTGGGAGGTCGAGGAGCGGTCAGTCGGGAACGAGCAGGAGCAGAGAAAAAAGGAGGCCGGGGACTGACAGACGGCTTGAAGAAGGGTGCACTCGATGTTGGTGCCGAGGGCTCCCGGTCCGACGGGCTCGTCCGAGAAGAGGTCTGTCAGATAACGGTCCGGCCGAGCGACGAGGTCGATCTAAGGACAGAGAAGTAGACGAGCCACACAACAGCGGTCAGCCTAAAGTTCAGATACGACCAGACAGCGGAGAAGCGAAAAGCGGACGTACGTTCGCATACTCCTCCAACGGCCTCGGGAACGGCGTCTGGATCATCTCGTCCGAGATCCCCACCGGCCAACCACTCCCGATCGACGCACTCCGATCCGTCCGATAGACGGTCCAGAACGCATGGATCCTCTCCCCAAGCTCGGTCGGGTCCCTCGGCGGGCTCAGGCGCGAGTACGTCGATCGATGAGACGGGAACGGCCCGTCAGAGGCGACGTGGTAGGCTCGGACGTCGTACTGGGCGATGTCGCTGCTCGTGATTCGGTGCAGACAGCACGATCCGGCGAGGCGAACGGAGACGCCGGATTGGGTCCAGCCTCTGGGGAAAGAAAGGAGGAGAGACAGACGGGACGACACGGTCAGTCTTCGTTGCATGACGTGTAGAGTACGAGGCGGTGAGGATGGCGACTCACTCGGCGTACGATCCTCGACTATAGTGCAGGAACCCAATGAGCATCGAGGCTTGGAGCGGTCCGAGCAGGTCGACCGTCATGACCTTGAGCGCCATCGAGATGTGCTTCTGCGCAATCTCGACGAACCGATCCGCGAGGGCCCTGACCTCAGGTCTCGGAGAGAAGCCTGCCGCACTCGCATACATCGCGAAGACGAGTGCCGGTGAGGGCTGCTCATGTGACGGGCCGTCAAGGGATCTGTGGAAGCGAGAGAGCACGAGCGAGTCAGGTCGGTGGCGATTGTCATACTTGGCGCGGGGATTACAAGACGCGGATGACTGCTTACCTGAGGAACCTCCCATAGTCGATCGTGAAGACGAACTGCCTCATCCGATGCTGGAAGATCTGCAGCAGATGGCTCCTCAGCTCGATCGAGACGGTCGTCCGCTCGTCCCACGTCGTCGGAAGCACGAACGGGCCGTCCGCGTTGCCCGTCATCGGCGGTGTCGGCCAGGACGCTCCGTATCCAGGCGACGTCGGAGGGAAGGTGTCGAACACGCCCGGCGGCAGGACAGGATAGGCAAGCAGGTTGGACTCGGCTGGTACCTGAGGGAGAGGGAACCGGTTGGGCTCTGGTGCGACAGAGTAGGCCGAGTAGTCGGGTTGCAGGTTGGTTGATGGCATCGAGGTTGACATGTCGTTGAAGTGGAACGCAGCTGGGAGAGTCGGATCGAACCTGAACGCTGGCACGTGCGAGCCGACGAGACCCGCTCCCAAGCCGGGTGTCGTTGGATCCGCCATGGACGCGTCGACGAGACCCTCGGACTTGAACAGTCCTTGAAGCGCCTGGGAGAAGGCTTCCTGGGCGGTGAGTTGGTCATCATCACTGGACGACGCCGTACGAGGAGGCACTCGCGGCTGATAACCGTGCGGGTAGGGGAAACTTGTCGGTGAGGACGAGGAGGAGTCGGCGTTAAGAGAGCTGCCGGAGAAGAGGTTCGGAGGGAGGTTGGTGGACTGGAGACTTGATGGTCCAGCGTGGCTGAGGATGTTCTCGAGCGTGGCTGAGGACGGGGAGAGAAGGGAAGACAAAGTTGAGCGGCTGGACCGAGGGCGAATTGAAGTGGACCGAGGTCGAGATTGAACTCTTGAGCTCACCGATCTTGTCCTCGAGCTGCTTGACTCGGCTACGAGGCTTGGCTACCTCGTCATACACGCATTCAGCACGGTTCTGTCAGAGATCAGGTCCCAAGCAAGGCCGCAGAGTGTCAGCGAGGATGGCTACCAGAACAGACCGAGCGAAGGATCCCCACTCGCCTTTGCGCAATGTGCGCAACAGGGTCGTTCCCCTGAACATCGCTGCAGAAGAGCCAAGGTAGAGGTGTCAGTGAGGCTTGAGGTTCCACACTCAAGTACTTTCGAGAGTGTGTGCATACCAGCTTCCTCTTCCTGCACGGACCGAGAGAAGACAGATGACCGCAACAAGAAGGTCAGCTCGAGCTCACCCTCTTCCCTCCTCCATCCTCCCAGTCAAGCCAACGACATCACGAGCAGACAACTCCGCTAAACCCCAGACAGGATACTACAGTCACTCACCTGCAGATCTGACACGCCGCTCCTCTCTTGAGCATCTTTGACGTTGCGGACTGTCCGTGGTGGCCCTGCTCGGACGGAAGCGGATGGAGCGCGAGCGGAGGCGAGTCCGGTGGAGAGCGACTGCTGGACCCTCGGCTGCTGGACAGATCCATCTTCGGGTTCGACTCGCTAGCTTGACTGGAGATGGCGAATGCGAGTGATCTCGTACGTGCGGGTTGGGCGACGATGGGCGTTGGAGTCGTGGCTCTGTCGCATGGAGGGATCTAGGCGAGGGGAGCTCACTCTCGGCTGACAGCGTCGCGTCCCCTCCTTGCCGATTTCGCTTCCGACTCGCGTCCCACAAGCCGGATCAGAGCACAGCACGCTGCTCGCAGGCATTGAAACTGAAATGGCACAGCATACATCTTGTAAAACTCTGCGTGCGGTAAGCGAGATGGTAGAACGAACGAACGAAGACTCAGGCAGCGCACCGGAACGGACGGCGCGTCTTGACAGAACGTCGGAGCGCCTCATCGATCTCGTTTTCAGATCTCGAGACGAGCGACCGCGTGGTGAAGTTACAACTGGGTTTATAGATAGAGCGAGTATCGGACAGTGTACAGATCACGATATACAAGTACAACGACAAGGACGCAAAGATAAGATCCGAAGGACGGGGAGGGTAGGGATATGGGGTCAAACACAGAAGAGCGAGGATGAGGGGTCCGAAACAGCGAGGAGGTACAGAAGTGCTAGCACGCAGGGAAAACAGTAGTACACAACGACAGCACAAGAAAAGCAAAGAGAGAGAACGATGCGAACCTGATCCCAGAGACACGTGAAGACTAGGCGCTTCCTCCGTCGGCCGCAACGTCTTGGCCTGGGTCGTCCTCTAGGGCTCCCGAGGAAGGTAGCAAGCCTCGATCTGGAAGCCCAGGTTCTTGAGCGCAAGCGCGACCGTGCGCTGCTTGAGGCCACCGTCGCCGCGATCCTTGTCGAACCACACTCCGAGGTTCTTGAAGGACGGCTCCTGATCGGGCTGCTCTTGAACACGAATGACGATGGACCGCCAGTGGAGGGCTCGCTTCGCCTCCTGGTTCTCGAGGAGGTCGGTATACTGCCTCAGGTGGGACTCGTAATCGCGCGACTTGTTGACAAGAGCCCGCCATGCGTGGTGGGCCGCCGAGGGCGTCGCGATGGGCTGCGAGGGTTGAGTGCCGACGGGAGGGGACGACGATCCACTCGAGGGCGTAGAGATGGACTGGGAGCTGGATCTATCCGACATGCCGCTCGACCCGGCCGACGACGACGGTGGCGAGTGGTTGTCGATCGACGACGGCGGGGACGGGGCGGTCGCCCTGTGGTTGTCGACCTTCAGGACATGTCCGTTTGTGTGTGCTTCGGTCGGCGAGCCGCGACCTCCAGAGGTTCTCACAAAGACTGCTCTACTCTGCTGTCCTGCGCCAGAGAGCGGACCAGGAGTCGGCTTCGACTTCTTGCCGGCGCTAGAGATCGGACCGGCGACCATCTCGAGAGACGACAAGTGTCTCTTGTTGCTGGCCGAGGTCGACGGCGGCGTGGCGGACGCTCTCTGGTTGACGACGACGGGAGTGTGATGCGCAGGTGCGACGGGGACAGGCTGCGCCGGGAGGGCGGACGCCTGCTGCCGGAGAGACTGGAGCACGGCTCGCTGGTCAATGAGATGGACCTGAGAGTAGTGCAGCTGGTGATGTTGCTGCGGCTGCTGGTTCGGCCGTTGCTGGACACTTAAGGGCGAAGGCTGCGAATCAAAGGAGGCAAGGTCAGCTCAAGGAGTCTGAAAGCGCGCCAACACGTTCTGGTCAATGATTGAGAGAGACTTACCACAGGCAAACCAACAGGGATCGGTCCGAGATTGTGGACGGCGTTGAACTTGACGTTCGCTGAAAGTGGTGCGGGCCGAGGTTGAGTCTGTGCGAGTCGGAGCAACGAGGAAGGGCAGGATCAGCTGGTGGCCTCGTTTCAGGTCGACCCTCCTCGACGCCCCGCCATCGAGCGCGAGCGAAGGAGCAAGCATCTTTGAAGACGTACAGATACAAAAGCGGGAGCAGCCTTGGAAAGAGCGACGTCAGGGACGGCGGCGGGCTTGAGCGCTCGCTGGACGATGCAGGAGAAGGGCAGATCGCGTCAGAGAAGGAAGGGGTCGCCGACTCGTGTTGTAAGAGATAAGGGGGGAAGGCGGCAGCAGACTGACCTTTGCCTGTGCCTCGAGCAGGTCGTTCATGTTGAGGCCGTAAGGAAGGGGCACCGTCGGCAGCTGGCACGAGAAGGCCGAGAACTGAGTCGAGAACAAGGAAGGCTGGAGCGAGAACGAGGTCAGCTCGAGAGACAGGGGAAGAGCGAGCTGACCGTCCCGTCCTCTCGCGTAGAAGGGAAAGATGGATGCGATGCTCACCTGCTTGTCGTCGACTGCATCCAGCTCCTGCTTGGTGAACGCACTGAACCCGCCAACGAGGTGGGCGTCGAGGTCTCTGACGGAGCCAGACTCCCAGTCGAACAGAGGGCAGTCGGGGTCCGCGACAACGACAGCCGGCGATGGGCCGGTACAGAACGAGGGGAGCACAGACGGGCTCAGGGTGGTAGGGTACATGGCGAGGGGAAGGTCCGAAGACAGGGGTCTACGGATGGGGTGACGCAAGAGAGCAGAGGAAGAGGAAGGAGGAGAGAGGAGGGAAGGGAAGGGAGGGGGTCGGTGGGGAGGGTGAACACGTTGGCCAGACCCGTCCTTTCGACCCCATTCGCCCCGCTCCCTCCGGTTCCGATCGCCGTCCAGACCGAGGTCAGGCCTGTTCACTAGCCAGTTGATCGAGTAGACATGCAGCGCTTGAAAGAAGAGGCTCTGACGTCGTGTCGGCCGTTCGTGTCGAATACGGTCGCGAGAGCGAGGCGGTATTCGGCGGTCCGTCGAAAGCGAATGCGTTGATCCTGGTGAGCGTGAGAACAAGTTCAGAGGTGTCAGCCTGTACGATACGAGCGCGATGATGTGAGGGTGGGAGGTCAGCTGACCTCGTCAGGGCAGAGTAGGGCAACAACTCCGACAGGCCCGTCGCGTCCTCGGTCCTCCAGACCTGCGACACACTCCTTCCTCCCACTTCGCTCCAAAAGGGAACCGCAGATAGCCTGAATCTAGACCAAATCTGTCTCTGTGGTCTGCGTATGCTGTCGCGATAACGTTGGCTTGTGGGTCACCTGCGAGACGAGACGGAAAGGTCAGCTCGCCATCGTTCAGCTTCGTCCTTCCTTCCTGTCTAGCACATCCTCCATCACAGCTAGATGACCAGATCAGATCTTGAACTCACAAGCAGATCGTACTGGCGCTTGAGGACACGGTCCCGAGCCCAGCCCAAGCGGATGACCGAAGGCTGCGTGGGTGAAGGAACCTGCCTGCCGGCGGTATCGACTTCTGAGCCCTAGTCCCCCCACCAACCGCGTTCCCATTCGAGCAACCGTCCGAGTCCAGTCGGAGCGTCGATGGAGCCTGTTCGGAGCTAGGCAGGCTGTGTTGGCCTTGTGCCGGCTTGAACGGAGACGACGACTGTCGTCCCTCGCAAAGCGAGAGCCGACCACCGTCGTCTTTGATCATCGCCAACCGGTCCTCTGTCTCCCAGCTTACTTACTTTGGAGCGCTTGAGGAAAACAAAGCATGACGACGTGCTCGCACCGTGGTGCATAGAGCGAACTGCGGACAGGAGGTGGGATCAAGGTCAGCTCATCCGTTCCCTTGCCCCATTTTGTGTCTACCGCTCGAGACCTTCGGAAAACGCCGCACCACATCTCGTGCGTCAATCTGACTCTGTGGCCGCGCTTCCTTTGGGAGTGCCTGCCGCTCGAGGTCGAGGACCCGTCCTCCTGAGCGTGCGATGTACGCCCACCGGCACCTCTCGCTCCAACACCCCTGCGGTGCGGATCCCCTAGACGCACACAGGGCTGCTCAAGCGCTTCACCAAAGCCATGGCTGCTCTTTCACCTCTTTGACTCGACGGATGGAGGTCCAAGTCACCAGCATTGGGGCCTCCACCTCGCGTCCTCCCCCTTCGCCCTTCCCACCTTGCGCACACATGCGCCCAACCAGCCTGCCGCTGGGCGAGCGGTATCCCGGCTTCTCTTGGAGGACGCCCGACACGCCCACCACTGATACTGGCACACCTGCTCTTCGCGTCCGTCGATCCAAGAGGATCTCGGTTCAAGCGGGGAGGAGGGACCGGCCGGAAAGACTCGCGCGAGCTCACCGTCTCTCGACCCCCGTTCAGACCGCTTCGCGTTGGACCACCACCTGTGATCGCATCGTCCAGGAGACATGGGACGCGGCTGTTCGAGTGTGATCTGCGCTGGACTTTGAGGAAGGCGAAGGACGGGGAGGGGTGGGGCTGAGGGCTGACCCTCTCAAACCATCCGATCCGCTGGCATCTACCTCCCAATCCGACCTTTCGGTGATCTTTGCGTGACGTGGCGGTCCACTGGACCGAAGCGTGATGTTGAGATGGCTAAGGCCGGCGTCGCTGTGCGGGGTGTGACGATCGAGTCGAGATGATTGCAGACCCAACCGAAGGGGGATGTGACGCGTCGGTCACACGAGGCGGGAGGGGTCTTGAATGGTGGATGTGAAGGTGGCGGGGGTTTCGCCGAGAAGGAAGGCGGGTGATGGTTGAAAGGAGGGGGTTGGGGGTGAAAAGGTGGTTGGTAAAGCTGCTGGTGGTGAGTACAGCTTGTCTTTGTGCGGGCACGCGTCGAGACGGGCAGGTCAGATCGGTGTGGCGTTGGCTTAGGGCTGTGCAGTTGCGGATCCCGTCTCGGTCTGAGTTGATCTTGAATGTTCCGGTGAACTTACCATCCGCTGGAAGTTCTTTGGAAGGGATGCACGAAGAGACAGCGTGGGAAGAGGCGAGTCGAGCAAGGTCAGGCGATGTAAGCGCGTCTGCTGAGGTCTGCAGCGCCAACTGATGACATGATCCGGCTTTGCGACTCCTTTTTGAGAGGCGGCTTTCTTTTACCTTGCTTAGTAAACGTATGTGACGCTTCTTTCTGCTGTCGCTCTCGCATGTGAAGTCGGCTCACTGCTCTCGCGAGCTGCTGCGCGTTCAGCTCGGCTGGCCTCGCCGGGAGGTCCCCTGCTGGACAGGCCCTCCATCCCTCACTCTCGAGCCAGACCCTACCATGCTCGCTCGCACTCCTCTTCTCCTCTCTTCGATGGCTCGACCTAGCTCGAGCCCCATCCTACTCCCCTTGTCGAGGTGCGTCCACTCTCAAGCCAGGTGACCCGCGACTCGAGCTGACCGGCTACTCGCTCCCTCCCCTCGTCTGACCGTTGTCCAGACTGTCTATCCGCTACCTGTCCTCGTCGCCGAGCTCGAGGGCCATCGATCGAGTGACTGTGTTTGGTGGTGGTCTAATGGGCTCTGGGATTGCTCAGATTGCCGCTCAGGCGGGCAAGAAGGTCAGTCCACCCCCCACGCCGGTTGTCAGGGCCATCTCCCCCTCACCCTGAGCTCCCAGCTCGACCGTCCTGTATCTCGCTGACCTGGTCTAAACCGCCCTCTCATACTCGGCAGGTCCTGCTGTGCGACGTCAAGGAGTCTGCCGTCCAGAATGGCCTCTCGATCATTGAGAAGTCGCTCAAGAGGATCGCGACGAAACGAGCCGAGCTCACCACCGATGACGACCAGGCAGGATGGGTAAAGCAGACCATGGACAAGATAGGAACAACCACAGACTCGGTAGAGGGAGTAGAGAACGCAGATCTAGTCGTCGAGGTGAGTGAGATCATGTCTGGCCGAGCTGGAGAACGAGCGAGGGCTGGATTCAGGGCAGCCCGACCCGGCGGGGGACCTCAGCGTGCGGAGGAGAGCGACCCGGTCACACAGGCAAGCGAGTTAAGGCTGACTTGACCTCTCTTGCACTTTGCGTCGCCCTCGACACAGGCAATTATTGAGAACATGAAGATCAAGCAGGACCTGTTCCGCTTCCTGGACGAGAAGGCACCGTCAGTCCGCGTCTTTTCTGCTTCGGCCTCGTCCGTCACCGTCGCAGCTCACGCCATATCCTTTCCTGTTGCCCTGCGCGTGTATGATCTGCACGACAAAGGAAGGAGTGCATCTTCGCGTCCAACACGTCAAGTCTCAGCATCTCGGAGATCGGGTCAGCCGTCTCCGCGGACAGGCAGTCAAAGTACGTCGCCGTCCGTCGCCATCTCTTTGTCTCCAGCTCACCGAGGTATCAGTCCGGGCTCACGTCGTACGCTACTTTCCTCACTCCTGTGATCAGGTTTGCCGGTCTGCACTTCTTCAACCCCGTCCCTGCCGTACGTCCGCTCGCTTCGAACCTCTCCTCGATTTGAAACCTGATGAAGTCTTGAACGCGGACTGACCGCCGCTCTCTCCCCACTCACGTCTTTGTGTTCCATCTCATAGATGAAGCTCGTCGAGATCATCTCGACCCCTCAGACCTCGCCCGAAACGACCCAGGCGCTGTTTGACCTCTGCTCGCAGATGGGCAAGTCCCCCGTCACGTGCAAAGATACCCCTGGGTTCATTGTCAGTGATCCATCCTCGCTTTCCCCTCGCTCTCGCTGTTTACCGCAGTCTCCCGGTTTTTGCATTTTGTCAAAAACTGACGCGACATGTCCCCTTTTGCTCGCCGCGGTAGGTGAACCGATTGCTCGTGCCGTATATGCGTGCGTCCCCGCCGTCCATCCCGCTCAACTCTCTTGAGCGCTCTTACTAACGCGCCCTTGCTCTTCTTTTCTTCCCAGTCGAGGCGATCAGGATGGTTGAGCGAGGGGAGGCGAGTCCGAAGGATATCGATACCGCGATGAAGCTTGGAGCTGGTCAGTCCCCCGACTCGTTCCCCCCCCTCCTGCCCCCCCACACATCCTTCCCCCTCCTTTCTGTCGAAACTACACGCAAACACGCACTGCACTGACCCACTTTCTCCCTCTGCCCTCGTCTTCGTATCAGGCTATCGTCCGTCCCCCTCCCCTCTCCTTCCCTTCCCATTC
>BTPH01000058.1:82603-119875 GCA_036245725.1 Mrakia hoshinonis
CCCCCTCCTCACAGCCATGGGTCCCTTCGAACTCATCGACTTCGTAGGCCTCGACACCACCTCGTTCATCGCCTCTGGATGGCGGCACCAATCCCCCGACCAGATCGCGCCCGCGTTGGTGGCGGAGATCCCGCTGTTGGAGAGGATGGTTAGCGAGGGCAAGCTAGGGAGGAAGAGCGAGCCGAGAGAAGGGGGGTTCTGGAGGTATGATGGGAAGGGGAGAAAGATTGAGTAGGTCTGAGGGGCCGGGAGGGGAGGGAGATGGGGATTGGGGTTGGACTTTCGGGTTCGTGGGCCGAGGTTGAGGCCGTTGAGGGCTGACGCAGTAGGTGAGATTTGCATAGGCATGAACATGGGGGCAGATAAAGATACTGATACAAACCGACCGACCGAGATCGAACTCCTCGGTTGGGAGGAACGTCAAGAGAGGAGAAAGAGAAAGAGAAAGGACCGCTGAACCCGCTGAAAAGATACGAGAAAACCAAGGGATCGCGAAAGGGGGGGAAAGACAAACCGAATCGAACCGAACCGAAGCCGGAGGGAGCTGAGGTGAGAGGAGAGGAGGGGGGGACAGGTCCGAAAAGATGGATGGGGCAGGGTAGGAAGGATGGATGGGTCGGGGGAGAGGCGAAGAGAGGAGAGAGCGAAGGGAGGAGGGGACGTGATACGGGAAGGGGGCAAGACGTGAAAGTGGAAAGGCCAGATAAGAAAAGAGATGAGAGAAAGAGCAAGAGGAAGAGAGAGAGAGAGACGGTCATACAGGCCACTAAGCAAAGAGAAGATTTGACGAAACGAACAGGAGAGATCAGCGTGCTGCTCGGCGGAGACTCAGGATGTAAGGTAGACAGTTAAACTCACCGTATTCGGCCCGAACCCAGTTTCCGGCGCGACCCTCAACGAGACGTTCTCCCAGTCCAGCGTGTTCTGATGCACCGTCGTCCCCCACCAACTGACCCCCAGCGTCCCGTCCTTGGGCAGTTGAAGCGCGAGAAAGACGACGATGATCCCGACGATGGTGCCCGTGTCGAGCGCGGCAGACAGGATGTAGTTGTACTTCGACCACCAGGCGAAGTTGCGGCGGCGGATGACGTATTCTGGAGGGGGAGAGGGTGGTGGGTCAGTGGGGAGATGGTGGGCAGAACAGGAAGAGGATGCAAGGGGGACGAACGGAAGACGAAACCGGTGAGGACGAAGGAGGTGTAGTTGACTCCGGTCGCGACGGGTACGCTGAGCGGCGCGTTGAGAAGGACGAGGAGGTTGACGTTCCGGACCCATGATTTGGGGAACTGCGATTGAGAGGATAAGCGGAAACACACGTCAGTCCAAGAGATCATGTGCTGTGAGAGACCACGAGAGCCAGCTCGGCAAACTCACCTTCCGCACCCAAAGCCAGACCAGCAGCGGCAGCACCGCTCCGAGCAGCATCGCATACAGCGCAGGGTGGTACAGCGCGGCCGGTCCAAACTGCCGTTCCGGTCCGATGAGACCCCAGAGGACCGAGGCGGTGAAGAAGACCTTCGCTCGGGGGCAGGTGAGGGACTTGCTCGACGTTTCCGTGCAGATGTCGGGTGTTGTCGCGAAGAGCCACTGCTTGACTCCGACTTGGATGAGACACGAGGTGAAGACGATGACGACTTGGACTGTGAGGGGACAAAGATCATGAAGGGGCATCTTTGTCAGATCGTGAGGCGAAACGTAGCAGAACAGAAGAGATAAGACGCACTGGTGAAGACGTTCCTCGGCGGGACCTTGATGTAGTGTCCGAGCTTCATCGACTGCGAGAACACGCCAGCCATGAACAGCGTCTCGACCGAGAACGACTTGAACACCATGCCCGGTACCGGTCGTCCGGGGAAGAGGTAGCCAGAGATGATCTGGACGAGCACGTTGATGGGCGCGGCCGTCTGTCCGGTCAGGGCGAGCACGTAGCCGGCGGGCAGGCAGTAGATGGCGGGGAGGATGAGCGAGACGATCAACGCCCAGACGGGGACGCCAGACGTGTAGATCTGAGCGGCGCACAGAGGACAAATTCAGCGTGTGTCGAAAGAAGCGAGCAGATGGAGCAGCGGTTCGAGCGACTCACCTGGACGGCGCAGATCCCAAACACGAAGAAGACGACGAACGCTCCTGCGTACCACCAGTACGAGAGCTGCTTGTACGCCTTCATCAGCCTCGCGTGGATGTCGTCCTTCTCGAGCGAGTTGCCCCTCAGGGCCTGGTAGATGCCCTTGCCGTTGAACAGGATCGTGTGCACGATCGCCGCAGTGAGCAGCATCATGGACGCCATGTAGCCCATCGCGGCGACCGCCGTCAGGTAGAGGGGCGAGTACTCGGTGTAGGCAACGGCGTCGAACGCGCGGTCCTCTGTGAGGATGCGCGTGTAGTTGTACGGCATGCCGAAGCGGTCGAACGCGGACGAGGACTGGACGGGCAGGTACTTGAACGACCACAGCTGCATACGAAAGAGACGAGGAACGTCAGGAAGGCATCGCGAGGCTTGTGCATCTTGCGAGGGAGGGACTCACGTTTGAGTAGTACATCGCCGGGACGACGACCCACATCGAGAGCACGAACCCGACTCCGATGTTGACCTCTGCCCACCACGGCGTCACCAGCGGCGATCCCAACCAGTTGATCTGACTCCAGTCGAACGTGAGGATGCTCATCCCGAGCCCAGACGCGGTTCCAAACAGCTGGTTGACGACAATGTTGTTCGGTTTGATCCAGCAGATCCATGAGAAGAAGCCGAGCGCGGTGAACAGGAAGCCGGGGAGGAAGTAGTAGGCGAACCCGGCACCAAACAGGAGGAAGAAGAACTTCAGTCGCGACATGCGGCCGTCCGAGTCCTCCTCCTCGGCGTGGAGCGTGTTGAGGACGGTGCACGTAATCAAGACTTGAGGCCAGATCAGGGAGGCGGGCTCGACCTGGAGAGGGTGAAAAACAGTCAGCACGAAGTCGAAAGCGACACGGCAGCGGCAGCCCGATCGTTGACGTACCAGGAAGCGACGAGTGACTCCAGCGAGGCAGAGACCGGTAATATGCGTCGAGATCACGAAAAGAAGCTCGAAGCTAAAACGGACAGTAGAAGTTGGGTCAGCTCGCCAATGTCGTGACGATCGCTCATGTGGGAGAGTGCTCACCCTATTGAGAAGGTGAACCCGTAGAAAACCTCGCCCGCGACGACCGCGCCGAGAGCGTACGCCTGCGTGTTGGACAGATCCGACATCATCACAATCATCGCGTGCTCTTTCATGTTGAACGGCCCAGGGTTGAGGGTGAAAGTCGAGCCGCCGATGTACGGGATGCGCGACGGCAGCTTCCACTCGGTGATTGGCAAAATCCACGCAAGGATCTTGCCGAGTGGGAAGGCGATCAGACTAATGCGGAGAGACGACCCAAAGTCAGCAAAGCAGACCCGACCGGAGTCTCGAACCGAGATCGGGGACTTACAGGACGAGGATGGACGGGATCGACGGTGCTGTGCTTCGGAAGTACAGGAACGTGTTGACCGCGCTGATCAGCGATCCGAGCACCATCCCAATCAGCCACACGCGGAACGTGAGCGCTGCAGATAGAAAGCAAACAGAAGAGCGACAGGGGCGAGCGCGAAAGGGGTGAGAAGGTGAGGTCAGCGGGCGGAGCTGAGGGCTGTCGGACTCGTCCGAACGGAGAGGGAGAGGATGGGAACTCACTGGGCATGTCTGGGTCGTCCAGATTCGAGACCGACACGCGGACCTCGTCGTATGGACTGTCGTCCTCGTGCATGTCGGCGATGATGTCTCCCCTGCAGGGGCGGGACCGATCGGAACCAAACAGGCAAGCAAAGCGGGAAAGGACGGTGAGCTCGAGTCGTCCCCTCTCCCTCCCTCCCTCGCCTCGGAACCCCTCTGCAAATCTCCCTTCGTGATCTCGTACGTGGACTTGGGACTCACTTCTCGTAGTCGAGCTCTCCTCCTCCCCTGGTTGTCTGTCCGTCTGGGATGGTTGTGACTCCGTCCATCTCGCTGGTGATCCAGGTCCCCCTGCTCTCGTGCTCTGCCCGACTGTCGGCGTCCCACTTTGAGTCCGTGTCCTCCTCGGACTGGTACCCTCCCCCGACCAGCGGCATGAAGCTCCTCATCCGGATCGCCTGCTTGCCGTTCTCTTCCGTCGTCGCGAACGAGTAGTCGTCTGATCCGTCGGTGGTCGCGGTGTTGGTGCGAGCGCCGACGAGGTGACCTTTGGACGAGTAGGCCGGGTGGGCGCCTGCGTTCGTGTCCGACGGTGGGAGGGAGGTGTCTGCCGAGTAGGCGAACGAGGGGAGGGATACGTTTGTCGAGTGGGGGTCTGCGAGGTTGTTCGTGGTGAACGAGTACTGTCCTGCTGTCGAGAGGTGGGTACGGTTGGCCGTCCCGGGGACGGACGCGAACCCATCCCCTCCGACAGACAGCGGACTCGCTCCCCCAAACGGAGGGACAGCGCCCGTCTGTGGACGATGGAACGCAAACACGCCGTCCTCGGGTTCAGACTCGTCGTCGGTCTGTCCGTCCATCTCGTCGTCCTCGTCGATGTCTGGCTGGAACGTGTTGGGCGCCGGTTCGAGGGACGAGATTGTAGACACCCCCGTGTCTGGACGGACAGAGTCGGCCGTGTCTGGTCTCCGAGACGCAGACGTCCTTGGGCGGGCAGAGGAGGGTGGACGAACCATGACTCAGGAGAGGAAAGGGGGAGGAAGCGGGTGCGAAAGAGGTGCGGGAGGAAGGGACCGTCGTCGGAGGCCGGAGCGCGTGGATGAGGGGTGGCGTGAGAGGGAGAGGGAGGGTAGCGAGAGTGAATCAAATGAGTCTGAGCAGAGGTGTCGATGGGTAGGGAGAGGCTGAGGTTGCGCTGTTGGAGGATGGACTGAATGCGGCTGAGGAGGGGAGGGGGAGGGAGCCGAACGAGCACGACCCGAGGCAGGTCAATCGACCGACACCGAGCTCAACAACTAAAGATCTGCAACACCAGGCAAGCAACAAGACAGCAGGTCAGTTCAACCAGTCCGCTACCATGTACTTGGATTGTCTGCATGCAGCCCTCTGCCACCGGTAGTGGGTGCGGCAGGCGGCGGCCGTCTCGTGCGAGCCCTCGAGACGAGAGCTCAACTCCGTCCCCCTTCCCTCAGACTCACCTGGCGTGGCGTCCTAAACAGAGAACGAGATAGGATCACAGCACCCCAGTCGCTCGGTGCGAATGACGGGCTGTAGAGAGAAAGAGGCGAGCGAAACGAAGGGCGAAGGGAGGCGAGGGTGGGTGGATGTTGGCCGGCAGAGACGCTGGCGGTCTCAGAGCCTGAACGAGAGGAGAGGGTGGTCTCATCCATCCTCCTCGTTTGCGTTTTTGCTTCCTTGCGCTCGGCATCGCCTCCAGCCAGCCTTTCTCAATCTTACGATCCCTATGGGATGTACTGTATCACGCTCGTCCGCATCTCTGGATCACCCGGTCAATGATGAGCTTGTCCTGTTTCGCTGAGCTGTCAACGGGGTTGTTGAACCTGCTCCCCCTCGATCTCGGATATTTTCTGGGCTGGGACGCGAGGCGGATTGGTCCTGCCCCGACCGACAGGAACACACCCATGCGAGGCCCTCGTTCCTCGCCCTTTGATCCCAGATTCCAATCTTTCGGCTCGGGAACAGGGAGGGACAAGCACTCCAACCAAACCAGTCATTCCGAGAGAGAGAGTCCCTTTCATCTTTGTTCGCGACACAGAGCAGTCGGAGGAAAGGAGGGAAGACGACGTACTGTCAACCTCGCTCGCACGAGGAACGCGCCCTGTCAACTCCGCTGGCCCCCCGGGCTTCCTCTCCCTCGCTTCTCCCTTGCACCCCCCTCACTCGCATCGGCTTGTACTGTAAGCCATCTCCACCCCATCTACCTGATATATCCATTTCTCTCTCGTCTCAACCCGCCCTTCCTCGGCCCCGCAGCCCCTCCAGCTGACTTGGCGAGCCTGCCGAAGAAGCCCAGCGAGTCTCACCCTCACCTCACCTTCCTGTTCCGTCAGTCAGCTCACTCCACCACCGGCCGAGGAGCCCGTCCATACCCATCTCGATCGTCCTGTCCTTCAAAGCCTTACTTGACCTGTCACACGACTCTCGACGTGCATGGAGCCCGAGCGGCCCGGAGAGGGTACAAGACGAGCGCGAGTGCTTGACCCAAAAGGAAAGGGACAGCCCAAGCGTGAGCTCAGCCTGTTTCCGAGCCTTTGCTCGTCTGTAACTTAGCTTGCTCTGAGCTCCCACCGTTCATCTGATACGATAACGAGACTCTCAGCCCATGTCTTTTGTCTCGGCGCTCGGCGTACCTGTGCATGGCTGACGTCGTCCGGTAGGATGATCTCGGAGGCCGACAGCTCGGCAGGCGCGTGTCCTCGGACGATCCGTTCTGATTGCTCTCGGATCCGAAGGTGTGGTGGGTCGTGCAGGTTGACGTGGGCTCTCACTGCCCAGCAGGGAACTCGCCAGGCATCTATCAGCCTCTGGATCAAGAGTCGAGTCGAGTCGCCAGAAAGAGATGGGCTGGGCCGGGCTGAAGGAGGATGTGTATAGCTCTGAACGAAGGCTAGGAGAACGCCAGAAAAGTCTCGACCTGCCGACCCGACCGAAAGAGACGAGAGAAAGGGCCTAGGCTTAAGCGGTGTAGATCTGTTTTGAGAGAGAGAAAGAGACAGGGAGGAACAGGTGTCAGTAGGGTTCTCATTTCGTTCCTTCTCCTCCGGTCCTTATTCTCCCTGCCTCGCCTCGCTCGCTCGGCCCCCCGGCACTCACATTCCAGCTCTTCCTCCACCCGAGTCCCCAATGCTCCTCGATCGGCCCATCGATCCCGAACGACACGCCCTTGAACCACCAGAACGTCGCCACGATCACACCCGCACACGTCGCAAACACGGCGAGCTTGGCTCGGTCGTTCAACCGGCTCGACGAAAAGACAAAGTGGTTGAGCAGGTGGCCGACCATGAGGACCGAGAACCACAAGGGCGGCAGGTAGTGGTGCAGGTAGGTGACGCGGCCCATGATGAGGAACGGCAGGAAGTGGAGCGCCCAGCCGCCGAA
This sequence comes from Mrakia hoshinonis, assembly GCA_036245725.1. Taxonomy (NCBI): domain Eukaryota; kingdom Fungi; phylum Basidiomycota; class Tremellomycetes; order Cystofilobasidiales; family Mrakiaceae; genus Mrakia; species Mrakia hoshinonis. Next base: position 89,674 of record BTPH01000058.1, read on the forward strand.
GCAGAGCTTGATCCCGAACAGGAAGGGCTCCCACTCGCCTGAACAGAGGGGGGAGTGTGCGTGAGGGTCAGCAGGCGCAGAGGGAAACGATAAAACGGAAGAGACCGGATTCTGAGACTGGAGACTGACCAGGCGCGAAGTCCGTATAGCTCCGCTGGGAGCGGAGCAGGTACCCGCCGACGACGAACACCGAGAGGATCAGGGCGAGCGCGGAGGACCACCAGATCGCGGGGTTGCCTGTTTCATCACACGAGAAGGAGAAAAAGGACCGTCAGTCTCGCAGTCCGGGCTGTTTTGGGTCAGAGGTAGGTGGGAAGAGGAAAGAAGAAAGGGAGACGCAAACGTACCGATCAAGTAGAACTTCGGGTTCTCCGCCCCCCAGCCGTTCATCCGGAGACCAAGGTACAGCCACGGCCAGTCGAACGGTTTCTTCATACAAGACGGAGGGGAGTCAGCGGTGGTGTCCGCACGCGAGCGAGAGGGTCGAACAGAGGATAGGACTGGGGGACGAACAGAGGCCAGAATGTCCTCCTTGTCCGGATCGGGCGTCAGCGCATTGTTGGACGTCATCATCGCCACGTTCAAATGCCAGAAGTCGCTGAAGAACGGGGACTTGTACATCTTGGCGGACCCGGCGGGGACTGGCGACCAAAGGGTAGGCGAAGGTGGGTCAGTGACCTAGATTTCGCCTAGAACCAGAATGAAGTAAAACTCACGCTTCTCGTTCCAGTGACTCTCGATGTTCCAGTACGTGTGCACGTCCCTCTCGTTGTTCTCCTTGTCGCACGACACCTCAATCTGCTTGAACCCCCACTGGGGCAAGACCGCGTTCGCTGCCCTCACATAGCACCCGCTGTTCTGGTGCCTCAGCCTCATCCGGGTCGTCAACGAGTGTATCCTCTTGACGTTCTTCTTCTTGCCCTGGACCGAGTCGTCGACGACCTCGACGACCCAGTAGTCGTTCGAGTCCCCGATCGTCGCGTTCCCGTAGCACGAGATCTCGTTGGCGAGTTTGGTGACCGGTGCGGCGATCGGGTGCGAGTGGAGGTTCCGTCCCGTTGACGCGTGCACGAGCCGGACGGTGTCCCCGTCCTGGAGGAAGCGAACGTCCGCGTCGGGGTCGTCCGACAAGGGCTCCTGCTCCCACGTCGGCGTAATGACCCAGTTGTTGTTGTCGTCCTTGTAGTGGTAGCACGTCACCTGCTGCTGGTTCGACCCGACCGGATACGTCTGCACGTGCGAGTGGAGGAGACCTCCGCCGTAGCCGACGTTCTTGAACGTTACCTTTGACCCGTACGCCGCCTCGAGCGGGTTCTGCGCAAAGTCATTGCCGTTGAGGTTGGCCTGGAAGAGGGACGACATTTGAGAGTCCCCCGGGCCAGAGTTGCGGAGGATGAGGAAGTGGAGCTTGAAGCAGAACAGGTAGACCGAGATCGGGATCACAATGAAGCCGACGATTCGGGCGACCCAGTGACGGACGTATGTCCGCTGGAGAGCAGGAAAACAAGACGCAAAGTCAGTAAGAGCTGGTCGGGAGTTGAGCAGACATCGCCGGAGGACTCACGAACGGCATCGAGAGATCTCCAAACTTGTCCCACAGATCCTCGACCGTGTACAGTCCGACGAGAGCAGTCACAAAGAAGCCGACCCACTTGACACTGTCGACCCAACCGAAAGTCGGTCAGCTCAGCGGCCGGGATCCAGGCACGTGCAACTGCGAGACAGACCTGATGACGCATCCGATCGAGAGACCGGTAAACACGAGCCACAACCACCAGTCGTCCGAGAACGAGCTGATCACAAACAGAAAGAAGGGGGGAGGGGTCAGTCCAGGCCAGGGCCGATCACGAGAGGTCCCGGAGATCACGAAACAACCCGAGCACTCACTCGAGCTGCTGGTTGTGGAAGTTGACGAGTCCGAGCACCGTCGTGAACGTGAAGAAGAGAAGCATCGAGTCGAGCAGGATGAACCTCGAGATCGTCAACCACGCGACATCTGGAGCATCACGTGCGACAAGCAAGTCAGCGTTTTGAGATCTTCTCGCCTCGCCTCCTTCGGCCTGTCTCCGCGTTCGACTCACCAAGCAGCACCATCAGCGTCACCAGATGCACGCTCCACTTCCTCCACCCCAATCCTTGGGCGGTATACCACGCGATGGGGACCATGAGGACTCCGTAGGTGGCCATCATGACCCGCCAGGGCGTGTAGTGCAGGTCGTCCGGGTACGTCGTGCCCGACTTGAACTCAAAGTTGCCGTTGTAGCCCGAGAAGAGACCGGCGAGACCGACGAGCATCTTGCCGAGCGGGGGGTGGACACTGCGAGGAGAGGGGAGAAGGGTGATGAGACGCAAGCGGAGAGGGTAGAGAGCACGACGCGAGGGAGGGGAGACTGACTCAAAGTAGAACTCGCCCTTGATGTAGTGGGAACCGAATTTACCTGCGGGAACAAAAGACGTCGAGAGCGTGGAAGAGATCGTCAGCAGGCTGTCTGTCCCTCTGGCTCTTCTTCTTTCCGGACGAGAGAGGATCTCGTACCGAAATGAGCCTGTCCCCGAAAAGCAAGAGGTCCTGTCGAGTCAGCGACACAGTTTCGTGTGAGGGCAAGGTGAGAGGAGTGAGACTGACCTCGTCCCAGACGACCGAGTTTGCCTTCCCGATCTTGTAGTACCGTGTGATCATGGACAGGAGCGTGTACACGACCGGCCAGAGATGTTCCTGGTTGTTGATCGCAAACTCGCGCTGCCCGATCAGATGTTGGACGGTAGCAGGAATCAGGGTCAGCCGAGGATCTAGAGCCAGCGGGATCGGAAAATGCTGCAGAGGTGACAGGGACGTGGCAACGACCGAGCTCATCTCGTTGAGCTCGGCCCTTCGCTGCTCGAGCTCGTGCGTGAGCTCGAGAGGCCGACCCGCTCGATTCTGCGACCCGACCAGACCCATCGCTCTGTATGGGTCGCTAGACAGCTGCGCTCAAGTCCTTGTACGTGCCATACTCGAGCTCGGCCTCGAAGGGTGAAGAGCTCGCGAGCTCGCCGAGCTCGAGTCGTTCCTCCTGCCCTGCCCTGCCCTGCGAGCGAGACCGTGCCCTCTCCTGGGATCTCGTCCCCAATGCAACGAGCCCAGACTTGGCAAGCTGGTTGCCACAAGGGCGGAGGCGTCCCGCGACGGGATAGAGAGGGATCTGGAGAGGTGACTGACCCAAGTCTTTGCTGGCGGCTTGTACGCCGGTCGATCTCGCCTCACCTGGCCCTGGCCAGCTCCCCCACCCGCACTCGACCCTTTCCCGAACGTAGCGACCTTCTCCTCGTCTCTACTCTCGTACGCGTTGTCGTGTTGCGCTCCTCCTGCTGTTTGCTGCCCCCGTCGTCTGGGCGCGAGGCCATCTCCGCTCGGGTGCGCGTGAGCGTCCATCTCGTTGCGTTGCTGGGGGAGGTGATGGCGGTGCAGGGGCAACGAAAGCTCAGGGTCGTCGTAGTCTGACGAGAAGGAGAGTCCGTCCGAGCGCGCGGGAGGTGGGTAGGACGACGAAGACGAAGGCGGGTTGGACGAGCGGACGTTGGACGATCCCCTCTGCATGCGGAGGGTCGGGTCGGGCTGGGAGGGTAGCGAGGATGAACGCCGACCTACAGGATTAGGCGACAGGGGGTTAAACAGGTGAAGGGCAAGCCCTAGGACTGCGACAGAGGTTGAGCAGGCGGGCGGGCGACGAGAGGAAGGAAGGGGAGATGGTGGACGTGAGCTTCGAATCAGCTGGGCGGTCACCTTCGGAAATCACGACCCTCGTGACGGAGCCGTCACGCGTCAGGGACAGCCAGCGGCAGAAGTGATACTCGGTGTCGCAAACATATCTGCGACGAGCAAATCCATCCGCTCAGGTTTCAAAGCGTTTTTGAAAGACACCTTCTGTTCAAACAGAGGCGGTCCAGGGTCGCCGTGGTTTGCCCCATGACCGTACCGTCCACCTCCTTGCTTTCAATAACGCTCTGTCGTGCACGAACAGCAAGCGAAAGAAAATAGAAAGTGACGCGGTCGACCGGGACCTCACGGCCTGATCTCGTCCGTCGTCGTCAGCCCCCGTTGCTCGATAAGCGGACACCGACACGTTCTGCGGGTGCTACATACCTCCATCCCCCCACCCACACCAACGATTCTCAACTGGACCGCCTTCTCCACGTTGCTCGACCGGGAAGACTGCGGTGCAGATCAGAGCAAATATGCTATACCAACTTCCTCTCCCTCTCCCTCAACAGCTCCTCAGGCGTCTTGGGCGCCTCCCCCCACTCTGCCAGCCCCTCCGGCCTCTCCACCCTCTTCACCTCCCAGTCCTGCTCCCCGACCGAAGCGACCTGGTCCTCAAATTTGGGCGACTTCTTCTTGTCCCGCCTGTTGGCTTTCGGGATCGGTTTTGGCGGAGCCGAAGGTACAGAGTCGTCCCAGGTGTCGGTGGAGGTGTTGGATTGGGTCAATTGCTATTGGGCGTAAACGGCGTGCGTGGAGCAACGTAGTAAACGATGGAAGGGTCAGGCGATTGGATCCGAACGCGAGGGATGCGACGAGAGTGAGAAGATGAAGGGGGACGCACGAAGTAGAGTTCCCGGACGTCGGTGGAGGCGAGGTCCTTGGTTTCCGAGCGGATCTTGGTCAGGTCGGCTTGGGACATCTGCGCGAGGGCGAGGTGGGGAAGCAAAGATGGACGTTGAGGCGCGAGCGAGAGGGGGGCGAGAGCCGACACGAGAGCGAGCGAGCGAGGGAGGATGGGAGAAGAGCGAAGCGGGTTAGGGCGAGGGCGAGAGCGAGAGCAGAGAAACAAGCGGAGAGTCAGTGAACTGAGGGTCGGAGAATAGATAGGACGGGCAAGGACGACTGACCAAACTCTTCTTTGCATCTAGACGATCGTATCTGTCCGTCCGGCACCCAACCAAGCGAGTCATGGAGGGTGTGTGAGCTCAAGCTCACCTCTCGTCCCTCCCTCCCTCCGTCCCGTCTGGCCTCTCCCCCTCCACACCTCGTCCACACGGGCTGACTTCCAAGCAGTCTATTAATACGCGGATACTCACCTCAATTGCGTGAACCCACTGAGAGCATAGCTCCCGATCACCATCGTGGTCATGAACGGCAGTCCGACGGCCAAGAACGGCTGGCGGCGGTGTAACGGCCGGCGGTCGCCTGGTTTGGGGGACAGCGATTTGCGGATACGACGGGGGATCGAACGGAGGGCAGAGAGAGGGGACATGATGGCAGGTGGGCGCGTTGTGTGCGTTGGTGTGGTTGAAAGGCAAGGAGGGAGGAGAGGAGGAGGGTGAGCTCGGGTCTGGCCTAGATTCCGCCGACTCGTCTTGGGCTCGACCCGGCTCGGCTAACCCTGGCTCCTCGGATCGCTACTGCTATGGGCCGCTGCTATGTTACATCTTGTGCTCTTGCTCCATACGCGTTCTCGACCAAACTCATGGAAGAGTGATGCCCACGTTCTTGCCCTCTGCCGAAACCAGAGACGCTGGGAAGTGTCAAGGGGCTTCATCCGATCGTACACAGACATGTCATCATCAACGGATGAGGCGATACAAGAGTTCCAAGAGGTTGTTTCCGAAAGTAAGGAAAGAGGCAGCGAAGCAGAAACAGAAACAGGTGGACAAGACGAGCCAAGGGCGAAGCCGCCCTCGTACGTTCACTCGGGCATGGCGAGGTTGAGACCTAGAGATCAACAGCGGCAAGATGATCAGTCAGCAAACAAGAGCATCAGAAGAAGGTGCAGGAGACAGTGTAGGAACGAGAGACCGTGACTCACCGACCCTCCTCTTCCTCTCCCGCTTGATGGTCGTCCCCGCGTCCTCGATCGGGTAGAACCCAAAGCCCTCGAGCGACTCCTGCAACGTCCAGAAGTTCGAAAAAACAGTCAGCACTGTCCTTAAGGACACCCATTCCCCCTAGCGCGTCCAGCCAAACTCACCTCGGCAGCCTTCAACTCCTCATCCTCCTCCACCATCTTGTCCTCCTCTCCGATCGCATCCGCCCTCGTATCCCCGTACTTCATCGGTCTGTTCGCCTCCAGATACAACAACTTGATCGCCTTCTGGAACTCTGTGAACACCGCCCCGAGCGTATCCAGGAACCTCCTGGTCTGCAAGTGCTTGGAAGCAGCGACGATCGACACCCCGTCGTCCTTGATGATGTATCCGATCCCGAACCCGTCGGGCGCGACGGGTCCGAAACCGAAGAGGCGGAGGGCAGGGTTGCCGCAGTTTGATGTGGAGAGGATCGAGGTGTTGAGGACGGACCAGCCTGGGTCGGTGAACAGTTCGGGCGAGACGCGCGCTTGGTGGCCGTTCGTCTTGGTGGTTCCGGTTGCGGTAGAACGGGCTTTGTCGTCGGCTGGCTCGCCAGTGGGAGAAGAAGCGGCGGAGCTGTTGTCGCCGTTGAGCTCGCGTTGGAGGAGACAGTAGAGCGCGTAGAGGTGGCGGTCCTGGCCGAGACCTTTGCTGCACTCTCGGGTGAGCTCGGTGTGACCCTTGCAGGCTTTGCGGAGGGCGGCGACCTTCTCCGAGGGCGGAGCGGACGAGCAGAAGATCTGCGAGGCGATGAAAGTAGGCGAGATCAGCTCAAATTGGGAGGAGCACGGACGAAAGCAGGCGTGGCACGACCGACCTTGACAAAATCGACAGAGTTCGGAGTGACGGTCCTGATGGCCTCGGTCCTTCCGTGGAGGAACGCCTTGGTCATCGCAGGTTCGTACGTGCTCTCGACCCGGCCGTAGAGCGAGTAGTAGGCCGCCTGGAACGCCATCTGCACGTACGCATCAGGGCTGAAGCCGTGGCGGGTGACTGCAAAGGGAGAAAACCGAGAGCCAATCAGCACGGAAAGGAGAGATAGTTTCTGTTCTGTCGGGCGGTCGACCTACTAAACTCCTTGCCGTACCCGGTGAACTCGAGCGCCTCGATGTCGTTCTGGCAAATCAGGTCGCTCAGTCGCGTCTCGGCGAACCGGATGCCGGTCTTGATCTGTGCGAGCCATCACCGCTTCAGTATGAGCAACGAACAAGATTTGTACCGATGCCACGACTCAGACTGACCTCTGGCGTAAGGTCCCACGTAAGCTTCTTCGGCACGGTGTCGAGCTCCTCCTCGGGCTCCGCCTTCTCGTTCGGCTTGGCCTTGTACGATTTCGCATGCGGAGAGAGACGAGCTTTAAAGAGCGTCGGCGCAGAGGGGTTGATACTCTGCAGACCGGAAAAGAGGAGATATGCGGTCAGAACCACGAGACGCGACCTGAACGGGCGCGCATGAGGATAATCAATCACCTTGGCAAAGAGCAGAACGAGCTCGGTGTATCTGCAGTGGAGAAGAGTCAATGTCAGCTTAGCTCTGCGTGGAAAGTAGAGAAGGATGAGACTCACACATCAGCCGCATATCTGCAGCGGAGAAAAGTCAATGTCAGCTTAGCTCTGCGTGAAAAGTAGAGAAGGAGGAGATACCGCAATACTGTGTGTCCGTCCACGCCCGTGTGCTCGAAGTTGATCCCGGCCTCTCCGTTCCCACACACGATGATCTGCAGCTTATCGTACCACCTGTTCGTGCACGTCCCGACCTGCACCCCGGCACTAAGCTTGTACGTCCCGCACAAAAAGTTGCCGCACAGCTCCTTGGCGCCCTCGGGGCTGACATCGTCAAGGCAGACGATGAACAGGGCCGAGTCGACCACCTTGAGGCAGGAGGCGTTGTGTGCCTTGCCCTTGGTGAGATGGTCTCGGAGCGAAGACCAGACCTTGCGGTTCTCGGTCGAGAGGACACCGATGGCTCCCTGGGCGACCTCGTGCACGGGTGTCTTGTCGGCGTCGGCGACGATGGCGGTCAGGTTGGAGAGGATGTCGCGCTCGGTGAGAGTGGGTCGGTTTTGTGAGTCGAGAGCGTCGAACCAGTCTGAAGATGAGGACGTTCAAGTATGTGGCGCGTCAGCGAGATGGCTCCTTGGACGCGGCGACGAATGGACTAGATGTACAGAACTGCCCCCGCCGGATCACGACGATGTGCTTGGACTCCTCGTGCGTTGTCATCTTGCAGCCTCGTTGGGTGGGGATCCGACTCGTTCCAAACAGCTGTCGTAGGCAAACGAGCAGTGTACTCGGTCAGGTCGGGCGTCGACGGCGCGTCGAGTGCGCTCGGTACGTGAACAAACACTCACTCTCGAGTACTGGTCCATGTCAAGAGGAGTCCCTTTCACCGAGTCGGGCTAGTAATACGACAGGAAGGTCAGCCATCCCGCGCTGAAGCTGAAAGGCCGGGAAGATGGACGACGCGACCGGCTCTGTGATGCTTACCTCGAGGTCACCCTGCCTGAGGTCGTGGATGAAGCCGAGCGACGACAGGATCAGACTCGCCGCCCTCGGCAGCTGGGAGCCCCTAGACGGCGTCGGATCATCCTCGAGCACGAAGAACGGGTTGAGCGACAGTACGACCTAACCAAAAGGAACAGAACAGCCAAGGTCAGCCCAGTGAGCTTCGGTCACGTGATGACGTCTCCGCAAGAGGATGGGAGCCCAGGTATGATGGCCGGACTGACCGACTCTGTCTGTCCTAGGTAGCTCTCGTACCAGAACTCTTCGATGTAGGATGCGACCCCTTCCGAGTACTGTACGAGCTTGTCCTGCAGCCTTGGTCCCTGATCGGGATCAGAGAGGAACGTCCGGACGGCCTCCTCTGTCACAGCGTGCTCCTCGGGATCTTGCAGGCCCTACACGAAGAGAATGATAGGGAGAGAGTCAGCATGATAGACCGAGAGTAAGCTCGAGAGACGTCCCCGAGTGAGAGAGCTCTGCAGAAGTCTGCTGACTCGCAGGAGAGACCGGACCGGCCAGAGCGGCGAGCTCACGCGCCTGAGGTCAGAGCTCCCCCCAGCCGACCCTTGTCCCTCTCGGCGCACAGCTCAAGACAGTCGAGATAGAATAATAATGCGACTGACCTCGAGCGCCCTGAGGTACTTTGCCATGGTGTCCTCGAGCTTGGGCACCGGCAGTCGCGGGAGGAGCGTCTGAGAGGCCATCGTCTTTGACGCCGCCCGGTCCAGCTTCGGCTTGGTCGTCCCGTTCGTGGTCATCGCAGAGAGGGAGTGAGAAAGAGCGGAGGAGGAGAACGGAACGAGGGCTAGGCGTGGAAAGGGGGGTGTTGCGTTCTACCGAGGAGGTGATGGCGAGCAAGGAAAAAGGGTGGAGGGCGGTCCGAGGTCAGCTCACGCGTCATCCGCCAAAGCCAACACACCTGTGTAGACCAGGCAGGCGAGCCCGCACTCACAGGTGAGTTAGAGCGTAGACTGAGCTTGTATGTTGATGGCGAGGGACTGAGGTGTGATGGTCGATGGCGGACAGGGAGGGAAGGCCAGGCGAGCTCGCCAGGGAGCCCCTTCCGTTTCTTCCCGAGAGCCTCCGGTCTCGCCGCGCGTGTCTCCCCGGACCCGCCCTCGCCTCCCTCTGGCGACCTCGACTCGCTTTTTGTCGCACGCACCGACCCTTCTCGGGTCCCTCGATCCCAAACATCGCGCTGGATCGACTCAGAGCTTGGATCAGCAATCATTCCTACACGCTCCTCGCACCCACACCGGCTTCCCACCAGATCCAGCCTCGAGCATCGACCAGATGCCCCCGACCGCCGCCCAGCAGTCCATGGCTACCAGCGTCTGCTCCTTGTCCCGCTGCTTCTCCCCTCGGAGGTTCTGTCGGTCCGAAGCGTACCGGACGACGTTCTTGATCTGCTCGTCGCCGAGCGGGGGGAACTCGAGATAGCCGAGGACCTCCAGGACGAGTTCCGCAGGCAGGGACGAGATCGTCTTCCCAGGCTTTGAAGAGGTCGTCGTGAAGCGATATACTCTTCCGAAGGGATCCGTCTCGGTCGAGGTCGTGGTCGTCGTCCCGGTCGGTCGAGAGAAGTACACGGTCCGCATCACGCACAGCAGCTTGAGCGCGACCGTCTGCGTCCATCGCCGTCTGTTCCGGTTGATCGCGCATAGCCTATCGATGACTTTCCGCTCCTGATAGAGGTTCGTGTCCAGCAAAGGTGGGAACCACATCTGTTCGAGGACCGGGTCGGCTGCTCCGCGGATGGCGTTGCCCAGCAGGACTGTGCCCTTTGTCGTGTCGAACACTCCTTGGATCTCCCTCAGATCGAGGTACTCGAGTCCCGTCCGACGGCCGGCGCAGATGATGCGTAAGAGGGTGTTCTCGAGGAGACTGACCGAGTCACGTAGCACTGATGCATCTTGCTCGGGCGCTTCGGTGGCAGGCTTGCAGTCGAACCCGAGCGAGACGCGGCGAAAGGATGGATTGTCCAAGAGAGTCTCGTCGAGGGTGAGGGCGATCCGGACCATCCCGGGTGATGTGATGGCTGAACGGAGGTGGATCGCTTGGATGCTGGGGTGGCGGACGAGCGTCTGAACACACTGGGCTTGGTAGACAGGGAGGACCTCGGCCTGGATGACCACCTCCCTGAGGTTGGCGAGGTTGCTCAGAAATCCAAGCAGTGTGGGGAGGACGTAATCTTGGGACAGGATGGAAAGAACAGTCAGAGGCTGGCCCAGCGAGGGAAGAGAGGATTTGCTTACCTTCAAGCTGCCTGTTCCGTGCGACGACTACCACCCATTGCACCCACACTGCTGCGTTACCCTGACTCAACTCAGCTAGGAAGAGCTTGAGACCCTTCTCTCCTAGCGCGTCGGGGAGCGAGTCAAGGTCGAGGTTGGACGTGTTCTGAGCCGCCTGATTGATGGCGAACGCTCGCTTGATCGCAGGATAGTCGCAGGAGAGTCGAGCGTGGAGTCAGCAGGTATCCGTCACAGGACGAACCCATGCTCTCTGTGAAGAGCACGGCGGTCGAAGGACGAGCGCGCGACGGACCGATCGAGAAGCCCAACCCGTCGGTCGTCCACCAGGGCCTCTCCGCCTGCCAGTCGTCGCTGCCCATCCGACTTGGGTCCGGCCGCTCGTCGATTGGATAGGCGGATGGTAGAGTGACGAGCGAGACGAGGGTCGACATGTCCCGCGCTCGGCCTGCGAGGTGTTCGAGCTCGGTCGGGAGACGGCGAGAGGACGTCGACGAGGACGCCTGCTGGTGGGCAGCGTCAGCCATCTTGGCTTGGGGGCTGGAGACAGCGTCTGAGATGCGAGGATGAATGCGGACGGGCTGCGAAAGCGGGGCGAGCCGAGAAGGAGCCTCTGGGGGTGATGGACGAGTCGCGGAGGAAGGGACAGGTCGGTGAGCTTCGACCTTCTCTCGCGCGCGCAGACCCAACTGGAGACCCCACTTGCCACCCGACCACAGGGCCGACTATACGAGAAACATCTTCCGAGTCGAGTCTAGACCTGGACCGTTTTCTTTCTGACCCAATAGTGACGCGGCTACTGATTCGTTCCGAGGATCATGCTCATCCTCACTCGACCGCATCCCCGACGGTGACGCCCTTCTTGAGCCCAAACGTCGGCTCCGGCTTTGGCTGATCGATCTTGAGGACCCGCTTGACGACCTGCAGTCCCCTGATCATCTCCTCCTCCTCCTCCCTCTCCTTCCTCTGCCGCTCCTCCCTCTCCTCTCGCTCCTGCTGCCTCGTCTTGACGACCAACTCGCCCATCGTGTAGGCCAGATCCCGGATCCCTTGGCCCCACTTGCCACTGATCAACTTGAGCTCGACCTCCTCGCCAACAAGCTCCCGCTCGCCCGTCAGAGGAGACATCACCCGTCGAGGGCCGAGAGTGGCTCGGATCCATCGGGCGAGTCCCTCCTTGCGCTTCATCCCCTTGACGGGGTCAGACACAAGGTCGGCCTTGTTCCCTACGACAAGTCGGATCCGATCCTTGAGCGCCTGCTCGGGTTCAAACATCTCGACCTCGCGAATGAGCATGTCTGCCTGCTCGATCAGCTTCCCCAACGGGAGCGAAAAGTCGAGCACCAGCACGAGCGTCGGCGAGCGCGTCACACTGAGCAGGAACTGGTGTCCCAGCCCCTTGTTGAGATGCGAGTCCTTGACGAGTCCAGGGTTGTCGCAGATGGAGAACCGGAGCGACTCGTCCTCGGTCGCGACGCGCGAGCGCCGTTTGTGGTGGCGGATCCGGTCGGGCAGGGGCTGGTCGTCGGGGATGATAGGCGTGGGCTCGACCGGGTGGGTAAAGTAGATGTCGGATTCGGGGGTGGTGAGTGGGGAGGGTTCGTTCGGGGAGGAGAGGATGGTGCCAGAGTCGACGATGCGGCAGACGCCGACTTGAGGGTTCAACGTCGTGAACGCGTGCGAGGCGATCCGGGGTTCCGCTCCAGTGAGAGCTTGGAGGAGGGTGCTGGATGCGGAGACAGAACAGAGCAAGAAGGCGAGAGCGAACAAGCGGGTCAGCAGAGCCGTCTAGAACGAGTCGGAGAGCACGCGTACTGACCTCTTTCCCGCGTTGGGGGCTCCCAAGAAACCGACGTCGGCGAGCAGTCTCAGCTCGAGCTCGAGCTTGACGAGATCTGGTGTCTCTCCCTTCCTCGCGTACAGATGGTTGCCCGTCTCGTCGTTCCTACCAAAGCTGATGTTTCCCTCCCCGCCGTTCCCTCCGCGGACCATGAGCACCTTCTGGTCGATCATGTCTGTCAGGTCAACGTCGATCGGCGGTGGTGGAGGCTGAGGAGTTCCGTGGATGGTGGTGTTGTACTTTTGGGCTGGCGTCATGGGCGGAGTGTTGAGCTGATCGGCTTTCGCGTTCGGGTGGGTGAGCAGCAGCCGAGAGACGAGCAGAGGGTCCCGCTCGATCGGATCCAACAGAATCTCCTCCTCGTTCAAGGGCCGGTAGACCTCGCGAGAGATCTGACGGACTCGAGTACCAGGAGGAACTTTGATCTGAGAAACGAGCGGCCGGCAGGGGAGGTCAGTCAGTCGCGACACACCCAAACCCTGTCTGAACAGGATCACTCACGACGAGATCTGCTCCTTTCGTCCCTGACAGGGCGTCTCCCTTCCCGTTCGTGCCCGGGTTTCCTTTGACGACCCTGTGAATGTCGACGAGCGACTGCACGTCATAACTCGCTTGGAGGTAGATGTCCCCTCCGGCACCGCCAGCAGCTCCCGACGGCTGCCCTCGGCCGTCTCGACGATGTTGCAGTTTCCTGATGTGAAAGATCAGAGCGCGATGATGTTAGTGCATGCAGAGCAACAGCAGCCTGGCATTGGCCGACATGGACGAACGTGAAGGCGATCGCTCCGTTCCCACCGGTTCCAGCTCGCATCGAGATGTGCAGATAGTCCAGGAAAGCGCCGTTCTGGTAGCAAGTTGACGTCAGCTTTGCAGCTCTGGCCGGGCGAACGACGAGGAGCCCAAGTGCTCACGTTGCGCCTCTTTGCGAGGACGGCCGACCTGGTCGGCATGTGGGTCACGCTCGCAGGGTCCTCCCCCTCGTTGACCGACACGACTGCGTTTGCGTTGTTGGGTGCTGCGATAGGGTTGAGTGGGGAGGAGGACGAGAACGAGGTCGCCTGGGTTGCTGCGTGGGGGAGGTCTGGGAAGGGGACATGGAGCGAGCCTGGAGGCGGCGGAGGAGGCCACACCGGCTCTACCGGGACCCGCTTGGGAGGCATGATCCGGAAGCGAGGGAGGGAGAGGCGGACCATCGTACAAGGAAGCCGAGCGAGAGAAGTTGAGGCCAGACAGGCAGGAAGGGCCTGGAGATGAGGCTTTGACGAGACGAAGGGGGGGAAGGCCGTGAAGGTGAGCTCGAGTGGAGGAGCGGCTCTGCGGACAGACGAACGACATGTCAGCACAGATCACAAGACAAGATCGCTCAAGGACGACACTCACGAAAGTCTCGTCGGTCAAGTAGATAAGGTGAAGGCTTTTCGGGCTGAGTGCCTCTGTGATGGGAGTTGGGCGGGTCCACAGAGCAGGGACGCCCGATCGAAGCTCACCAGTTGAGCTCACCGACCGTTGGGCTCTCTCTCCTCTGACCACGACCACCCAGGACCATCCACTCCTCAGCTCGACACTTCTTCAGATCCAAGGCACTCGTTGCTTTGGTTGAGCCGAATAACGACAACGCATCCGCACGATTGGGCCATACCCAAGTCACACCCGGCGAAAGTCCATCCTCGTCCGAGTGTGCCGTTGTCCGGTGCTTGTCGACCGCTCACCGCACAAAAGATGCGCCGACAGTACTTGCCGACCTCTTCTCGCTCATCGACGAGCCCACACCTTTTCCGCTCGGTCAGCGTCCAGATCCTGACGACAGGCAAGAAGACAGGCTGTGGTGGACAGTTCTTGGGCTAGGCCACTTGACAGGTCAGTCTCTCTTCTTCCTCAGTGTCTGTATCGCATCCAAATTACTCTCGAGATCCACGCTCGTTCTGTTTACAGCGACGGCGAGGTCCTTCGTGATCGCCTAAGCAACGAAAGGGACGTTCGACCTCGACCTGCACATCCCTCCCGGACGCGCTCGGCGAGGACGGCTCCAGGTTCTTCCTGTGCAAGCTTCGATCCTTTGCAAGCGGATCCTTCGGTCAGGAGACTAGTCGTAATGGCGGAAGGAGCAGCTCAGAAGGTATGGCGGGGCTTTGACTGACGTGCCCCGCCCACCCTCTGTCGGAGTGTGCTGACTGAATTTTTCGCTTTGTCGCCACAGGTCACGAGTCGCCCTTGCTCCTCCAGCTCATCAGTAGCCTGCCTGCCTCTACTGCGGGAGATCAATCCTTCCTGCAAACCGCCAAACGTTCTGTCGAGCACGCGCGCGCGATCTCTGCACCCCGTTCGCCCGTCCTGCCTCGCTCGGAACCCGTCGCTTTTCCACCATCGGACGGACACAGGGCAACATCGCAGGCTCCACCTGGTCGAAGACCTCGGAACGACCGTGGAAGGAAACTCTTTTCTCTCGGTCGCTCTTCGTTCGGGAACGCGCGGAAGGCGATCTCATCGGCTGACGCGAACAAGCGTGGTCTGCCTCCTTTCATCTGCGTCGATTCGACTTCAGCGTCTACGTGTGTCCCCGCCCATCCTTAAGAAGACCGAGCAGAACGAACCGAGAGGGAAAGGAAAGAAGGCGAGGCGAGGGAGTGTGTGGGTATGGGTACGTGAGCAGGAGTGGGGGATAAAAACAAAGGGGAGAAAGGACGGGTGTAAGGATGAGGGTGAGGGTGAGAGGTGTGCAGGTGTTCTAGGCAGACACACCGACAGGCTTGACCCCCATCGGGTTAGGCGAGTTGAGCAGACCTCGGGCGTCAATTCCCTTGACAGGGGCGACCTCCATGGGGTTCGGGGAGTTGAGGAGCTGCAGGGCGGATACAGGACGAGCACGAGTCAGCGTTGAACGTTTTTGCAAGAGCAAACGAGGTGAAAGGAGACGGAAGAAGACCTACGCCTCGAGCATCGACCTCCTTGACCGGCTCGGCGGCCATCGGGTTGGGCGAGTTCAAAAGACCTCGAGCGTCGACGCCCTTGACGGGAGTAACCTCCATCGGGTTCGGGGAGTTGAGCAACTATGCAACGCGAAAGGAGACGGGGTGGGGCGAAGTCGATCAGTCTCACTAAAGAGGAGACTATACTAGGCGGGTTCAGAGCGAGGAGAAAGGAAAAGATGCTTACGCCTCGTGCGGAGACCGAGTCGACGGGCTCGTCGGACATGGGGTTGGGTGAGTTCAGGAGACCTCGGGCCGAGATGGAGTCGACAGGCTTGACCTCCATCGGGTTGGGCGAGTTCAAGAGGCCTCGGGCGGAGACGTCCTTGACCGGCTCAGCAGCCATGGGGTTCGGCGAGTTGAGCAGCTGCAAGGACAGAAGAAAGAGGGTCAGCGTCCATCTCTTGTCTGATCTCAGCGAAGACCGATGAGGTCCACAGAGCTTGGCGCTTGATGGACTCACTCCTCGAGCGGACACGGTGTCGACGGGGTCGGTCGACATCGGGTTGGGCGAGTTCAGGAGGCCTCGAGCGTCCACACCCTTGACGGGCTCAGCCTCCATGGGGTTGGGCGAGTTGAGGAGCTGTCCAAGGAAGCAGTCACACGCGTCAGCGGACGAGCACATACACACGTCGGATAGGCGATCAAGAGAGACAACACAGCATGGTGGAGATCAGAACTCACTCCTCGAGCGTCGACTCCCTTGTCGGGAGAAACGACCATCGGGTTGGGGGAGTTGAGCAGCTGTACACCATTCATCACACAAACGAAGGAAGGAAAGACGCCCGGGTCGGGTCAGCGTGCATTCCCCGACCTTCCCCGCGTTGAGCTTCGAACTTGAACTCACCCCGGGAACCGGCGCCGCGTTGGCAGAGAACGAGTAGAGCGCGACGGCGGCGATGAGGGAGGTGGAGAAACGCATGGTAGTGATAGCTGAGAGGAGGGTGGTAGGTCGGGGGGAGTCGGGCTGAGAGGGGACCGCGAGGCACAGGAGAGAAGGGAGGGAGGGATCGGCAAGGGGGGAGAAAGGATGGACACGAGGTTTGGTTGGCGCGCGCGGGCGCGATGCGGAGGCGGTCGGCCGAATGGAGGGGGAACGGGGGCGATGGTGCGATGGTGGTCGATCCAGAGTGGGTGAAGATAAGGGAGGAAAAGAGAGCATACGCCGTGCCGCAGGAGGGGAGGGCAGGTCGGACGAGGGAAAGATGCGAGGAGGATGGAAGGAAGGAAGGGAAGGAAGGGTCAGCGTCCGACTCGACTGCGGCGGCTCTCTCTCTGGTCGCCGTCGACGTCGACCTCCTCTCAGTCGGACGATCACGTCCTCTTCCCATCCGCCACGCTCGCTTGGGTGGGTGGAAACTCACGTTGATGGGTTGGTTGCGAGAAGAAGGAAGTCGGTGGTGGTTGGTGGTTGGCTTCCACCCTCCGTCCAGCCGTCCGTCCTTCCAGACAGACAAGGCCGAGTTTCGGCCTTTCTTGTGCGCCTTGTGGGTCCGCCTGTCTGCCCTGACACGACAGGCGCCCTTTCTGTTCTGTACGTTCGAACAGGGGTTCGTGCGTGTCATTTCGGCGTAGGTTGGGTCGGGTTGGGAAGCGCGTCTCCTGTCGTGTTTCGCCTTTCGCCGTTCGCCTTTCGCCTGCTCCTTCCTCTTTTTGCCTGGCAATGCATCACTCTTGCGTTCTTCTTTGGGCGCTTCAGGGCAGGGCAGCGACGCGTTGAGCAGCGAGAAAGATAAGAGGGATCGTCCGCTCGGCGTCAAACCGTGAATCTCCTGATCATCCTCTCTGCTAGCCTCGTTTCGTTGAGTTGGGTCCCGCATGGCCCCCAGTTCCCCTTCCTTCGTCGTGCCGATCTACCCGACTGCTGCCCCATCAAGGCTGCGGCTCCGTTCTAACGGCCCTCGTGTTCGCTCTCATGGATCCACTCGGATCCGACCCGGTCGGTCGAGCTTGCTGACTTCTTCCCATCTCATCCCATCTCATCTTGTCTCTTCCCGTCCCATCCCCGTCTCGCATACGTAGCACTCAAGCTCGCGATGCAACGCGTCGCGGACACTGCTGTATGTCCTTTCAGTATCCCGAGATCCAGATCTACTTCTCCCCTCCCCCTACTCATTCCTCCTCACTCCCTACAGCCCGCCTTCTGCTCGCCCATCTCAGGCCTAGTCCTCGATCGGCCGTCCTGTCCGTTTTTTCAACGCAGCCGCCAGATCCATCTGGGCGATCCCCCCTCCTGCCTTCCCTTGTCCCCCACCCAACGCGCTCAACCCTCCTCCGCCTCCACCACCACCACCTCCTCCTCCTCCCCCCCCGGGACGGGAAGGCATCGCCGGCTTCCCCAGCGCTGCAATGGGAGCCTTTGGGATCGGCGGTGCTGTTCTGCCACCCGCTGCAGGGGGAGGTGGGACCGCCCTGGCTGTAGCTGCAGGCGGGGGAGGGACGGCTCGTCCCGCTCCGCTAGGTGTCGGAACCGGAGGCTTGGCGCCTGGCTTGGGCGCGAGTGCTGGAGCGCCAGGCTTGGGAGCGAGCACGGGCGGACCCGGCTTGGGCTTGATGGAGGGAGGCGCGGTCGATCCCGGTCGGGATGAAGGGGGAGACGAGTTGGCCGAAGCAGGCGCGGAGGCTTGTTTCGCCCAGCCTGGGAGGGCAGACCCGTTTGTGGGCTTGGGGGCGGATGCGGGTGTAGGAGCGGGAGCAGGGGGAGGGGCGCGCCGACCGGGAGGTGGCGGGGGTGGAGGAGCAGCGGCGCGAGGCGGGGGGAGGAGTTCGAGATAGTTGCTACAAAAAGACAGAGACGAGTATCGACGAGAACGAGTCAGCACAAACGTACAACCGAGGCGAGAAGAGTTGGAGACCTACCTCGGCGCCCATCCTTCCTTCCCGTCCTTGACGCACAACCACCACCCGTTCTCGTCCTTCTCCTTGACCTCGACTACGTCTCCCTTGACCAAACTCATTTCCCCGTCCTGGCCCTCAAACGCAAACAGAGACTTGTACTTTGGCACCTCCGGCTTGCTCGGCGGAGGGGGCGGCGCGTTCGGCCGGGCGGGGGGAGGAGGAGCGGACCGCGCAGAGGGGGTCGGTTTGGCGGCGGGTGTAGGAGCAGACGAAGAGGTCCCGTACGACATGGCGGCAGGCTTGGCGGGCTTGACGGCGCCGGGCAGGGAGACAGGCTTGGGCGTCGGTTTCGGGGCGGCACGGGAGGCCTGCATCGCAAGCACATACAGAAGAAACGAGACATGTCAGTCAGGCGACCATTGAGTGAGGGGAAAGAGCCGTTGAACAAAAAGAACACTCACGCTCGGATGAGGCGTAGACGGTCCTCCTCGTCGAAGAAGCTTTCCTTGCGTGATGGGTCGGACGACTCCAGGGAGCCTCCTCGCGGCCGGCTTTGACTGGCTCGACGGCGACTCTCCCGACGGGACAGAGACGACGTGCGACTTGTACACGTCGTTCCTCTGGATCGACTCGTCCTTGCGGAACGTGATCTGCGCCCGCTTGTCCTTCTTCTTCGCGTAGTCGACCGCAGGACCGATGTTGATCTGGAGGGCTCCAGAGGTCGCCTTGTGCAGCTGGGTGATCAGCTCGGTCTTAAACACCGAGGTAAACACCGGGTCTCCGTCGTCCGAGAGCGAGGTCGTGTTGAACGCGATCCAGTCGTCGCGGAGGTTGGACAGGCCGACAGACTTGATCGTCACCAGCGGCACCTTGCGATCGATCGTCGTGGAGATGCGCCCGTCCTTTGCGGACGAGATGAGAAAGTAGGCCGCCGAGTTTGTGACGACGAGGAACCGAGGGGAGGGCTTGGACGACCGACCGAACGCAGACTTGAGCAGTTCGATCCTGCCCGAGAAGACGACCGTCTCCGAGGAAGACAGACCCGCTGCCGTCTTGAGGACCGCCCCCGAAGAGGAGCGTCCGCCCACATCGAGGTAGTCCCCTGCGAACCTCCGCATGCTGACGAGCGAGTAGCGGCGTCGTTCCTTGCGGCCGGCGAGGAGGTCGTGTCCCTTCTGCCTGAACCGCAGCGCCTCGATCCCGTCCTTCTTGGACCTCCAGAAGCGCTGGATCCGACTCGCACACTCGTTCCGGTACCGCAAAAAGTTTCTCCACGCCCGCTGGATCCGGGCGGCCATGTTGTGCCAGTACCGGTCTCGCATCGTCTCGAGCGCAAACAGGGTCTCGGGGTTCTTGATGAAGGCCTTTGTCGTGCCCATCTGCCACTCGTCCTTGGCGATCCCCGTGTCCTTGAGAATCTGCGCGCAGCCAGACTGAGGGTCGCCGTGCCAGGTGTACTCGCCCGCGTACGAGGTGTTGGGCGAGAGGAGGTAGAACCTGCGAGAGAGGCGACGAGCAAGCGGGTCAGTGAGCATGGCAGATCGGCGCAGTCGAAGAGCGAGAAGCGTGTGCTCACCTCTCGACCATCTTCTCAAACGTGTTCCTGTACGCGAACCCTGCTCGTCGGACTCTGATGTTCTCCTGGAGACCGAGGTACTTGATCTGATGCAGGATCGCCTTTGAGTCGTACTCTGACGGACTCCGGTTCTGGTTCGGCTTGATCGTCCGGATGTAGCTCGGCTGGGCCTTCATCAGGTTCTCGACCAGCGCGTTGGCCGAAAACTTGATCTTGTCTCCCGCGGTAGGCGGCCTCTTCTTGTTGGTCGGGTCGACCTTGTCCGGGAACAGCTCCTGGAGGAACCCGTTCGACGAGGTCGCGACGAGGTCGAGGATGTCCTTGACGAGCGAGTCCTTGTTCTTGTCCGTCATCCCAGAGATGTTGTACAGCACCTCGCCGGCGTAGTGCTTGATCAGGAACTTGGACCCGCGCGACTCAAAGTTGGGGTTCGAGCCAAGGGCAGAGAGCCGTTGGACGAACGAGTTGTCGGCGGCGGACGGGTCGGCGTGCGCGGTCGCGGTCGCGTCGTTGAGGGCGGCGAACACACCGGGGGGACGCTTCTCCTCAATCAGGTCGCAGACGACCTGGCAAAACAAGAGATCAGCGGGTGGCACGTCAGTCACTAAACGGTCGACAGAAGGCAGTCGAGCGAGCTTTGACGAACCTTGTTGTCAAAGTAGTCGATCGGCGTCCACTTGATCTGCTCGCGCACGTACTCCTCCTGCTCCGTCTTGAGCGTCAGCTCGATAAAGATCTGCTGGACTGAGGAACCCAAACACCGACCCGACCCAAAGCAACCGGTCAGCGCCTCGCACGTCTTGATCGCCCAGAGACCCGAAGCAGACTGACGCTTCTCGTTGACGTAGTTGATGCACAGCTGCTCAAAGCTGTTGTCCTGGAAAATCTCGAACCTGCAGGGTGGACATGACATGAGGGTCAGCGTACAAGGTTCGTGGTGGAAGTTGGTAAGAAAAAGAGCCCGCTCACCCGTAGATGTCGAGCACCCCAATCACATGCTCGTGCTTGCCCCTCGGCTTCATCGACACGTTGACCCGATCGACGATCCACTGAAACAGTCGCTCGTAGATGGCCTTGGCGAGCGCATCCCGTCCGGCTCCAGCCTGAGCGACGTTCAACGGGACGTCGTAGACGGACCCCCTCCTCCCTCCCCGCTGGGTCTCCATGATCCGACTCGTCAACACCTTGGACACACTCTCCTTCTCGACCTCCATCAGGTAGGCAATGAACTCGGTGACGCCCTCGTCGGGGATCATTGAGTTTCCGTCCGAGTCCTCGGCGAACTGGACGTTTCCGAGCCAGAGGACCATCGCGAGACAGCGGAAGATCGAGTCCTGCTCGTGCTGCGAGAGCCCGACAATGTTCATCGCGTTGAGGGTCTCGGCAAAGTCGGCTGCGTCGTCGATGGAGGGAACGTCGAGGCAGCCGGACCGGGAGGTGTACACGTACGACTCCGGGCCTTGGATCCCGAGCGTCTCGCGTTGCTCGGCCGAGGCGTTCTTGGTGAACTGGTAGAAGATGTGGAAGTCGCGCTCGTTCTTGATCTGGCCGACAACTCGGCCCTGTCATCACGGAGGTGGAGAAAAGCGGAAGAGACCGGTCGACGGGTCAGAATGTCGAGCTCGGGATGGAGAGGAGCGATAGGACGAAGGCGACTGACCTTCTCGAGCAGGTAGTTGGTGATCTGCGCTCCGACAGGCTCGCCTTTGCTGTTGAACATGATCTCGAGGTACTTTCCCTGCACGCATCAAAAGCGAAACGCGACACAAAGTCAGCTCGGCACTCCCCCCGCGCAGAGATGAGCCGCGTCGACGTACATGTCTCGAACTGTTGTCGTTCCGCAACGTCTTTGCGCACCCGAAGCTCTCGAGCAGCGGGTTTGTCGCGAGGACCATGTCCTTGATCTTTCCTATCCCTCCCCCTCCTGCGACGACCTCGTCGCCCTCCCCTTGACCAGAGACCTCTGCGATGTACTGCATGATCCTCTTTGCCGCCTCGGTCTTGCCTGCTCCTGATTCTCCCGAGATGATGACGCACTGGTTCTCCTGGTAGGCCTGCATGGCGTAGTAGGCTGCCTCGGCGATGGCGTACACGTGCGGTTGAGTCTCGAGCCGGTTCTTGCCCTTGTACGACTGCAGGATCGGGAGCGTGTAGATGCCCAGATCTGAAGAGGGCGGAGGAAAGACAGGATGTGGGCGCGAGGCGAGCGGGTGGGTTCGGGGTCGGCGGGTGAGCGAAAGGGCGAGGAGGGGTTGTGCGAGGGGGAATGAGGGAGGAAGGACACGATCAGCTCGGGCCCGGCCGGTGCGCTCCCTCGTCGGACCCGCCTCGGTCGATGCATCAGATGCAAGACGAGACGATGGACGTACCTCTGAACGGGTTGACCGAGATCAACACATGGGCGATGTAGGTCTGCGGAGAGAGGAAATCGATCAAGCGACGACGTCAGCCGAGCTCGACGGGGTGGGCCGTCCATCTCCCCTGGCTCCCTCTCCAGCCCCTTCTGAGCTGCCCTCACATCCACCCGCCCACCTTTCTTTCAGCAAGAGAGAAAGAAAGGAAGGGACGTACGTAGATTTCCTTGTTTTCGAATCTCTTTTTGAGGTTTTCGTTGATGGCCTCGTTGGAGATTGTGGACAGGAGGGTCATGTCGGACACACCGGCCTGCTTCTTCTTGAAGCCCTCCTTCCAGTCCGCCTGCGAGAGAGCCACCCACGCACACAGACAAGGATGTCAGTCACGTTGAGCTCCTCGGCCTGCACGAATCCAACGCGGCGAGGGCGTACCTTTGCGACCTTTGCTGGCTGTCCTGCCCCCCCTTTCTTGGGCGGGGCAGAAGCCGCCGCAGACTTCTTGCCCAAGCCAACCTTCTTGGACGGAGCCTGGACACATGCAAGAGACGCGTCAGTACGACAGGGGATGGCATGAGAGCGGCAAACGGAGCCTACCATAGTAGATGGGATGAGACGCGGGGTGATGGTGTTGAGCTCCAACTCGCGGCGGACCGCGTCGTGACGAGACCCTCGGCTCGCCCGCAGGGGACACGCCAACCACGACACCTCTCGCGAGCGACCCGCCGAACCCGCCAGATCCCAGTGAGTGCACCCAGAGCTAGGTCTCGTTTTGAGAGAGAAAGAGCGAGAGCTCATGACTGACACCCCTGACCCTCACTTCCCTCAGCTCTCGCACTTGCCCATCTCGCCTCCCCGTCGAGCTCACCCGACCCACGACCCTAAGTCCACCTGCATTCCCTTCTAGGTGAGCTGGCTCGTCCCTTATCTAGCCACTGCGCATGCATGCAACGCTAACGTCCCCCTTCTCCTGCTCTTACCCACTCCCGCTCGCTAGTTCACTCAGCTCCCTCTTCGCTCGAGCTCACCGCCCCGGCCTCGCCTTGCTCCGTTCATCGCCTCTGTCCGCCATGTCCTCCTCGTCCTCACACTCATGGGACAGTGAGTCACTTGAAAGGCCCTCGCATCCTCTACCCTGACGTTCTCGCTCACTTTGGTTGTGCGCTCTGGTTTGGTCAGATCTCCGCCGGCATGGCCGTGCGCTCGAGACGGCGCTCGACTCCAAGCTGACGGCCTACTCCAAGCTCGCCTCCTCCATCTCTCGCGCGGGCGGAAAGAGGGACGAACTCGTCATGGAGGAGGAAGGAGAGGGAGGCTACAAGCTCGTAGAGGAGGAGGTGGAGGAGCTGATCGCAAAGGTGCGTGGCTCGCGGGGTCGGACAGGGCGTGGAACGGGAGGGCCAGAGGCTGGCAGGCGTCGCGAACCCGAGAAGAAGAGAGCAGCCGACCAGCGAGCTGACACACATGCTTCTCTGGACATGGTCCTCTCGCAGCTGACCCAAACGGTCGAGCAACTGAGCGAAACGCTCAACGACCCGGACGAGACCCCGTCGACCTCGATGCTGCACGCGGTCCAGCGCCACCGTGAAATCCTCGGAGACTACAAGAGGGACTTTCAACAGACGAGGGTGCGTTGGTCTCTCAACCTCTCTCCTCTGCTTCTTTCTCTCCTCTGCTTCTTCGTTACTCGTTTCGTCTCGAGATGGGGCTGACCCGCCGTCGTCTCTCCTCACCTCGCATCCACTCCGCCCCGCCTCGTCTTGCCTCGACCTCACTCAAAAGACAAACGTCCAGCACGCCCTCGCCTCGCAGAACCTGCTCGGGTCCGTTCGAAAAGACATCAAGTGCGTCTCTTCCCATCCTCATCCATCTCTTCCTTCCTCGTTTCCTCGCCCACCCCGGACTGACACTGCTTCCGAATCGTCTTTCCCCTCTTCTTTTCCACCTCCGTCACCTTGCACCCGCCCTCTCGACTCGCTCGATCTTCGTCGGCCTCGCTCGCTTGTGTGCTTCCTCGGTCTGCACGGCTTTTTGTTCGCTCGCCTCGCCCCACAGCGCGTTCAAGACGGCCCGGTCCTCGACGGCGGACGCGTTGTTGAACGAGAGGTCGACGATCGACTCGAGTCATCGGATGACGGATGAGGTGCTCGAGTACGTCCGTCTCATCTTTCACCCTCTCTCCCTTTCCCCTGCCCGATCGAGGATGGCGAGGGTCTCCCGCTCGGCCCATGACTGACCCTCTGTCTTTGTGGCGGTGACAGACAAGCCTACGCGACCCGCTCGGACTTTGCCTCGCAACGGAGCTCGCTGAACAACATCAACTCGAGGATGGGAACCACCCTCAGTGCGTGTCGTCTTCTTCTCCGCTCATGCCCCTCCCCCCCACTCCTCTCCCCTCGTGTCACCCACCCCTCGACTACTTGAGCGGTTTCCTGTCTCTGGGCTGACTCTGTCTCTTCCCGCTCTTGTCCTCGTCTCGCTACCCTGCCATCTCGCTCGTCGTACCCTCGCACGGCTCGGGTCTTTCAGACACCCTCCCCGGGCTCAACACGCTCCTCGGCCTGATCCAGTCCCGTCGGAGGAGGGACACCGTCATCATCGGATGCGTGATTGGGAGTCTGACGGTGCTGTTTTTGATGTATGTCGTCGGATGAGGAGGGAGCAGGGCGGGCCGAGGGCGTTACAATGACGTTTCTTCGCTCTCTCCGTGCTTTATCTCCTCGAGTCCTCAAACATCTTGTTGCTCTCAGAAGGCATATTGTCCCTTTCCCATCTTCCCTTCCGCTCTTGCCATCTGTCTTCGGCGCCAGTAACGTCACGTCACCCCTCGCTCTTTGTGACGTCGCCCTCGTGCGTGCGCGTGAGCTCACCTCACCCGTCCCTTCCCTCGGCCCTCCCTCCATCGCCCATCATGTATCTCCAACGCAAGTACCTCGACAACCTCCGGTCCTAGTGCGTCCTCATCCCTTTACCCTCTTGTTCCCCCTTACCCTCAGGAGCTGACTTGTTGACGCTTTGCTTGCGAGTGCAGCAAGTACTCTGCGGTCGACAAGTGAGTCGGGCTCCGTCTTCCCTCCCTCTGCCTCGTCCCTCCCCCTCGCGCCTGCAAGTTTTCAAGGCTGAACCCCCCTCCCCTCCGTCATTCCCAGGTCGATCCTGTCAAAGTACATTCTGACCCCGTACTGGAACTGGCTGGTGACGCTGTTCCCAAAGACGATCGCGCCCAACACCGTTTGTCCTTTTCCCTCTCTCTCTCCTCCCTGCCCTTCTCCTCGCTTGCTGCCTGGCTCGCGCTCGCAGATGAGACGAAACAAGTATGACTGCAAGCTGAGCGGAGCGGGCAGGTCGAGCTTGAGCTCGAGCTCGACGGACGGTGCCCTTCCTTCGACGAGCTCGCGTACCTCCGTCGGCGTGCTGACCTTTGCTCCCCTCCCCTGCTCTCTTCCACGTTCGCCCGTCTGCCTCGCGCAATCGGCACAGATCACCTTCCTCGGTCTGTGCGTCATCTTTGTCAACTTTGAGACGCTCCTCTACTACGACCCGGGGTTCCAATGCGAGTCAGGAGGACACGCGCCGTTGCCGAGTTGGGTCTACTTCTCGTACGTCCGTCGTTGTCGCTCACGATCACGAGATACGGTGAGGAAAAAAAGAAGATGGAAGAAGCTGATCTGACTTTGTGTTCCGCGCGGTGTGATGATGGGATAGGTGGGGGATCGGCCTGTTTGCGTACCAGAGCATGGACGCGATCGATGGGTCAGTCCCAGTTCGAGCTTGTCGGCTCCACCCACTGACTAGATACGAACGACCCGACGAGCGCTGACCATGTTTGTCGCTTGCTCGCCTGCTGCAGGAAGCAAGCCCGTCGGACAGGCATGGCCGGTCCGCTCGGGGAGATGTTTGACCACGGATGCGACGCCATCAACACCACCGTACGTCGATTTGTCTCCGCTTCTCCCCTTGAACCGTCTCCCATCCTGTCCTGACACCTCACGCTTGCCCACTTTGCTCCTCTGTCATGCAGCTCGAGGTTGTCATTGGCGCGTACGCTCTCAACCTCGGTCGCGGCTGGTGGACGATCGCCTCGATGGTCGCCGCGCTCTCAAACTTTTACCTGACCACCTGGGAGGAGTACAACACCGGCACCCTCTACCTGTCCGAGTTCTCGGGTCCCGTCGAGGGGATCCTGTTGATCTGCGGGGTGTATGCGATCACGGGCGTGTACGGGCCGTCGTTCTGGGACCAGAAGGTGCTCCACCTCGTCGGGGTCGACCGCTTCCCGATCCTCGCAAAGCACATCCCCAACCTCGGCCTCAACGACGCCTTCATGGTGTTTGGAGGCGTGTCTCTTCTCCTCAACATTGCCAACTCGTACTCGAACGTGATTGTCGCCCGCCGAAAGGCAAAGAAGGCGATCCTCCCGCCGCTGTTTGGGTTGATCCCGTTCTCGATCAACACGGCGCTCATGCTCTGCTGGCTGTACGCCTCGCCGCAGACGAACGTGCTGAGGAGCAAGCGGCTGCTGCCGTTCTTGGGCTACTGGGGGTTGGGGTTCGCGTACCAAGTCGGGACGTTGATCCTCGCGCACGTCGCAAAGATGCCGTTCCCCGTGTTCAACGGCTTCATGATCTGGAGCGCAATCGGAGCACTCGACGCGAACGCACAGAGGGTGTTTGGAGTGTGAGTACCCGAGGCGAGGCATGCGAGGGTCCTCCCTTCCCGAGTCAGAGTGGTGGACAAGTCGTCGCTGACCTTGCTCCCTCTCCTCTTCCTCTCCCCTTTCCCCACTCGTTTTGTCTAGCGATCCTATCCTGCATCTGACCGAGACCCGTCGGAACGTGTTTATCTGGCTGTCGTTTGTGGTTGCGCTGGTGACGTACCTGCACTTTGCGTTCACCGTCATCTGGGCAATGTGCGTCCGAACTCTCCGAGGAGAGCCTCGCTCGTTGTATGTTCAGATCTCTGAGTTTGCACGAGCTGACTTTCCTTCCTTTCGTCCCTCTCTCCCTTCCTCTCCTTCCTCGCGTCCTGATTCTCCGCTCTCTGGACTCGCTCAACTCGTCGGCTTCTCCTCCCCTCACGACTCGGTCTCCTCTCGGCTCCTTCAGCACCAACCACCTGGGTGTCGCGTGCTTCACTGTCCGCAAGAAGGACAAGAATGGAGAGTGGGCATCAGCACAGGAGGTCGACAAGGAAAAGTCGAGCTAGATCAGATTGGCGCGAGGAGCAAATGGGAGAGGGGGCGGGGGCGGGAAACGAGCGAGCGCAGAGGAGCGAGGCGAGGCGGCGAGGTAAGGTGGGCCGGGCGATGTAAGGGGAGCATGGACGATAGATGAATGAACACCTGGTCACTGGGTCACGTGGAAAGTTGACGACCCCATACTGCTTCTTTGCTTCGACCTCGTCCCAGACCCTTATGCACGGAAAGAGCGTACCAGTAGGCTTGTCCAAGAAGAGGAGAAGGGGGAGGGAGGGGGGGGAAGGGGGAAATTGACACGTAATAGATGTGAGATATGTAGCAGGGACAGGCTCAATCCGGGTGAAAACCAGACTGCGAGACCGTCTTTCTGGTCCGTAGACCTCGCATACACTCTCGCTTACTAGTGAGCATCAAAACAAGCGTGTAGCAGCAAAAATGAGCCCGATCGACACCTCCCTCGCTCGATCGACACCTGTTTCTCACCCTTCCGGTCAATCGGGATGAGAAACAGCTAGAACCGTGTTCTCTGTTGGTCCTAGACCTCGAATAGACGGTCGCTTACTCTTCCACGTGAAACTAAGGGTGTAGCAGCAAAAATGAGCGGGATCGACACCTGATCTGCTCGTTTGACACCTCCTCGCTCAGGTGTCAGTCAGGGTGAGAAACCAGTCTGCACCCCCAGAACCGTGTTCTCTCTTGTTGATAGACCTCGCGTACATGCTAGATGACGTCGAGACATGAGAATAAGCGTGTAGGTAGCAACGAGAGCGAGAGAGAGCCCGTTTGACACCTGAACGGCTCGTTTCTCACCCTGAGCTCAGGGTGCGACACCCTGTCTGGACCAGACGAGCGTGTCAAACGACAGCTAGGAAGCTCTCGGATCACGCTCCCTTGAAAATCTAGTGAAAGTAAGCGTCCGAGGGGCTGCGGAGCCCGTTCCTCACCCCCTCGGGCTCGTTTCTCACCCTGGACAGAGGTGTCGATCAGACTGCGAGCGCGTTCTTTCTTGTTGTCAGACCTCGCATACACTCTCGCTTACTAGTCAACATCAAAATAAGCGGGTAGCAGCAAGAACAAGGCTGATTGACACCTCTCTCGCTCGATTGACACCTGATCCTCACCCTTCCGAGGTGGCAATTTGGGGTGAGAAACAACCGTACCACGCTAGGATCAGCTGTGTTCTTGTCCGTGGACCTCGGATACACTCTCGCTCACTAGTAAGCATCAAAATAAAAGTGGGGAGCCTGTTGTTTCTCATTCCGGATCAAACTGCAAGCCTCGAGAATGTGTTCCTCTGGTCTGTAGACCTTGCTCTTGCCTACTTGCACCTGAAAATCAGCGCATAGCAGCAAATCAGAGCCCAACTGACACCTTACTTGCTTGTTCGACACCTCCTTACCCAGGTGTCAATTAGACTGCAAGCTCAGGCTAGGGCAAATGGGAACCTGTCCATCTTGTGCATTTGACAAGGTCAATCTTGGACTACAGCTGCGTTTGTCTTTGTTAGAAGGAAAGTAAGCTAACCAGGTGGAGTTTCAAAACACCAAGGCAAAGTTGGGGTTCCACAGCCTTCAGTGTGGCTTGTGTCCTCTTTTGCACCCTGCTCAGCCTCCACAGATAGACATACCCAGAAAAGCGTAGATCTGAGCTGCTATCTGTTTGCATGATGGAGACATCACAAACATGCAAACAGTGAAGGGATGCAGACGTGAATCCCTCCAGCAGGATACCTGTCCTGTCATTCAGTGTGTCTTTATAAACAAGACTGGCGCACAAAAAGGCACACCAAGATGTTCATGTGAGGTGGAAATGATTGCTGACAATTAGAGCAGCCCCAACTAGCAGGGTCAGGGGGCAAGTCTGACCCTAGGCGGAATCTGCATGGCACCATGAAACCAATGCGTCAATCAAGTCAGACATGATTGCTGGGTTGTTGCCTGTTGTGCTCTGAATCAGCAGGAAGGATGATTGATCAGCTCAAAAGCAGAGTCATTGAACGTGACATGTATTCTTAAGGCATTCCCTCTGTCATTGTGAGAGTCTTTGTGGCCCAAATGGTGAAGGGGCAAAGGAAGGATGCTGGAGGCAGCCTTCAAACCCAGCAACAGCATTTCTTGAGCCCCCCAGAAACTTGCAGAAGTCATCAAGATGAGTACAAGCTTGGTGTTGTGCTGGTCAATTGTGCCTTGGACAGCTTCTGTATAGAGCTTCACAAGGAAAGGTCACTGCCTGTTGGCCTGACAAGCTTTGGTGATCCTTGAGAAAGAGTAGCCTGATGCATGGGGGAGCAGCATGGTAGACATCTACTAGACCTCTCCTGTGATTGCATACATATTGCCTTGTCATACTGCCTCCATCTGGCTCAAAAGAGAGGGTGGCAGCAGGCAAGAGCAGGCCAAGCAACCATGATCATGCCCCAGCGCCTTCTGAACTTCCTCAGGGCTTGCAAGCATCACAAACATGAGTATATGCGCTGTTTGCTGTTCAGGGGTGCAATCAGATCTTTGCTAGCGCGTCTGTGAGAGGCTGGGGAGAGGAGGGGGGAGTTTGGGTTTCCATGACCTTCCGTAAGCTTCTTGGGGGTGAGCTCACCTCCTTCCTTCCCTTCCCACAGCCATGAGCTCCATCTCAGTCAATACTGCTCCAAATTGGATGATCCAACTTGGAGATCAAACTACACAATCAGGCCCATCACCTCCACCAACTCCCCCCCAATTTTGTGCAGTGGTTAAGGCTGGGGGGAGCTCAGTTTTTGAAGGGAAGGAGTTTTGGGGGACTGTCCTTTTGGCTGGGTGTTGGGTGTTTGGGAGGGGGTTGAGGTGAGGGTGAGTTGGGTTGAGTGAGGGTGGGTT